>SJYQ01001391.1:0-140491 GCA_006410935.1 Redunca redunca | reverse complement strand
AAAAAAAAAAAAAAAAAAACAGAACCTAGTTCTCAAATTCTAGTTAGAGGTTGAAATCCAACCTCTCTCAAGACTTAGTCAGGCAGGTGTTAAAGACATATTAGCATCAAAGAGGGACTTCTTTGTGATGTAATCAAGAGGCTTACAAAGGAACTGAGATTGACCTTCTCTATTGTGACTCAACGCGGCTGGTCTACTTATCACTTAAAAGTTGTTGACGCCATTCAGGCCTCACTTTGCTACTAATCCCTTAGTTAAAATTCACCTAAAGGCTCACCTGTCCCCCAAAGCAAAACAGCTTGGCCCCTCCGGAAGATCAGGTCCCAGGTGGAGGTGAGAGAGGAAAGACCCAACAAGGTGACCGGAACCCTCCATGGTTTTGTCCCCCATTGGTAGGTCTGTTGAAATCATCACTTCTCCTCTTGCTTCATCCTCTGGTGTCATTTGTCTACCAGTCCTTCAACATAGAATATTCTAGAATAAGACTCTTTTTGAGGGTTCTGCTGAGAAGAGGCTCCCCCAACTCCAAGGTGAGGACAGTCTCCAAAAAGCCCTCCCAAAGCAGAACAGTCTCCAGTTCAGGTTTGTGATCAAAGGCATGTGCCTCTTTTGTTTTAAAAGAAATTTTTTAACATAATAGTTTATCTTTCCAAATCTCAACCTCTTTAAATGACACTATGGTCCTGACCTCTGGCCTCCCCAATGGAGCCAGGCACGAGTGCACTGCACACTCTTGTGCTCCCAACTTCTGTTGGTGCAGAAATCGGAATTCAGGATGTGTCGCTCCGTTTCTACAGGAATCTATTAGCGACTGCCAAGGGAAACACTTAGCATCTTAGATAAATAAGTAAATAGTAGTTAAGTGCTGCACGCCTCCACTTCCAGCAGTTTACTGTGGATAGCAAAGATTCTTTATGATCCAAGGAGGAGAAAAAGAGATGATGCAGTGACAGGCTGCAGGCCTCTGTAGGGGGCCGCGCTCCCCCTGCAGTGGGGGCCCGGATGGAGGGGCCACGGGATGTGTGGCGGAAGCGCGGCCCCCTCCTGCTTTGTTCCTGTTTTGTTCCTGTTTATGCTAGCCCACTCTCCCGTCCCCGCTCCAGTCGGCCCTGTCAGGATCCCTCATTTGGAAGCTTAATCATATCAGCGAGCTCACCACATTGCATGTGTAATGACTTGTTTACCAGTCTGTGCCGGCTGCCTCTGCCAGACTGGGCTCTCCCTAAGGACAGGGGCCGTGGCGTGTTCTTGTTTGCCTCTCTTCCTGCTCCCACACACTGCCTGGCACAGAGCGGACCCGACTAATTGCATATGAACTCTCATCTACTTCACAAAGGTGTCTCGGTCCACCAACCGGTCCCCAAGCTCCTAAGGAGAGTGCTCATGGCATCTTCTGCTACTCCCCACTCTAAGGGCATAACTCTGACATACAGAAGCTGAATCCCATTCAACCATGAGTAAGAGGGGGTCTGGACATCTGGGCCCCTCTCTCTTTTAGGAAACTCTCTCCTCTACTCTTAAAGGTCCCATCCCATCCTTCCTTACAAGGGCAGGTATGTGACTTAGACCTGGTCACTCAAGTCCCCAGTGATTGGTTCCAGAGAAACACCTGCTCCCAACTAGGCCACCCAGACTCAGGGATCTGGGGTTACAGAAAGGAGTCAAGCATATTCAGGCAAGGCAGGTCCGAGAGGAACCAGTGATAATGCCCCAGGAGCAGATCCAAGCGATGGACAGAAACTGAATCTGGGTGACATCATTCGTACCCCTAGATCCAGCCAAGCCTGAAGCCCCTTTCTCTGTTCCCTGAGATAATCTTTCTGTCTAGGCCAATTTAAATTGAGTCTCTTTCCTCACAACCCAAAGATACAGGCATCCACTGCTGGTAGCAGCATTTCAGAATAAGATAAGCAAGATGTCTGTTTGGGGATAGTCAAAGCTTGCAAAAAGAAACACTGCTATCATATTCTCTGCAAGCCTTCTCATTTTATTCCGGGAGTCTGGACTGTGGCCCCAGATCCCACACTAAACCAGAGAAGGCTGAGACATTCATCTCTCCATACATTCATCTCACATGTCTCTCCAGACATTCATCTCATCCATAATGAGGGATGAAGATACCACTCAGGTTTTGACTAAAGCCTCACATATTGCTGTTTGCTTGGTCGAGTTCCCAGGTGGCCTGAGCATTCTGGGAGGTAGCTGAGTAATGCTCAGAGCTCAGCAGCCTGCAAATCAATTAATCTCTTCTGCAAATTGCTCACCAGGTCTAATGAATTGGCTCGGCACAAAGGAAGTCCTGTGTGGCCTTGTGTCCTCTGCAGTGACGGACTTCTCTCAGAGCAGACCGAGGCATCGTGCCTCAGCTGAGGAACAAATCTATTAATATTTGGAGAGAACATCAAATTGTACCCAGTGGACTTAAAGTTTGCTCAAGAGAAACTCACTTCTCTGTGATTTCAAAACAAGATAGTCTATTCATCCCTCCATGTTTTTTTCCACCAGATTCTGCCAGCCTTCTTCACGGTCTGTCTGGCAGTGGACCCCCTCTCCCTGCAGTGAGATGCAAGGTTGGAGTGGAAAGGCCCTCCTGGTAACAGGCTTTCCAGTTAGCATCTGTTACACATCTTGGGATTTTTTTTTTAAGCTTGATAAGATCAAAGAAGGAAAAGGTACTCTAATATGGTACTGATGGGAATGTGAAATAGAAAGCAAGTTGGAAATACCTACTAAAAATGTGCAACATGACTAAACTACAGTGAGGTATCACCTCACACAGGTCAGACTGGCCATCATCAGAAAGTCTACAAACAATAAATGCTGGAGGGGGTGTGAAGAAAAGGAAACCCTCCTCCGTGTAAACTGGGGCAGCTACTCTACAGAACATGGGCCTCCCCCGTGGCTCAGATGGTAAAGAATCTTCCTGAAATGCAGGAGACCCAAGTTCAATCTCTAGGTCAGGAAGATCCCCTGGAGGAAATGGCAACCACTCCACTATTCTTGCCTAGAGAATTCCATGGACAGAGGAGCCTGGCAGGCTACAATCCGTGGGGTTTAGAAGAGTCGGACATGACTGAGCAGCTAACACTTTCACTTTCCCTATAGAGAACAGTATGGAAGTTCCTCAAAACACTAAAAAATAGAGCTACCATATGATCCTGCAATCCGACACTGGGGCATATACCTGGAGAAAATAATTCAAAGAAATACATGCACCCCAATGTCCACTGCAGCACTTAAAACAGCCAAGACATGGAAGGAACCTCAATGTCCATCAGTAGATGAATGGATAAAGAAGATGTGGTGTATGTATACACACTGAAATATTACTCAGCCATAAAAAGGAATGAAATAATGCCACCTGCAGCAACATGGATGGACCTAGAGATTATCCTACAAAGTGAAATAAGTCAGACAAACATCATACAATATCATGTATATGTGAAATCTAAAAAAAAAATGGTACAAATGAACTTATTTACAAAAGAGAAACAGACTCACAGACATAGAAAACAAACTTAGAGTTACCAAAGGGGAAAGAGAGGGGAGGGGTAAGTAAGGAGATTGTATATACACTACTATACGTAAGTAGATAGTCAACGTATATATATACTACTATTCATAAAGTAGATAATCAACAAGGACCTACTGTATAACACAGGGAACTGTACTTAATACTCTGTGATGACTTATGGAAAAAGAATCTGAAAAAGAATAGGTACATACATCCCTTATATATATGTATAACAGAATTACTTTGCTGTACACCAGAAATTAACACATTATAAATCGATATTCCAATATAAAATAAAGTATCTTAAACGTGCAACATAACAAAGACTCAGCAATTCTTCTTGGGTCTTCCCTAGAGAAACCCCCTACCTGGGCCTGGGAGTCATGGACAGTAGGTCCATGTGAAGTACTGGGAATAAGATGAACTATTCATTGTTAAGAGAATGACTGCCTAAAGTCACAGCAGCCCCACTCAGAGAGACTCCATCCCTATTTACAAGGCTGAGATAGCTCTGTATGTATTAACAGTATGGGAAGACCACAAAATGGTGTTGAGTAAAACAAGGCAAGTTGCACAATGAGATGGGTAGTGTCATATAATTCCTATTAGACACAGACACACACACACACACAGACATGCACAGAAACAACACTCTGGCAGGTGCCTTCCTATCCCAAACTGTAGTTTCATCTGCGGGGGCGCCGGGGGCATGGGGAATGGGGGTGGTGGTCAAAGTGAACATGAGCCTCATTACCATAATTGAATGTGTTAAAAGATGTATGATTCATCATTACTCACATAATTAAAAACTAAACTTTTCTGTTCCTTTAGGTGGAGCATCCCTGTTTTCCAATTTCATTTTCAACACAAACCTGCCCAACTTGTTTCAGGAACTTCCTCATCTGCCTCCTAGTGTCCACTCTACCTGCCCCAATCATTTCTCCACATTCACCTACAATGGATGGTCTGCTCTCTGCCCTCCTCATCCTCCAATGGCCCCTCACTGTCCTCAGGAGAAGGATGAGAACCCTCCCAGGTCTCAGATGCTTCTGGTCCCTCCTTCTCCTCTCTCTACACCCTGGGCATTTCCCATCATCCCTCTTTTGGTCACAGAAGGCTCTGAGTCAGCATCTCAGACTTATAAATGCAGAGTTTGAACCTGCCTAGGACACCTCTGACACCACTAAGCTCCCACCCCCATGAGGCAGAAAAGGTTCAGCCTTCAAGAAGGGTCTTTGCAGAATGTTGGTCCACAGCTTCTACAGCCCAACTCTGATGAACATAGAGTTTAGATTGATACAGGCAAAGGCCTTACAAGAGTTGAGGAAATCCTAGCTAAGACAGCAGAAGCCAACGGGATGTTATTGACAGAGGAAAGCAGATGAGACAGCACAAGAAAGTCCAGGGAGGGACTCAGACCCCCAGTGGGGGGTGAGTCACAAGCTTAGTGTTAAATAAAATGGAATCACCCAATGAAAAGGTTGTTCTCCCTACAAGCCTCTCATCAGGGAAAGAAAGTCCCATTTGGATGCTAATGTATCTCTAACTTCTCCTTAAGTCTTCCAGGTCGCTTTTTAAGCAGACAGTGTATCTAGGGCTCTCGCCCACAACCATCTAGACAGAATTTATTTGCCAGGAAAACATGTTTGTAGTGTTTTCTTTCTATAAGTTCTCTTAATGGCATGTGATATTGGCTTTCCATTTCTGGCATTGATAAACAGTTTCTATTGAAAATAAAAGAATTTATGGGTTTTGCCAGTGAGCTTAAGTGGATCACATAAGCAAATAATCACACAGATGACATGCAGATGGGACATTTCTGAAGATGGTCCATGAATTATTGAATTTAGGAAACACCGTGAACCCCGGATTCATCATCTGGGTGGCACTGGATGACTTGGAGACTGAGTCTCAGTTTCTCCCTCTGAAAATGAAAATGAATCATCTCAAGTCTATTGGGGGGATTAGATGTGGGTGCAGCTCCTGAACTGAAAGTGCCTTCTGAGTTTAGTTATTGGGAGATTTCTCTAAAATCTCACTTTGAAATGTTACCCTGAATCTCACGGTGTTTACTGCCAGGAGCCACGCCAGCTGCAGGAAATTGCAAAACCAGAAACTCGATGGAGTTCTTATCGTTCAATAAAGCATCTCTCTCAATCAATATGACTTCAGATGTGTCATCTGGGCACAGGGCCACACTGGGCTCCTCTTCAGTGTTCCAATTTTAGTCTGTGTACCGGCAGAAGCAGCACGACTTCCAATGTACCCACAAAAGTCCGAATAATTAACCTCAACCACATCAGCGTTCTCCATTCAGTTCCACGAAATGCGTTTCAAGGAAATGTATAAGAACACTCTTTATACCAAGGAGTGTTTTAGTGTATCCGCACATCAGAGTACATAGAACAGGATTCAGTTAATGGAGCAGGTCCTTTTAACACAAAGGATTTCAATAATAAAAAATAAATAAAAGCTGATATGTCATCTACTAGAGAGAAAGAAATGTGCACATAAACACAAACAGGACAAATCTCATTACAAGATTCTTTTTTGCAGCCCAGGGTCAATAACTGCGATATTAGGAAAAGGGTAATAGGCTGACTGCTGATGAGTTTTAAGCTCCTGGAGACTAGAATGTCCCACTTGAAATGCAAATAGAATTGAATGATGTTGAGTTCATCCCCGCTGCTCCCCATGTTCTGAAAAGTATTCTTTTCAGAGCAGTGACCTCATCAGGAGAAACACATCAGGAATTATATAACCACAACAGAAGCGAATCAGTAGAGGCTTTTGCTCAGGTAGTTTCACCCACTTTGTATGGACGTGTGAGTTTTCAGTGACTTTTTCTAATTGAAAGATAACACTCCAATGTAAGAAGACAAATGTGCAAGCGGTCACACAACACACACCTGTAAAGCTTCCTTTCTTAAGTCCCTAAGACGCTAACCTGGGAAATAAACAGATCGTTTTCATGACAAGGCTTAGTAGTGAACCTCTCCTTCAGGTACAAAAGATGATCTTTCACTGATGTCAATTATATGGAATAATCGCAAAATGGAAAACAACTCCCCCAGTTCTTCAAATGGCATCAGGCAGATAGGTGCTCAGGTGAGAAGAGAAACCACTCCAGCAGGGACCTACCACACATTTAACCTAAACCCTGATTTCTGAAACACTACCTCCCACACCACATAGAAGACACAACTCCAATATCTTAGTTAATCCCCCAACAAGCCAATCCATTAAGACGTCATCACAACTTCAGACACTTAACGCAGAAACTAAATGGCATACACCTCATGGGCATGCAGGGACATTTGAAAATTCCTGGCTAGAAGCTGCTGTTTGTTGTCAGGGCAGCCTGGATGGATGGATCATATTTTTGCTTACCCTCCTTGCCCTCAGTGGTTGTCAAACATGTTATGCATAAGAATCTTTGTTCAGAGTTGTAGACCATTCCTATTCTTATGCTTGATAAGTGTCTGGTAAGTCAAGGCTACTTGAAATCTACAAAGAAACTTCCAGCTCCCCTCACTCCTTTGCTGGAAACTTGGATGGTGGATCACTGAATTTAGGTTTTAAACACGTTCATGCAACATCACTAATTATTAGAATAATGCAAACTGAAACTACAATGAGAAATTACCTCATACCAATCAGAATGACCATCATCAAAAAGTCTACCAATAATAAATGCTAGAGAGAGTGTGAAGGAAAGGAAACCCTCCTACACTGTTGGTGGGTATGTAAATTGGTGTAGCCACTATGGAGAACAGCATGGAGGTTCCTTGAAAAACTAAAAATAGAGCTGCCATATGACCCAGCAATGCCACTCCTGGGCATATATCCAGAGAAAAACCATAGTTCAAAAGATACATATACCCCAGTGTTCACTGCATCACTGTTTACAGTAACTAAGACATGGAAGCAACTAAATGTCCATTAGTAGATGAATGGATAAAGAAGATGTGGTATATATATATGTGTGTGTGTGTATGCAATAAAATACTATGGGACCATGAAAAATAATGAAATGTTATTATTTGCAGCAACATGGATACAACTAGAGATTAGCATACTAAGTGAAGTATGTAAAAAAGAGAAAGACAAATACCCTATCATATCACCTACATTTGGAATCTAAACTATGACGCAAATGAACCTATCTATGAAACAGAAACAGAAGCAGGGACTTAGAGGATAAACTAGTGGTTGCCAAGCCACTAGTGTGGGAGGAGAGAGAGTTGGATTGGAAGTTTGGGATTAGCAGCTGCAAGCTATTACATATAGAATGGGTGAACAACAAGGTCCTACTGCATAGGGCAGTAAACTGTATTCAACATCCTGGGATAAACCATCACAGAAAGGAATATGAAAAAATTTTAAATAAATAAAAGGCATGTGACATTCATGCCAGGAGAATGAAATAATGCCATTTGCAGCAACATGGATGGAACTGGAGATTAACATACTAGGCGAAGTCAGTCAGAGAAAGACAAGTATCATATGATACCAGATACCACTTATGTGTGGAATCTAAAAAAATAAAAAAGATACAATATGGCTAATATTTATAAAAGAGAAACAGACTCACAGACATAGAAAACAAACTTATGGTTACCAAAGGGGAAAGATGAGGGGGAGGGATAAACTGGGAGTTTGAGATTGACATAAACACACTACTATATTTAAAACAAATAACCAACAAGGACCTACTGTATGGCACAGGAGACTCTGCTCAATATACTACAATAGCCTAAATGGGAAAAGAATTTGAAAAGAATAGATATATGTACACGTATTACAGAACCACTTGGCTATCTATACACCTGAAACTAACGCAACATTGTAGATCAGCTATACACAGGCTAAGTCACTTCAGTCGTGTCTGACTCTTTGCAACCATATGCATTGTAGAGTCCAATATAAAATAAGATTTTAAAAAAATATTAAATTCAGTGGTGTTGGAAAGTCAAAAAAATAAAAATAAAAGGTTCCGTTCTCAGAAGAGTCTCAAAGATGCCAACCATCATAAAATCTTATAAATTAGGTCTCCATCCTTCATAACTCCTCTGGCCTTCTGCTTGCAGAAGACTTCACTGCCAAGCCATCTGTTAATTCGAATGATTAGTCCCAAGTTCTTGGAATAGTTGAAAGAGGGAAATTAAGCATCCTTTTAAAAAATATTTTTCAAAAACATCCTCTCTCTCACCTTCATAAATTATTGACAGGAAGAGTCTCCAAAAATAAAAAGGAGAAAGAATCCGTAACAACATCTTATTTCAGCCCCTGGACACAAGTATTCCTGGCCACTTCTTTGAAAATGTTTTGCTGATTTAGCTGACCTTCAAGGATGAGGGCCAAAGGTTTTCTTTCCCAGATTTGAATTGGGAAATTCCACCCCGCACCCTCATCAAAAGATTACTCTCCATTTCATTGCTGGGTTTCAAATTCCCCCACATTATAGCCCCTCAGGTCACCCCAAACAAATCACCCTATCATTGTCGTGCTGAGGAAACCGCCCCCCCTCAAAAATATACACGTTTGCACGCACTCACAAAGTCGTGTGTGCGCGCACACTTGCGCGTGCGCATGCACGCACACACACACACACCGTGGGGTCAGCTGTCTCACCAAGAAGCCAGCTCTGATCTCTCTAACCAGGACCTGCCAGGTCAAAGAAGACAAGAAAGTTGTTTGTAAATCGTGGGTGACCAAGGCCTATCTCTATGGTTCCTTTGAAGTTAATAATGGCACTCCGTCTTCAGACAACCAACACTTTCAGAGTGTCTGTCACTCTGCTGTGAAATATTGGCTTTGGGTGGTGGTGGCAGTAAGCTCTCTGAGCTCCTTTGATTCCCAGGGGGTGTTTATTTTAACGCATTCCACCCCTCCTCCAACGCAATGGTGTCCATAATGGCCCATTCACCCCATGCTTGCTGGTTTATCCAATCTGACAACCCTGCTCCATCTTTGACACTTCAATCAGGAACGAGGGGTGATTAATATTCCCTGGGGCCAGTGCTTAGACCACACCCCACAGACTCCCACTGCCCTTAATGGACACACTCCACGTGCTTCGTAATCGTGGGGGAGGAAGCCCTTTGAAAATGGGCACCTGTGACCCAGACCTCTGGCTCAGCTAACTGTTCCAACAACAAACACGAAAGCACAGTCATCTATTATTACCACCTACCCTGCTGCTGCAACATTATTACCTACATGGGGGTGGGGGTGGAGGGGACTACGTTCCCAGTGGGCTTTGCCCTGTGTTTGGCCTCCCAATCTTAGCTCCACATTTAGATTTTGTTTCTGATTTTTCTTTTCTGTTTGGGGCTGGTTTTATCCCCCATTCCCTGGGTTTTGGTAGAACAGGTTTGTGTTAAGATCAGAAAGCTACTGAGTGTGATGTTCTCAACATGGAGTGGCAGGGCTGGTCCCTGAGGTCAAGAGAAGCTTTTGAAGGGAAGACAAGATGAGGAGGACCATGAAAGATAGAGACTTTTCAGCTGGTCTCTCCACTAGTACTGAGGCCCCTGGGTCACCATGAGCACACGGGTACACGTGCATATTAGGAAGAAGCGACCACATCCATTGGAGGATGTATGAAAGATGCCTCCACCCTCTCGGGAGGAGAGAAGAGCTCCCTGCTTTGGGCTGACAGCTCCCCAGGCAGAGCAAATAGGTGGTGACTGCATTCCAACCACATTCGGAGACCTGCCTGCCCTCATTCAGACTGCCACCAGGTCTTTCTCCCAAAGAGAAGCTAAGGGGGCCCCCTGACCCAGCACACCGGTGTCAGGATTGAAGCTCACTTGGACCACATGCCTGCAGGTGTGAATATGTCCTACTGAGAGGTGGGCTGCATGATCCTGTTTTAATGAATACATATTGATTTAGATTTATAGAGAACTTTCCTGCCAAAGCCATTTGCACACAAGGAGAGCACAGACGATGAGTGTCCATGCATGCCACTGCCTTTTCCACTTAGAAACACATTTTGAGGTCCCTTCTGTTGGTTCTCAGATAGGGGGGAAATTGTTGAGGTGGTTCGTGATTGAATTGTGCCTATCCTTCTAAAACATATATATCCAAGTCCTAAACCCACAGAACCTGTGACTGTGACCTTACTTGGGAAAACATCTTTGCACATAAAATTAAATTATGAATCTCAAGGTAAAATCATCCTGGATTTCAGGTGAGCCCTAAGTCCAATGGCAAGTGTCCTTATAAGAGAAAGACAGGAGAACATTTGACCCACAAAAACACAGGAGAGAAGCTGTGTGAAGATGAAAGCAGAGACTGGAGGGGTGCAGTCACAAGCCAAGGATGCCTGGAGCCCCCAGAAATCAGGAGGCTGGGTAGGATCCTCTCCTGGAGGCTCTGGAGAGATTGGCAGCTTCTGGCATCCAGAACTGAGAGAGAATACATTGTTATTTTAAACCACCGGGTCTGTGGCAATTTCTTCCTCAGCCCGAAGTAATTTACCAATCCAGAGAGCATCTGTTCTATTCCCCCTACGTCTGAACATCCAGAAGAAGCCATCTCTCTGCGGAGAAATAGCCCCCTTGGGCTTGTCCCTGAAACACTGACCTCATCCTTCACTAAACAACAGGGACACTGAGTACCATGCTCCCCACGAGCTCTCGGCGCTCAGCGTATGCTCTTGGCGCTCAGCGTATGCCGGACCCTGCACATGGGTGCGTGCTCAGTCCCTCAGTTGTGTCCAGCTCTCTGAGAACCCATGGACTGTAGCCTGCCAGGCTCCTCTGCCTATGGGATTTCCAGGCAGGAATACCGGAATGGGTTGCCGTTTCCTCCTCCAGGGGATCTTCCCTCACCCAGGGATTGTACCTGTGTCTCCTACATTGGCAGGTGGATCCTCTACCACCAAGCCAGCTGGGAAGCTCCAGACCTTACACACGTACACTTATTATGCTCCAGAGCTAAGAATCAACATTTCTCATCTACTTTAGAGTCTGAGAGTTCCTTGCTGTAGGCGACCTTGCTCAACCCTCACCCTGAGCCACTGCTGGGGGTTAGACCTCTATCAGCGTCCTCTCTACAGACAGAAGGTTACCGGGAGGGAGCTCGCTGACTTCCAGTGTCACTCCCCACGATTGAAGCAAAGGATGGACAGCAAGCCTGTCTGTCTGTCTTTACCCTGTACCTCATTCATCAGGGGCAGGCATTGTCTTCTCATTTGCAGTTCTGAGCATGGAGCTTAGGAATAGAGACATGGTGGCTGATGTGGGTTTCCAGGATCAGCTTGACTCAGCTCTCTGTGGTGCCGGGAAGAGAGCTGGTGGGGAAGCACTGCCATCTGGGGCAACTGGCAGAATTCTGGTGGGTTCTGTTGGGCTTTCTTGGGGGTGGTATCACCCAAGCACACCCTAATGGGCAAGTCCCTGGATTGTATTTCCTTGAGAAGGAGGCAAGTAATGGAGTTCAATGTGAGGAGTCACAGAAAATGAAGAAAGGGCAAAGCCCGGTCCCTTGACTGCATTTTTGTCTAGCCCGCTGCCCACCAACAAGGTCTTAACCCTTGATGTTCCATCAGAAGGCAGTGCTTTTCCTTCCACAACTGGTCATCCACTGGAGCAAATACCTACTTTGACTTAAACTCTCACTGAGGAAAGAAACAAGTCCTCATCCTTGCCTAGGAGAGGGCACGGGGATTGCAAGGGGGGCGAGGGGTCGAGGGGCAGCATGGAAGCAGTATCTTCCTGAGGGGGTGGTGGGGCTTCACAGAGGCTGAGAAGAGGGGGCCCTAAGCAACTGTCCCCACCAGCAGGCAGACCCCAGGGTCAGCCCTTGAGCCAAACGGACAACAATCAGCCACGGAAGACAGTTAACTCAGTCACCACTGGCCAGATGGGGCCCCACCACCTTCTCACACAGGGTCTTGGTCTGCCTCCATCAAAACACTGCCCACAAGGCTAAGGCTGGGCTCACGAATGCCCAGTGGCGGGAGGGAGGAGGGGAAACTTCAGTCCAGAGAAGTGAAGTGACTTGCCCAGTGATTGCAACTCAAAATAGCCCATTTCCAGGAAGCAGTCTCCATTAGCTCATCCTTTGTTTACTTCCGAGCGTCACAGAGAGCCCCTTCTGTGAGCCTCCCATGGAAGCAATGTTCCCAGCCGCGGTCTCATTACAATTCCTCCTGCTACTTTTATTTCACACTCACTCGAAAGCCCATCCACTGACCCATTGAGCCTCACAGTGGCCCTGCAGAAAGAGTCCAGTGAGCTTCTTCTTCAGAGAAGAAGATGGAGGGAAGATGCAGGCACCCAGAGTTCTGACTCAGGCCCTCCATACTCAAGGATGTTTATTCATCTCAGTGTGTGATTCCCAATATCCCCAGCCAGGACCCTCTCCCCCAGTTTAGGGTCTTGACCGCCCCACAGAGGTAACACTTCTGTCATCACCCCATAAGCATCCATACCCTTGCTGGATGTCAGGCTTCAGACAGCAAGGACAGTTGCCTCTGCTCATTTCACCAGCAGCATGGTGCCCAGTTTGGATCCATCTCCAAGGAGAGCAAGTCTTACCTGCCATTTCTGAAGAAGCCTGCCCCTGGGTCCTACAGGGGTCCGGCCCCTTGGCTCGGGGTGGGTGGCCATCTTTTCTCAGAACCCAGTGTGGCTTCCGCAGTCTAGTGACTCTCAGCTGTACACGACTCTGCAGGAAATTCCCTCTGTACCTGGGGAACAAGAAGCACAGGCAGCATGAGCACCCTGGAAAGCCTGTGCCCTGGAGCTCGTGGGCACAGAAATTCCAGTCGGGATGCTCAGAGGGAAAAGTCCAGGTCCCCATGGGGAGTCCGGGAGAGCACAAAGGGCATGAGGTCTAGGCAGCTCGTCAGTTCTCGGGAACCCCTCTTCCTTGCAGTCCTCATTCTCCTGCCAGGATGTGAGAATGGCAACAGGACACAACTCAGGTGGCTCTTATAAGCATGAAGTGAGACAGCATCTGGAAAATGCTTCCCACACCACCTAGCACACAGCTTGTGCTTAATCAAGGTCAGTTGCTAAAATTAAACACTGAATATATGACCTTGACTACTTATGTGACAGGCTGTCCAGTGGAACTTTCTAGAGTAATGAAAGCCTTCTATAGTCTGCATTGACCAACATGGTAGCCACTAACCATAGGCATCTCTGTAGTGACTGAAATGTAGTTCATATGTCTGTGGAACTGAGCTTTCTGGTCAATTTCATTTTAATTGGTTTAAAGAGCCACAAGTGACTAGTAGCTATCATTATTGGACTGGTTGGGTCCAAAGGGTCTCCTCTGAAAAAACTGGGCATCACAGACATTCCCCCTAGAGAAGCCCTTCTAGGTCATCTGGTCTAACCTCCAAAACAGAGCCTTCACATCCCAGGGGAGGGGGAGGTGTGTAACAAGGGCAGAGAAAGAAAATACTGAGCTTCTCAACATTGCTAACTATTAGAGAAAACCAAATCAAAACTGCAACGAAGTACCACCTCACAGCAGTCAGAATAGCCCTTATTAAAAAGTCTACAAATAACAAATGCTGGAGAGGGTGTGGAGAAAAGGGAATCCTCCTGCACTGTTGGTGGAAATGTAAATTGGTGCAGCCACTATAGAAAACAGTGCGGAGATTCCATGAAAAAAAACAAAAACTAAAAATAGAGCTACTATAAGCTCCAGCAATCCCATTCCTCGGCATATATCCAGATGAAACCATAATTTGAAGAGATACAGGCACCTCTGTGTTCTTAGCAGCACTGTTCACAATACTCGAGACATGGAAACAACTTCAATATCTATCAACAGATGAAGGGATTAAAAAAAGATGTGGTGTGGGTTTACATATATAGTGGAATATTACTCAGCGGTAAAAAAAAAAAGAATGAAATAATGCCATTGCCGTGACACCGATGAACCTAGAAAATGTCACACTAAGTAAAGTAAGTCATAAAGAGAAAGACAAATCCCATGTGATATCACTTACATGTGGAATCTGAAATAGGACACAAATGAAAACTCATCTATGAAACAGACTCACAGACACAGAGAAGAGATTTGTGGTTGCCAAGAGGTAGGGTGGGTGTGGGAGTTTGGAACTGGTAGATGCAAACGATTATATATAGGATGGATAAACAACAAGGTGCGACTGAACAGCACAAGGAACTATATTCAATATCCTGTGACAAACCACACTGCAGAAGAATAGAAAAAAGAATGTATATAGTTGTTTAGTTGCTAAGTCGTGTCCAACTCCTTTTGCCACCCCACGGACTTAGCCTGCCAGGCTCCTCTGCTCGTGGGATTTCCCAGACAAGAATACTGGAGTGAGTTGCCATCTCTTTCTCCAGAGGATCTTCCCCATGCACATATTGAACCCACATCTCCTGCACTGCAGGCAAATTTTTATTGCTGAGCCACAAAAGCCTATGTATATAAACTGATTCAATTTGCTGTGCAGCAGAAATTAACACAACACTATAAATCAACACTACTTCAACAATTTTTTTTTTTAAATACTGAGCGTCTGTTTACAGTTATTTTCACCTAGAGTTTCTTATATCTATCGTTGCATGCCCTTTATAATGTACACAATACTTTAGGGGAGTAGAACAGAGGTATAATTAACTGGTAAATAAACAGTTATGCATTTTTTGCTGCTGCTACTGCTAAGTCACTTCAGTCGTGTCCGACTCTGTGCGACCCCATAGATGGCAGCCCACCAGGCTCCTCTGCCCCTGGGATTCTCCAGGCAAGGACACTGGAGTGGGTTGCCACTTCCTTCTCCGTGCATTTCTTGGGTGCAGGCTAAAAATGTTTTACCAGTAGGAATGTGCAGCCCAAAGCAGACCAGCAAGCTAGTCTAGTCTGCAGAATTCGGAGAAGGCAATGGCATCCCACTCCAGTACTCGTGCCTGAAAAATCCCATGGATGGAGAAGTCTGGTGGGCTGCAGTCCCATGGGGTCGCTCAGTCGTCTCCGACTGAGCGACTTCACTTTAAGCTAGTCTAGCACCCCCTCGTGGCAGGTGAAGGAACTGAAAGACAGACCAACCTCCTGTCATGTGCCCTGACTCGCAACCCTGTAGCCAGTTGGGACTCTTGACTCAGGTCCCTGCACCATTTTGACCATTATCAGTGGTCAGCTCTTTGAAAAGAAATCTACACCGCTGCTAGCTGCCTGGTCAAGCTACAAGGTATCCCTTCCCAAGGCTCAGTTTACAAGAATTCTGTTCCCACCATGATCCTCTTAAGAACCACCTGGTGGCAGAGGAAGGTGAGGCAACCTGCTTGGCGGTTTTTCTTTCTCACTTGTCTGAGCTGTTGCCAACATTCCCGCCGCAGTCCCCTCATCACCAGGGCCATTGGCAGAATTTTAAATAAGATCTGCAGAGTGCCGTATCTTCCTGGGCACTGATTTTCACGGCAGCAACAAGGACAAAGTGACTTTTTCTTCATCTTATTCGTGTTTGGAAGAGGCTCCACTTGCAAGCACTACTGACTCCCTGGCCCTGGGCAGGAGTTGTCACTCCCCATGGGTGCCTGCCTGGTTCTTTGAAGCAACCCTTTCCTGTTTGTCAAGACCTCAGGATCCTGAAAGTGTGATCTGAGCCCAAGTGAAGAGCCACAGGGCTGCTGTTCTGCTAATCAGAAACCCGTCAAACCAGGCAGGGCTGCTGCAGGGCCTGGGGGAGAGTGACTTCCAAGTACAGAGACAAAGGCAGGAAGGATGGTGCCGGGATGCAGGAACCTTCCTCGCCTGTGTGCCGTGGGCCCACCTTTGCCCCCAGTCAGCAGGTGATTGACACGAGCTCATAGGTGTTAAGAATGGCACGGTTTGAACTGCAGGGAGGTCTGCTTTTGGAAAACGGACAAGAGCGAAGAACTGCATTTGATGGAAATAACTAGGAGACTGCCAGGAGAGCTGCAGCCTCTGAACTCAGGTCTTAACTGCAGTGGAATCTAGACCCTTTCAGCCCTGGGGGAGAGCCCAAGTGGACCTTGGCATTATCTTCAAAGCAAGTTTTGTTTAATCGTGGGTAGGGTCAATTTCTTTCTCTCCTGGTTTTCCAGAACATTGTGTGAGCACCCCTCCTAGAGCAGCATCCCCCTGGGGTGGACAGCCGGGATGGGGTAGGACTGCAAGCTCACCATCACTGTCCTGCGGGGCTCCTCATGCTCCAGCAGGTGCCACGAGTGCCTCAGCTACTGCCTCCACCTTGGCTACTCGTCCATGTCAGCTGTTGGGGTGCAAGCTGCTTAGGGGTGCACTCTTACCACCTTCTCAAGAGTGCAGCCCTTGGCCAGTGGGAGCCGGCTTGCCTGGAAGGCCTGGAGGAGTGTGCACACCCCTGAGCCATTGTCGCTGGGTGTGAGACCCCAGTCTTTTTGCTTCAGAGCAGGACAATCTCTGTGACACACGTCACACTCTAGAGCTCCCGTGGGGTCAAGAACAACTGGACATCTGACCCCACATCTCTTCTGAGTTCTCCCCTCGCCTGGCCTGTTTTCTTCACCCCTCATGAGCCTCCTGAGAACACTCCCTAGGTGAACCACTTGTACCAACATCCCCATCTCAGGCCCTGCTTCTGGGGAGCCCAACCTCAGATGCAAGATTCCAGGGTCATCCCTGCTCCTCCTCCTCTCAATCCTGCCCGCCTATTTCCCCCAGCGGCACTCAGGCACATTTACCAAACCTCCTCAAATATGCATGTGCATGCTAAGTTGCTTCAGCCGTGTCCGGACTCTGTGACCCCACGGACTGCAGCACTCCAGGCTTCCCTGTCCTTTTGCTCAAACTCATGTCATCGAGTCGGCTATTTAAGGGCCAGATTTTAAATCCAACTCATGCCTGACACACCCTCTGCTCTCTTGGTCTCTCTCTGTAGGTCTTCCTTTAAGAGCTAACATAACTTACATAAGGTTAGCACAGTATCTTCATTAATAGAACCCGTGAAAGACCAATCAGAAAGAAGCCTTCTTGCTCTGGGTCAGCACCAGCTGGGGCCCTAATGACCGGGGGACCAAGGCCACGAGTGCAATGGATACTGACTTTTCTGGAGTCCATTGGGAGGCTCATAAAAGCAGGCAAGGTAGGGCTGTCATGTATGTCGATGCTAGTTGAAAGCCACTGAACACCCTGCCTGCTCCAACCCCACCCCGACCCCCCACTCCCACTGCCCTTTCTATCACGCAAGTCTTGGAAGTTAGCTCCAAAGAGGCAGACTTGCAGGTCTGATACATGCTGATGCCAGAGAAGGAATACGTGGTCTGCCATGTGACCCTCTCTTAATCCTACAAGGAGCAATAAAGCAAACAGAAACAGTGGGAAGGTGTGGCAGATCCTCAGCACCCTACCACGCGGGATCTGGAGTCGGCTCCAGTGCCGTGGGCAGCACGAGCCTCGGCACCAGGTCTGTGCCTCCACCTCACTTCAGAGTTATCTCATTGAATGAGGAGCCTGTGTCATGACTAAGTGAGCAGACACACACACTTCCCCTTTACGAGGAAAAACACCGTCAATTAGGAGAATTCTGCCGTCAGTGTTTTCGCCTGTGTTCTCCGCTTCTATGATTAACGGGCATTTTAGGGTTTACAAAGCGCCCTTTGCCCACATAACCTCCAATCTCCTCCTTGTTCATCCCAATTCACTCAGGGCTTCACAATTCATTGTTCATTTGTCAGGAGCTTCCTAGAACCAGTCTCTGAATATTTCATGCTTCAGATAGCACTGTACACAGTTACAAATTAATCAATAAAATCCAATTCCATGGTCCAGTGCCTGCTCTGGGCACGGCTGAGACATTTTCTGTGGACGCTCAGAATCTCTACACCTCTACTAGTTAACATCAGGGCAATTAGGTGTCCAAGTATGAACTTTTTACATTTTCCCATTTCCTCTCTGAAGACAGATCGTCTTTTCTAATCCCTCTCCTTTAACTCCTGTACTTTCATTAATGAAAACATCCATTTTTGTTACATATTTGGAGATGGTAGCAGAGAGATGAGTGAAACAGAATAGAGGGCCCTGAAATAAACTCCAAGTATACACAGGAAGTTAAAATACAGCAAAAAAGTGAAAAAAGTGGATTAGACCAGGGGTCTATAAGCCTTTTATGTAAAGGTCCAGATAATAAATATTTTAACTTTACCAGCCATGTAAAGTCTCTACCACATATTTTTATGTGTGTATGTGTATATACACACACATATACTTATGAGCTTCCCAGGTGGCATTAGTGGTAAAGAATCCCCTTGCCAATGTAGGTTCAATCCCTGGGTCAGGAAGATCCACTGGAGGAGGGCATGGCACACCATTCCAGTTATTTTTGCCTTGAAAATTCCATGGACAGAGGAACCTCCTGGGCCCCCCATGGGGTCACAAAGAGTTGACACGACTGAAGCAACTTAACACATACATAAATACATATTTATATATATGTATATGAAAGTAAAAGTGAAGTTGCTCAGTCATATCTGACTCTTTGCAACCCCATGGACTGTAGCCTGCCAGGGTCCACCATCCACAGGATTTTCCAAGCAAGAGTATTGGAGTGGGTTGCCACTTCCTTCTCCAGGGGATCTTCCCGACCCAGGGATTGAACCTGGGTCTTCCATATTGCAGGCCGACTCTTTACCGTCTAAGCCACAGAGAAAGCTCATATATGTATACATTTATATATTTTTATGCAAATATCTGTGTATATACACATATTTGCCTATATGCATTTTACTAAATGTAGAAACCATGCCTTCCTCACAAGGGTATAAAGAAACAAGTCAAGAGCTAAATTTGACCCAAGGTCCATTGTTTTCTACATAAATATAAAAATAAATCCTTCTTTAATGTTAATACAGATAAAGAAAGAACATGAGAATATCATTTTGCATCTGTGACCCCGGGAGACTGAGAGTAAGGAAAAATTTCTTAGACAAGATCAGAAAGTCATAATCATGAAGGGAAAGGGAGCTCCATCTGCCTACGTCAAAATATGAAACTTCTTGATGATCAGAGAAGTCTAAGTGTTAAGTGTTAGTCACTCAGTCGTGTCTAACTCTGCGACCCACAGACTGTAGCCGGTCAGGCTCCTCTGTCCATGGGATTCTGCAGGCAAGAGCAGTGGGTTGCCATGCCCTCCTCCAGGAGATCTTCCTGACCCAGGGATCAAACAGTATTGCCTGTGTCTCCTGCAGTGCAAGCAGATTCTTCACTGCTTGAGCTACCGTGGAAGCCAGAGAAGCATAAACAAGGTTAAAAAATAAAAAGTCCATTTCCACAGTACAGTGGCCTAGCTACTCTGATTGCCTACCTTCCTATTTACCCTGATACTGAAACCAACTAGAAATGCAGATTAAAATATGAAAATGTTTACAACTTATCTTTAAATGTACTGGTGTTCTGATTAGGAGGTAAGATATATTTAAAAGTCAAAAACCAAGTGAAAATAGAAACCTAAAAAAGTTTTCATTTTGAGGGCATTTGCCAAACCACAGGAGCCTGTTGTTCCGTGTTCATGGTCTGGTGGGGCAGTGTGGGGTGCAGAATTCAAACCCAGAATCTACCCTGTGTGAGAGGTGGCCGGAAGACCCGACCTCTTGTGCTGCGTAAAGCTGAGACCTCAGAGGTTATATCCTCAATATCTCGGTGAATTAAGAATAATACACCCTACCCCCAACACCAGCCCAGAGAACTTTCTTTTTTTAATTCCAATCTTATCACTGAGTAAAGGGGGCAAAATTCTCTACTGTTAATTTTATAACACTGAGTCTATCTTCTCATGGGTTTGCAATCTGAATCCACACTACACTGGGACATGGAAAAAACTACAAGCAAGAATTTTCTTTAAAGTAGTGGTCAGTGGGTGCTCCCAGGTACCTAGCAGAAGCAAAACAGATTACTGGAGAAACCCACCACAAAGTTCCCAAAACCTCAGTTTACTGGCTTCCCTGGTGGCTCAGCTAGTAAATAATCTGCCTGCCAATGCAGGAGACACAAGAGATGCGGGTTCAGTCTCTGGGTCAGGAAGATCCCCTGGAGGAGGGCATAGCAACCCATTCCAGTATTCTTGCCTGGGAAATCCCCCCGACAGAAGAGTTGGACACAACTGAGCCTGCATACACACAATGTCAAACAAGGAAACAAATACTAGAAGCCCAAGGGATTTCTAATGGAATTATTTAAAGTGACGTGTATCTGGAGACATCAAAGTAAAAGTATGAAACACCAAAGATTAAGGAAGATCTTTAAAAGTAGCCAGAGAAAAGAGACCTTCAAAAGATAGATAAATCGCTGACTTCTCTCCATAAAACGGAAACTAAATGATGATGCAGTTAGAACTTTGATGGATTAGGAGGAAATAACAGTCAACCTAAGACTGGAGACACAGCAAAAATATTTTTCAACAACAAAGATGAAATAAATGCATTTTCAGACTCATAAAAAGTGAGATTTTTCTTCTCTAAAGGAAGTTCCCAGGAATATGCTTCAGACAGAAGAAAACAATCCCAGAAGAAAGATTTGACATGGCAATGAAGAGGCAGGATGTTTACAGTTTTGTGGGTAAATAGAAATGCATGGGCTTAAACATCAGATAACAGACTTGGAAAGTACCTGTAGTTATGTATTACAACACAATCCTACACATTTTGGGTGGGCAAAACATGAAAAATCTGCTGCTGACAAACATTATAAGAAGAATATAGGAGCATGCAAACTCTCACATTGTCAAGTTGAAAATGTGATTATCTTATAACCCAGTAATTCCACTTTAAGGTATATTTCTCAGAAAGCCTCTTACATTGTGTTTAAGGCGGCATGTACAAGCATGTTCATGGCAAAGTTAACACATACACAAAAAACTGAAAACAATTTAAATACGGGAATGGAAAATGCAACATGTTATTCTCATGGGATAGAATACTCTAGAGCAGTTAAGATGAATGAGTTTTATCTGTTTGTATCAACATGGCTGTATCTTCAAAAATACAATATGAAGTTTAAACATCAAACTGCAAGATGATAAATTCAATGTGATATATATATAAATATACACATATACATATATATTTTAAAGACACTAAACAATTTATATATTAGTGGATACATTGATTATAAGGTATGAACACATGGATGGAAATAGCACCAAACATATAAAGCTACCAATTATCTTTTTGTTCTATTTCCTTTATTTTATGTAATATTTAAATACTGCATAAAGTAATATTTTGTGTTTTTTTTAAGGCTCAGAAGCAAATATGATAAAATGTTAACATCTGTTAATTCTGGATTATCACTCATGAATCTGTCATAGATTTTCTAAACTTTTCTGTATTTTTCTTTATTTTTATTTTTTCAAAAAAAGAGAAAAAGATGGGAATTCCTTGGCAGTCCAGTGGTTAGGACTCCACACTCTCACTGCCAAGGGCCCAGGTTCAGTCTCTGGTCTGGGAGCTAGGATCCCACAAACTGTGCAGCATAGCAAAGAGAGAGAGAATACGCTGATACATGCGTTTCACAATACTCTGTGAGCTGGGACCCATAGGGGAATCTGCCACAGTATTTCATTTCCTGTAGAATGTTAAAGACAAATGGAGTGAAAATGGGGGCATGAACTTAAAAATGGGCTTCTTTCTTAAGGAGAGAACACACAGGTTGATAGACAGCATAGATAGGTGGATGGATGGATAGATAGATAAATAGATAGACAAGGTAGATGGATGAATGAATGGATGGACAGACAGATATCAATAGATATAGACAAGGTAGGTGGGTAGATGGATGGATAGATATTGATAGATAGATAGATATAGATATGCAAGCATACATACATATGTGAGTGGGTAGATGGATATACAAATGGATACACACACCCTATAATATAGTCATTCACATCTAGGGGATGGATGGAGACAGAGAGTGTGGTAGGCAGATTAATATCCACTCACCCCTGCAGAGATGGCCCTATCCTAATCCCCAGAACCTGTGCATATGTTACCTTCCATGGCTAGAGAGACTTTGCGGACACGATCATGATGAACGTGCGTTCAACCAGTCAAGTTCAAGTGTTGGGAACAGAAGGCTATAAATGAGGCACCCCCAGCCTTGTGGCCCTCCCCACATCTCCTGGGACCCTGACTGAGGTCTGGAGATTTCAGGCTTGTCATTGTCACTTAAATGTCGTGTAGTATGTAGTTTGCTATGTGGGAGCAAAGCCACACAGCAGTGCCCCTGGGCTATGGTCAGGGTGACGTAGCATTGCTCTCCAAGCCCACTCTCTGGACCAGCATCCTCAGCATCACTGAGGAGCATGTTAGGAGTACAGATTCTCCAAAGATCTCTCTCAATAAATGTCATATTGCTCTTGAAAATATGTGAAAGTGAACTGAAATCACTCAGTCGTGTCCGACTCTTTGCGACCCCATGGACTATACAGTCTATAGATTTCTCCAGGCCAGAATACTGGCCTGGGTAGCCATTCCCTTCTCCAGGAGATCTTCCCAAACCAGGGATCAAACTCAGGTCTCCCGCATTGCAGGCAGATTCCCTGCAGCTAGACCACCAGGGAAGCCCAAGAATACTGGAGTGGGTAGCCTATCCCAAAATATGTTTTGATATTGATCGCTAACATAATTTAACAGTGATGAGAACAGACTCTATATGATTTCAATACCTTTAGACCATGAAATTGGTGTACCTGGTCTTATGTCCCTGGATATGTTCCAGTGTCCCCTAGTTTACAGTCTATGGGAACTTGAATAGAATTTGTATCCTACTGTTATATGAAAATTGTATAGATCTCAATTATGTTGAATTGGTTCATAGTGCTTTTCAGGTCTACTCTGTCTTTCTACTTCTCTGTATATTCACTCTATTAATGTTTGAGAGTTTGATATTGAAAATCCAACTAAAAATTTTAATTTATCTACTTAAAAAAATAATATATCATGGAACTATATGTAACTTTGTTCTGCATTTTCCAAGTCTCCTGTAACTGTGTTATATTTTCATAATTTAAAAAAATTTAAAAATAGAATTAGCATTGTAATTATCCTTCAATTAAAAACAAAGAAAAATTAATTTTAAAATGTTTAATAGAATTAGCAAAAATAAATAAATAAAAAATTTTTTTAAAAAAAGAAATACAGACTCTTGGATAGCACTCGGACCCACTGAATTTGACACAGCATCACAAAAAATCTCCAAAAAACCCTATGGGACTTTCGTGTCTGTTATGGGCTGGGAATACCAGGGCAAGCTGCTGTTCCACACATAAGCACTGGAGGAAGGCTTGCTGATTCAGATCTGGGTCCCTGTGGAGGCTGCCCAATCCCTCTGTGGGTCTCAGTGTCCTCATGAGAAAAATGGGGAGCCTGGCACACAGTAAACCCTCAATGATGCCAGCTGTGGAAACATGGTCCTGGCAGACATGTAAAACGGGCAGGGGACTCAAAAGAGGGTTTGTCATCTCCAGCCACGGAGACTCTGAGTAGTTGAAGGCGAGCATTGGGGATTTGTGTGGCCTCTTGATGAGCACCTAGGTCTGGATCAAACACCTACAATAAGAGGAGAAGGCCACGCATTCCTGGAAGGAGACATCGTTGGGGGGCAAGGTGTGGTGTGGAGGTGCCAGAGAGCCTCAGGGATCTGGGTTCAGATTGTCAACTGGAGAATGGATGAGGGCTGGGACCACAAGTCACACTGAGGGGGAAGGGAACAACCATGGGAAAACGGGACAGAAAAACTTTGCCACGGGTGCAGGGCAGTGTTGCTGTTTAGCAGCTAAGTTGTGGTGCTGATTAAAGAATTTGCTTTTTAACTTGCACACAGTGGGCAATGTGAAGGGTTTTGAGCAAAGGGGCAAGACAATCAGAATGTCATGCTAAAAGAGGAGTGTTAAAATCCATCTGCCCCTACCCCCCGCCTCATTTGCCGTTGGGAATTTACGTGTGCACTCAGATCACAGAGAAAAGTCTAGAAGGGCACACACCTAAACGTGATTGTCTTTGAATGGTGAGATCACTAAGATATTTTATTGTCTTCTCCTTGTTCATGTGTATTTTCTAATTTTTCTGCAAAGGACACGCATCACTTGCATAATTAAAAAAGCAATGAAATCTGTAAATAATTAACACGCTCTCTCTTCAGGACTTACACTGGATGAATGTGTTTTCCACTCAGTTGTTTCAAATATTTGCTGCATGCCTGGCCTTGAAAAGGGCACCACTGAAAAACACAGAGCTGGTGGATTGATGGGGAAACATTTGAGTCCTATAACCATGAAACTCTAGACCCCAGTTCCTAAACAGGACTCTCTCTCTCTCTCTGAGTTTCTCTTTCTCGCTCTCGCTCCCTTTCTCTCTGGGCACAGAGATGCTTTTTGAATCCCTGGTGAAGTTTTCTTTGCAGGTTTATTGAAATTGCAGTTTGCAGTTACAGTGTCACGTGGGGAAGTGATAGAGGAGGCCACTTGCCCTACCTTTTAGAGTGGGTGCTCAGATGTTTCCACCTGCTGCTCCCACGAGGCATCCTCGCTCTTCTACGAGACCGTCGTTTCTTCCACTCTGGCTCAGACACCCGGTCCCGGGACAGCATCCCTCGGGCTGTTGGGTCAGAGAGCTGAAAATACCAGTGATGCTGGCGTCATATTGCTCACAGCCCTTGTGGTGGGAACAACACAGAGGGGTCTCCCACTGCAGACAGGATGCCTGTCTGGAGAAATCAGGCATCAAAATACTGCCTTGCTAAATGGTCTGTGCATTCCTGGGCAGAATCTTCTGGAAACTGCCTGGGCTGGATCCACAGAGGAAAGCCCTGACCTTTGGTGATACCATGGCTGTCTCCTTGCCCTCCCCCAGCAAAATCCACGCCCAGTAACTGATTGCCTTTTGGAGGAAGGAGGCTAACTCGGGTTCTAGATTCTCCCTCTTTCAGGCCCAGCACAATCTTTCCTAACCCACCACTCTTGGGATGAAGACAGTACTACCAGGGAGAGCAGCCTGTAAGCTCTGCTTACAGGGAACCAGGCCCTGTTGTTCCACACAATTAAATTAGAACAGAGACTATAGGCACCTGTTCAGTCACGATGGCCCAAGACCTCCCAGGGTGGGACAGCATCCTCGATGATACAATCCAGGTGCATGAGGTCCCTCTAATGGTGGGACTCTAAGCCTTTTTAATCACCAAGGATTAATCAACCCTCTAGAGCACTCAGCTCCTTAACCTTTCTGCCACTACTCCCAGGAAACTCAGGAATCAGTCAAATCTGATTATAGCAACTATTTTTTCTGGAATCCCTGGAATGATAACACTCTCCTTTGAAGAGTTTTTTTCCTGGTGTCTGTCTCTCAGTAAGGGTTTCTGATTTATAATTGTTGACTATCCAGAGAGCTCCCCTGAGCAGCATTTCATTTTTACTTTTTGCCTATGCTACCAGGAAGCTCCTAGTCAAGGTTTATGTCCCGTTATGAAAAAGATCTCACCCAGAGTGGTAGGTACAGTTATTCTTTCCTTTGAAACTTCTTTTTTTCATGATTTTCTTTCATTTTATTTTACTCTTGGGGCCTCTATTCACTCCCTTGGAAGTGGGCTGAGAAGACATTCTACAGGACAGCGGAGGCTATACCAGATGGCCTCACACTTTCTCTCCATCAACACAAGTCCTGCCTGCCAAACATCCTCCCTCAGCTCCCAGGGCCCTGGGGCAAAGCTGGTATTACCTTCGATATCTGCATCTGCCCTCCATCTCCAGGGCGTATCCTGGTCCATGCTCCAGACACTGTTTTGCTCACCAGCCAGGCGTCCGGACCCTCACCCTGGAGGCCACTTCCAGGCAAATGTAAGCCCAGGTACACAGAAGCATCCTTCTCCTTCTGCTCCATTGGCATGGGGAGGCTGCGGCTCAGGCAACACCACGTGAGCTGGGGCTCGGCCCTCAGCGACGGAAAAGAGCCCTGGACCCCGCGGCTCCCGGCAGGCTCTGCACTGGTACACAAGGCCAACTCAGGAAAGAGCGGGGCCATGCTGGCCAAGAGAGAGGAGCCAGCCTGGTGGGAGCAGCATGGGCTAAGCTCTGCTAGACACCCTGAAGGAGGGGCTTGAGTGGCACTCTCAGAAGGTGCCCCCAGCTCCCCAGTGGGTTCCCAGGAATTGAGGACAGCCCCAGAGGGCCCAGCCCTCGCCACAGTGTTGCTCCTGGAGATTTCTTGGGTGTCATGGGTCCCACTCCTCCAGGGTTCACACGTTGGGGCAGGCAAGAAGGAGGCTGACGCCTTGAGGGTGCTGGCTGTTGGTATACCAGCATTCAAGCCACCCCTCTCCTCTCTCTGTACCCCCTTTCTCTGGTCCCAAGACCTGGACCAGCTAGGGTGTTCCCAGCAGCTGTCTTCTCCAGCTGGGGCCTGGCCTGAGACAGGACAAGGAGGCAGGAGGGCCCCCTGCCCTGACTCTGCAAAGGATGTCTGAACTTCGGGCCCCCCTCTCTTGCAGATAGAGTCCTGGCCTTGGTCCAGCTTCTGGGGGACAGGCGACAGGGGGCGGGTGTCTCGCTGGGGAAACCTGAGGAGGTACTGGGGAGGAAAGGCCATGTCCACCGGGCCAGTGAGGGTGTGAGGAGCCGGAGGGTGGGAAGCCAGCTGGGAGGGACACCCAGGGGGATGTGGTGGAGACTCCGTGTCTCGAGGACCCTCCCACCTCAAGGCTCCAGACGTGACCCTCTCTATGCAGTTGCCACTTCCAGGCAGCCCCCCTGGCTTTTCCCCAGGGTCAGTGTTCTGGTTCTGAGGCGGTGGTGAGGCAGTCTGCATGGGGCCACCAGGAGTCTCTCCTCCTGCTCCCAGGAGCTCCTGGCAGCTTAGCTCCTCCACCTTCAGCTTCTTCCTTTCTGAGGGGAGCTTGTCCTCCAGGGGCTTGGGCTCTCCTGAGCTCCCTCCAGGCCCTCTCGGGACCACATGGGCTTGCTGACAGGTTTCCTTGGTGCCCTCACCACTGCAGGTGCCACCTTCCAGCTTGGAGTCTGGCCTGGGAGCCTCTAGATCACCCTCTTTGGGGGGACCAGGTGCTGGGAGCTGCTGACACTCCAGCTCCGGGCCCTCATGTGGAGGAAGCAGAGGGCTCTTGCTGCCCAAACAGAGGGCTTCTCCACTGCTGAGGGCGGGGGGTGAGGCGGCCCTGTTAGAGCCCAGCTGGTCAGGGCCTCCTGTTCCAGCCACTGTCTCCCCCTGCTTGTGGGGCTCAGTCACCAGGAGGCCTGCCAGGACTGGTGGACTCGCCCACGGCCCTGGCTTGGCCCCCACAACAGTGTGCCCACCACCCGTGGCCTCTTGCTGGAGAGGACGCTCCAGCACCGCCACACCGCCCACTGTCACCTCGGTAGCCTTCCTGCCTCCCCGGTGGCTGGCTTTCGCTCTCTGGTAGATGCTCTTGAACGTGTCCTTCCCATACACTTGCCACTTCTCCTGTGAGAACATCTTCAGCTTCCTCTGGCCACGTTTCTTAGCAGCTGCCTGGCCCTTGCTGGCAGACCCCTCCTCAGCAGCTGGTCTCTTTCCCTCTGCGTCCTCCGCGGGGGCCAGGGCATCTGCGGTCAGGGGGCAGGGCAGGTCCTCGACCGCTGCCTGTCTGACCAGGGCCCGCGGGTGCCCTCCTGGGGCATCGGCTGGACGGGCGGGGGTGGGCTTGGGGCTCAGAGGTTTCTGCCTCCGGGGCCAGGCATCCCGAGGTTCCGGCGGCTCCGGCCACGTCCCGGTGCCCTCGACGAAGGGCAGTGAGTTGCTCCTGGTGACTGGCACGCAATCGGTGCCAGTGGAGAGCTGCGTGGGGACCGAGTGGAAGAAGAGGGGGCGCGCCCTGTCCGGGGGCGTGCAGGTGGAGCGCGCGGCACGCAGGGCGGCTGGCAGCCTCCCGGGTCCCGGCGGCCGCAGATCGAAGTGGAAGGAGTCCTTGTAGGTATAAGGCATGGGCAGGTCAATGCTGCCCTGCTTGGACAGTACCGTCTTGCGGGGCCGCACGTGAGCCAGCTGGGGGTCGTCCACCACGGCCTGGTTGTGTGAGATGAGCCTGGCAATGCGTTCCTCCAGCCGCCTCTTCTCCAGCTCCAGACCTGCCACCCGCTCCGCGCGCCCGGGCCCGGGGCCACCCTCGCCCTCGGACTCGGCGCTGTGCTCCGACAGGCTGTGCAGGGGGCTGCCGGCAGCCGGCGGCTGCTCAGCGCTGTCCGAACGGGACAGGTAGCCCGAGTCGGTGCTCTCGCACTTCCGCAGCCGGCCCCCCGAGGGCTTGGCGTCTCCAGGCTTCTCCACCTGCTGTTGCTGCAGCGCTGAGCTCGTCCTACTGGCCGTCGGGGACCGAGGCTCTGGCAGCTTCCACCTCGACTGCGGGCTGGCCAGCGGGAGCCCGGGAGCAGAGTCTACAGGGGCCTCCTTGATATCAAACGTGGACCCCCGGCAGGGAACAGCGTCCAACTTCCGATCCAGGTTCTTGGCAACCAGAGACACATGCGCGGTGGGCACCGGGCAGTGCCCAGCGGCGTGGGTGCTGGGAGAAAGGGGTCTTTGTGATCGCACCTGGTCAGCCCCCGTGGGCTCAGCGGCCTTTTCACCTTCCTCTAGGAGGGTGCTCCCGCCACCGTCGGACTCCGAGGAGAGTCTGGAGTTGTTGAGGTGTGTCTGGGTCCGTCTGTGCTTGTATAAGTTGCTCTGGGTCTTAAAGGCAATGCCGCAGGTGGCGCAGGGGAAGGGCCGCTCCCCGGTGTGGGACCGAATGTGCTTCTCCAGAACGCTGGGCTTCAGGCAGTCCCGGCCGCAGTGTGGGCACAGGTACCTGCCAGCGTTGCGCACCTTGCCTGGGCTGCCCAGAGCGGGCCCCAGGCCCGGTGACAGGATGGGCAGAGCGCCCACGATGTTCACCGTGAGCCCCGGGGCCACCGGCTTCCCTGCTCGGGTGGGACCGAGCCCTTCAGGCTGCAGCAAGGGGCTGAGAACGAAGGGCAGGCTGCCCCCGTCCAGACTGCCTGTCACGAGGGGAGCACGTGGCTGGAGCCCTCCGGGAGGCACTGTGTGGTACAGCGGGATGGGCAGGGCCTTCAGGAACACGGTGGGGGCCAAGCCCTGCTCCCGAGGCAGGATGACGGGGCCCAGGGTCAAGTGAGGCGATGCCTGCCCACCCGGGGCCCCTGGGGGGCCAGAAGCAGGTGCTGGCTGGTCCCTGGCAGGCGAGGTAGGACAGGCGAGTTCTGGCACATCCATCCCACATCATCTGGGTGGCCCGGGGTGCTGGGAAACCTGTGAGCAACAACCGGACTTTACTGTGGGTCCCTCTCTTTTCTCATTGTACAGTACACATTTGCCTGCCCCCACTGGGCATTTCATCACCTCTACTGAAGCCACAACAATCCCCCCCCTCAAAAAAAAATGCCCTTACGCTCTTGTAAAAAAAAAGGGGGGGGGACTGAAGCTCAGCAAGTGGAAGTGACTTGTCGTGAAGCTGAAACACAACAGAGCAGGGTTCAGACCCAGGTCTGTCTGAATCCTGTCTTTTATTTAATTTTCCAAAGAGAACTCTTGATTCTCGCCCTTTACACAGGTATGCGGTGGGCTTGTCACTGACATCCCCCTACCCAGCACAGCGCCCTGTGCAGAGGAGACACTCAGAAAATGTGCTGACTTCGTGACAAAAGAAAGTCGTGCAGCTCATCAAGGGCCTCAAAGTCCACAGTGACCCCATGCACTAGGGCAAGTCCCTTTCTTCATTTAGGCCTTGGTTTTTAGATCTGTAGAATGGGCAGAGAATCAGCATCTTCCACTCTGGAGTGCTGAGTCTCTGCTGTTGGATGAGGACAACAGGGAAGCAAACTGATCTGAAGGGATGCTTACCAGACTGAACAAATGAAAATACAAAAATCCCAGCTAAATTTGAATTTCAGATAAACAATTCATAATTCTTTAGCATGTATATATGTCTCAATTCTTGCATTGGTCTTGCTTACACTAGAAAATTATGCATTATTTGTTTGTGTATGCATGCTCAGTCATGACTGACTCTTTGCTATCCCATGGATTGTAGCCCGCCAGGCTCCTCTGCCCATAGAATTCTCCAAGCAAGAATATTGGAGTGGGTAGCCATTTCCTTCTCCAGAGGATCTTCCCGACCCAGGGATCAAACCCAAGTCTCCTGCTTGCAGGCAGATTCTTTACCATCTGAGCCACCAGGGGAGCCCAAATGTGCCCACAATTAAAAGTTAAATTATATAAATCTGCAATTCAATAAAGCATGTTAAAAGCAAAGTTACTACAACTGGATATTCACATGCGAAAGAATGGAATTGAATCCTTACCTCACGCTACATACAAAAATTGACTTGAAATTGATCTAATGCCTAAATGAAAAAACTAAAACTATGAAACTGTTAGAAGAAAACATCTTCTTGACTTTTAGAGTAAATCTTCATGACCTTGGATTTGACAATGGGCTTAGTTATGACACAAAACATACAAGCAATTAAAATAAAAGGATAAATTGAACTCTTTCAAAATTAAAAGCTTTTGTACATCAAAGGACATTATCAAGAAAGTGGAAAGACAACTCACAGAATGGGAGAAAATATTTGAAAATCGTATGCAGGATAAATCCAGAATATATAAAGAACTCTCATAATTCAATAACAAAAAGACAGACAACTCAGATAAAGAGTGAGCAAAGGGTTTGAACAGACATTTCTCCAAAGAAGATATCAGTTCAGTTCAGTTGCTCAGTCGTGTCCAACTCTTTGTGACCCCATGAATCGCAGCACTCCAGGCCACCCTGTCCATCACCAACTCCCGGAGTTTATCCAAACTCATGTCCATAGAGCCAGTGATGCCATCCAGCCATCTCATCCTCTGTCGTCCCCTTCTCCTCCTGCTCCCAATCCCTCCCAGCATCAGGGTCTTTTCCAATGAGTCAGCTCTTCACATGAAGTGGCCAAAGTATTGGAGTTTCAGCTTCAGCATCAGTCCTTCCAACGAACACCCAGGACTGATCTCCTTTAGGATGGACTGGTTGGATCTCCTTGCAGTCCAAGGGACTCTCAAGAGTCTTCTCCACCACACTTCAAAAGCATCAATTCTTCGGCGCTCAGCTTTCTTCACAGTCCGACTCTCACATCCATACATGACCACTAGAAAAACAATAGCCTTGACTAAACAGACCTTTGTTGGCAAAATAATGTCTCTGCTTTTGAACATGCTATCTAGGTTGGTCATAACTTTCCTTCCAAGGAGTAAGCATCTTTTAATTTCATGGCTGCAATCACTATCTGCAGTGATTCTGGAGCCCCAAAACATAAAGTCTGACACTATTTCCACTGTTTCCCCATCTATTTCCCAGAAGATATACAAATGGCCAAAAACACATGTAAAGATGTTCAATATCACTAGTCATTGGAAAATGTAAGTCAAAATCACAATGAGATATGACTTCATGTCAACTAGCACATTGTCATAATAATAATGAAAATAACATGTTGCTGAGGATGTGGAGGAATTTCAACCCTAGTGAGAATGTAAAATGATGCAACCAGTGTGGAAACAGCTTGGCAACTCTTCAAAAAGTTAAGCACAGAACTACTACCTGACCCAGAAATTCCACGTCTTCGTATATACCCAAAAGAATTGAAAATCGGTATTCAAATAAAAACATAGACATTAAAGTTGATAGCCACAATTCAAAAGAGCCAAAAGGTGGCAACAACACGGGAAAGATACTCTGGAGAAGTGGCAAGCCACTCCAGTGTTCTTGCCTGGGGAATCCTATGGAGAGAGGAGCCTGTACAATCCCTACAGTCCATGGGATGGTAAGGATTGGACACCACTTAATAGCTACATGGCACATTCATAGCTTGGGATTGGCTTCAGTGGAAGTATGTATACCACAGAAATTGGAAAATGCTACAATTAATCCTTTTTCACTTTTTTGTCCCAAGACTGTCACTCCCATTCTCAGTTCCTCATAAACCTGTCTGTGTTGTACATCTCACAGACCTGAGACCCTGTAATTTTTTAAGGAAAGACTTAAAGACAGAAATCCCTAGGGATGGGTAGGAGCTACTAGAATTCCTAAGCACTGCTGTGAAGGGAAGATGAGGCTTCCTTGAAGGTGCCATGTCCTTTCTACTAGCTGAGAAATTTCCAGGTGCTTCCCAGGAGAACCATCAGACCCACCTTCCTGTCTCTGCTCACCTGGCTCCCAGGTCACTCGAGCACAGCTACTGGGAGGATCGGATGAATGACGTGTATGAAAACATCGAGGGTGGCATCAGGCAGGGAGGAAGTGCTTGGTTCATCTGAGTTTCCAGTGATACGACATAATATTTTGAACTATTAATGAGCGAATCTTCCCCTCCCCACCTTCCCTCCTACCCCTTGTCTCTTCCCCATCAGTCAGCGCAGCCAACTCCCTTTGGAGCCTCCGGGAAGGGAGGCTGTCTCAGGTGCAGTTCCCAAGAAAGAAGGCCATGCATGAGAAGGATTCAGTTTAGGAGGTGATTTCAGATAACACTGACAGGGGAGTAGGAAAGCAGGGTGAAGGAAGCTTTAAGGAGTGTGTTATCCATAGATTAAGTTAACCTTAAAAATGCATTCCAATATACATTAGATGCAGATACATACTGTTTGATTCCACTTATACAGGGTACTTAGAATAGTCAAATTCATAGGATTAGACTGTACATTGATAGATGCCTCAGGCTGGGGAGGGTGGCGAGGAGGCAAGAGGGGAGGGGTAGTTAGTCTTTAAAGGGGACAGAGTTTCAGTTTGAGAAGGTGAAAAATTCAGGAGTTGGATGATGGTGAGAGTTGCATGACAATGTGAATATACTTAGTGCCACTGAACTATACAGTGAAATATGTTAAAATAGTAAAATAGTATGTTTTATATTACGTGACTTTTACCACAATAAAAAATATTTTTAAAGAATAGTATCATCAAGCAAGTCCTCACTGAGGGCACCTAGAGCTCACCTAACCAGGTTGGGGAACAAGAGATTATATAAACATGTTACCCCACTGGGGGCTGAAGGCACAATGGCTGGCATGTCCAGCTGACCAAGGGGACACACCCAGTGGGCTCTGTGGCCCCAGAAAATCTCATGCCCAGCAAGACTGCCTGAAATTTGTTCCTAAGTGGTAAATGTAGAGAAGGATGAATGGCCAAGTCTTCCAATGGAGTTATTATGGCAAAAACAGAGGACATACTTGTAAATTCCAAAGCTTAAACCCTAAGGGGACTCTGATGAAGACCATCCTTGGGTTGGGAGGAAGTGGGAAGGAGGAAAGCCAGAGGGAGGTGATGAGACCCACAATAGCAATGGCTGCAAACACGAGTCCAGTGGGAGGGATGGAAGAAGCCCCCAGGGTTCCATGCCCCAGAACCCTAGAGCCCAGAGGGCTACAGCCCAGAACAACTCCCAGAGTACCCAAAAGGGGGCCAAGAGTGACCCCGAAAGTGGGTCAGACCCAGGGAAACGCAGGAGAAGGGGTGACTCAGCGAGGGGGGGCTGGCTTGTGAGGGGAGCTGGGGGCTGAGCACCACCTGTCTCCTGAAATAGGCCCCTCATCAGGGCAGAGAGAAAAGAAGTCCAGAACTGACTGCCTTGAGGTGGGAGGAGTGGGGCTTCAAAATAGAAATTCCAGAAAAAGAGCGCTACATCTCTGACACACCTGCCACGATGATTATTTTGCTCTCTGCAGCCTGTTGCGTGATCACAGCAAAATTGACGCCTTTTAGTAGCAGCTGATCGTTGCCAGGGAGGTAGCAAGCCCACCAGCACCTTCCGGAGGTTGGGGAGGGGGGACATGGCACTTTTCCCAGGAAAACTGCAAAGGACTGCGCTGATGATTCTCACTCTGAACCAAGGGGGTGGGAAGCCATCCTCTCGCCATCAAGCATGTGCCCCAGGAAGGCTCTAGGAGGACCACCTGCTCAGCTAGACCCACTGCCAAGCACTGCCCCCGCCCCATCGCCCTCCTGAGGGTCCACCCTGCAGAGAGCTTCTCGGACTCCTCACTTCCTCCATCTGTCACGTGTGGGCTTCCCACTCACTGAAGCTATGTTCCTCTAAGCTTGTGTGTGGCCCCACAGGGAGATGAAGAGAAAGGTGGGAGGAACCTGAGGAAAGTGACTATTTCCAAAGGCCCCTTTCTTCAGAGCAACCCACAAGGGGCCCTGGGCAAAAAGACAAAGTGGGCATGCTGCAAATAGGTTTTAAAAACTCACCTTCTGGGCCTGAGAGACAAGACTATGAAGATGGAATTTTCAGCAGATGGAACTTGCAGAAAGAACGTGGGTACCAAGACTATCATTCTAGTTGCAAGTTTTCCAAACGTCAGGCCATCCTGCGTGCCTGTCACCTGCTGTGCTGTGTGGGGGAACCACTTGCTTCCCCCAATCCCTGGGCACCTGGGCTAGCATTACTTTAACAGGGAACTATGTGCATAAGACTGTGAATGTACTCAGAAGCATAGAACCGCACTTTAAAATGGTTGAGATAATCAATTTTATGTTATGCGTATTTTACAACTTTTAAAAAGTAAAAAGAAAGGTAATGCTATATCACTGGGCTTCCCTGGTGGCTATGATGGTAAAGAATCTGCCTGCAATGTGGGAGACCCAGGTTGGATCCCTGGGTTGAAAGGATCCCCTGAAGAAGGGAATGGCTACCCACTCCAGTGTTCTTGTCTGGGAAATCCCATGGACAGAGGAGTCTGTTGGACTACAATCCACGGGTAACAGAGTTGAATGCAACTGAGTGACTGACACTTTCACTTTTTTTCACTATATCATTACCCAATTAGCCAAAAGTTTATTTTCATTCAAAAGCCTGCAGCAGGTTTAAAGCAACAGTTGATTCTATTCATAATTTTCTAAATATTCTAAATAATCCATAATATTCTAAAACTTAAAAGCAACCAGGATGCCCTTCAGTAGGTGGGTGAATAAGTCAATCATGGTGCATCCAGACAGTGGAATAGTATTCAACATTAAAAAGAAATTATTTTAATTAAAATTTAATTTTAATGACAAAAGATTGGAGCTATCAAATCACAAAAAAATGAAGACACATAAATGAATGTTTTTAATCAAAAGAAGCCAATCTGAAAAGCCTATATAGTTGGACTGTATGATCCCAACTATATAACATTCTGGAAAAAGCAAAGTTATGAAAACAGTAAGAAGATATGTGGTTTCCAGGGGATGAAGGGGAAGAAGGGATGAATTCATGGGGCACAGAAGATTTTGAGGGCAGTAAAACTGTCCGGCATAGTACTGCAGCACTGGGTACATGTCATTACACATGCATGTGCGCTCGTGTTCGACTCTCTGTGATCCCATGGACTGTAGCCCACCAGGCTCCCCTGTCCGTGGAATTTTTCAGGAAAGAACCCACTGGATGAGTTTCCAGTTCCTTCCCAACCCAGGGATCGAACCTGCATCTCTTACAGCTCCTGCATTTCAGATGGATTCTTTACCATTGAGCCACCAGGGAAGCCCATTTATAAACCTAAACCACTCTTTTAAAGTTATCTATTAATTTTTAAAATTAAAAATCAAAGCAATTAAGTTTTTAAAGACATATGAAAAGACATTTATTGTCACTGGCCAAGAAGTATGAGGCGTAGATCATCATGCCATGTCTGCTATCAGTTAAAACAAAAACAACCAACAAATAAATGCTTATAATAACTGGAGGGGAAAACGAAGGAGGACTATACCATTACCCAAAAGAGAACCAGCATGTTCACCACCACTCAGTAGCAATAAGGCCATTCATACCCATGGGGTCGGTGGAAGCCTGTGAGGAGCCATAACACGGCATCCTATTTTCCAGGGAGACACCCATGACAACCGAGTGGGGAGCCAGGATGACCACCCCATGAAGCAATAATGAGGAGCTCACCCTTGGGGTCAACAGAAATCAGGTGGGCAATCTGCCCTTCTCTCCATCTTCTCCCCCTGCTGAGCAGCATCAAAGGAAGCCAGGGAAAGCAGAAGGTTTAATCCATCCAGACTCTCATAACGTAGTACCCAAATGACTAAGTTTTGATCAAAATCACTTTCCATATGAGGAAGATGTCAAACTGAGTAAAGAAAGATAATTCATAAATGCCAATACCAAGATGCAAGAGGTGTTGGGATTATCTGACAAAGATAAACTGTGGAAAATTCTGAAAGAAATGGGAATACCAGACCACCTGACCTGCCTCCCGAGAAATCTATATGCAGGTCAGGAAGCAACAGTTAGAACTGGACATGGAACAACAGACTGGTTCCAAATAGGAAAAGGAGTACGTCAAGGCTGTATATTGTCACCCTGCTTATTTAACTTCTATGCAGAGTACATCATGAGAAAGGCTGGACTGGAAGAAACACAAGCTGGAATCAAGGTTGCCGGGAGAAATATCAATAACCTCAGATATGCAGATGACACCACCCTTATGGCAGAAAGTGAAGAGGAGCTAAACAGCCTCTTGATGAAGGTGAAAGAGGAGAGCCAAAAGTTGGCTTAAAGCTCAACATTCAGAAAACAAAGATCATGGCATCCGGTCCCATCACTTCATGGGAAATAGATGGGGAAACGGTAGAAACAGTGTCAGACTTTATTTTNACCAATAGTTGCTAGGACAGAGAACAACACTGGGTAGAGGGAAATCCAACCAGTCCATTCTGAAGGAGATCAGCCCTGGGATTTCTTTGGAAGGAATGATGCTAAAGCTGAAACTCCAGTACTTTGGCCACCTCGTGCGAAGAGTTGACTCATTGGAAAAGACTCTGATGCTGGGAGGGATTGGGGGCAGGAGGAGAAGGGGACGACGGAGGATGAGATGGCTGGATGGCATCACGGACTCGATGGACGTGAGTCTGAGTGAACTCCGGGAGATGGTGATGGACAGGGAGGCCTGGTGTGCTGCAATTCATGGGGTCGCAAAGAGTCGGACACGACTGAGTGACTGAACTGAACTGAACTGATCATGAGAAAATGTCTCCACGAATACTTACAAATAGGATTGAAACAAAAACAGTCTCAGGAAGGAAATCAAAAGTAAAAGAACAACCAAATGGACATTTTAGAACTGAGAAATACTATAACCCGAAATTTTAAAATTCAGTGGGTGCACTCAACAGCACCACAGAAGGGAAGGGGTAAAAAGAAGCCATGAACTTGAAGATAGAACAATAGAGGTTTCCCAGTCTGAACAACAGAGAGAAAATAGGCTGGAAAAATAAAAAATGAGCAGAGCCTCAGGGACCTATGAGATTAACAAAAGCTATAACATTCATATCATCTGAGTTCTGGAAGGAGATGAGAAAGAGGACTGGGATAAAAACAATACTCATCGAAATACGGCTGAAAACTTCAGTTTGACAAAAGACATATAAACCCATGGAATCAGGACACTAGTGAATCTCAAACAGGATAAACCTAAGAAATCCTCACCAAAACACATCACAGTCAAACTTCTGAACTCTTAAGACAAAGAAAAAATTCCTCAAAGCCGAAAAAGAGAAATGACAACTTTCCTATGGGGAAAAACAAATCTTAATGCCAGCAGGCTTCCTGTCTGAAACTTGAGGTCAGAAGGAAGTAGCACAACATTTTTCAAGGGCCTAAAGAAAAGAACTGTCAACCACAAATTCTATATCCAGCAAAAAAGACCCTTCTAGAAGGAAGGGGAAATGAAGGCATTCTCAAATAAAACACAGAGAATTTATCATCAGCACAAATGGCTAAAGGAAGTTCTCTACATAGAAAGGAAATAATAAAGGAAGGGGGAGTTCCCTGGTGATGCAGTGGTAAGGACTCCACACTCTCACTGCCAAGTTCAATACCTGGTCAGGGAACAAAGATCCCACAAGGCATGTGGTGTGGCAAAAAAATTTTCAAATAAAATAGCATAAAATAAGAAGTCATCATAAGTTAATGGTGTGATCCATTCTTGTAAAAATAACATTACTACTACTAAAAGAAGGACCCTTGGAACTTCAAGAAGAAGAAAGAACACTGGAGAGAGAAAAAAATATAGATAAATTCAATATTTCCTTTTGAATTTCCCAAATGATGTTTGAAACAGAAAACACTAATGTATTGAGAAGAAATTTTTAAGACAATTATAAGTGGGAGAAGGTAGAGGAGGTAGTTTCTACATTTCACTTCAGCTGGTAAAGCAGTGACACTGAGAGACTACGACGAGTTACGAATCTATAATGCAATACTAACAGCAACCACATAATCAATACAAGGATATCCAACAGAGCCTGCCTGAACCACAGGCCACAGATGCCATCTCTCTGCAACCATGCATAGAACCTCGGGCTGGAAAGGATGTGGCTGCAGCCTTCTTGACAGTGAAACTGGGTACCCATGCAGGCAAAGCACAACTGTGTGCTGGGTGTCCATACAGACCGGCCAGTCCCTCTGCAAGCCCGACTTCCCTCCACACAGCCCATGAGGTCTGACTGCCTCTGTCCCCACGAGTGTCCGTACTCCCAATGCACACCCACATCTCTTGTCATTGCCTGCTTCCGACCCACACTCCAGAGGGTTACCTATTGTGTGCTCAGCAATTCCAGACCAGCTCCAGTCGGGCTAAACTAGCTAACATCTCTGCTGTTGGGCCACTAAGTCACAACTTCTTCAATGAAATCTGAACTCCATCCAAAATCTGCCCTTTCGTGGACAATCTCTCGCAATCCTAGGGACTATCAACAATGTTCTTAAGTCTTGTGTGTACGTGCGTGCTAAGTCACTTCAGCTGTGTCTGACTCTTTGTAACCCTATGGACTGTAGCCCTCCAGGCTCTTCTGTCCATGGGAATCACCAGGAAAGAATACTGGTGTGGGTTGCCATGCCCTCCTCCAGGGGATCTTCCTGACCCAGGGATCAAACCCGCATCTCTCATGTCTCCTGCACTGACAAGGCAGGTTCTTCACCACTAGCCCTCTTACATCTTATAGTTACTCTTTTATTTTAGTTAATCATCCTTATCCTAAACTTCCCCAGTATAACCAACTATGTGATGTCTATCTCCTGATTAGATACACATACTACAGAATCAGTACTGGAAGGGGCCCCAAGAGACAGATCCCTAAAGATGGGATCATGCCCTTGAACTTAAGTGTGAGGTTAGATCCTTGCCTACGAGAAACGGGATGCTTGCAACCCATGACAAGCAGTGCCGTCACAGTTAATCAAGCTATTACCCGTGGTTGCTCATGATAAAGTGCCAATGGGGGCATGTGCCTTGAGAATACCAGCCACACATCAGTGATGACAATCAGGAATGTGGTATGAGATGAATTTTTCTGACTCCCATTGAGCACTTAGAAAACTATAAACCCAGGTCTATTAACTCCCACCTCAAGTCATGAGCTGAGAATCAGACAGCTTCCACAACAGCCCTGAAAGAATGTATTTCAGGGCTGACATGACAGAAGATCAAACACAAAATTTAATGGTGCAAGTTGTGCATTTAAATGACAACTGGATTCACAATCTCACTAAGGGTCTAGGGTGAAAATTAGGTCAGTAATCAGGTAAGCATGAGATCCTGAAACTTGGAATAAGGCCATCTGATTGGACCTGGAGAAACTGACAGCATTGACTCCAAGTCACTCAACCTCTCTGACCAGTAGCAATAACTTTTCCTTCAAGGTCCAAGAAGACCATTCTTCCTCAGCTTGAAAACCCCATGGTCTGCTCCCTTGGGGCATTAAAAGATGCCTCGAATGGGGATGCTCTCTCTTCTCAGAGCCCACCACAGCCCCCCACCCTTTTGTCAGTAACTAGAGCTGCATGTCGGCATGATTCAGGGAACAGGCACAGGCTATGTTATTGTTGTTTATTGTTATTTGATTGTTTTTATTGTACATCATTGTTGTTGTAAGTCTTGTCCGACTCTCTGTGACCCCATGGACTGCAGCACACTGAACTTCCCCGTCCTTCACTGTCTCTCAAAGTTTGCGCAGACTCATGTCCATTGAGTCTATGATACCCCTGAGCTTTACCCAGGAGGAAATAGCTTATATACCAAAATAGCTGTAGATCCTTGATAACACATATCAGCAGAAACCTGGGAATCCATGTTTGGGAGTGGATCCTAAGAATGTTATAACAGAAGGGGTAGAAAGAATGTTATAACAGAAGGGGCCACATTCATTGATGGGGTGCTTATTAGAAGTTCTCAACTTAATGTATTCATTGAATGGCTGGATGTGGTTTTGCAGCTTCCTTGGTTGGTTAACAGAAACCTGGACCCAAAGGCGACCTAGATTTCATGAGACTGAGATGCCAGAACTCCTCTGGTCTGATATGGAGGCAGGAATTCAGCGGCTCAGGTAACTAGGAAGGCTGGCCTGGATGTACCGCATGCCACGTTCAGACCTACCCATCCACTCCCCAACCACAATTTTCTAGAAGACCCAAAGGCCCTCTACTCTCTAGGGCATTGCACTCACATCCCTGAAAACCTCTGTGGTTGCTCTCTTTTGAGGTCAGGTATGTCTAGGGGGTGTCAGCCTTGAGATGGGCCCCCCAATTTCACTGGGGATCCCAGGACAGCAGAGGCCAAGCGGGAGCACTTAACTGTCCATGAGAAAGTGGGCACATCCAGCACAGGGCCATGGGGAGGGGCCAGGAGTCAGAGTCCCTTGGGTCCTAGCTGATTGACCAGGGTGCCACCAGGGGTAAAATAGGAGGTCAGTCCATAGGATCTGGCTTGGTCTGGATAACAAGAAACTCTGTGTGTGGTTGTGTGGTCACTAGTAACCTGACTTGAGTCACCAGAAAGAATCATGGCCCTTCGTCCACTCTTCAGATCTTAGTCAGTTCACAAAGCCAGAGGCCTCTGATTGAAGAGAAGCCTAAGTGCCTTTCAAAAAGAATCCTGTACTATTGCTCTATAGTCGAAGCTATGGTCTTTCCAGTAGTCATGTACAGATGTGAGAGTCAGACCTTAAAGAAGGCTGAGCACCGAAAAATGGATGCCTTCGAATTGTGGTGCTGGAGAAGACTTTTGAGGACTGCAAGGAGATCAAACCAGTCAATCCTAAAGGAAATCAACCCTGAATATTCATTGGAAGGACTGATGCTGGAGCTGAAGCTCCCATACTTTGGCCACCCGATGCGAAGAGCCAACTCATTGGAAAAGACCCTGATGTTGGGAAAGCTTCAAAATAAAAGTAGAAGAGGGTGCCAGAGGATGAGATAGATAGCATGACCAACTCAGTGGACATGAATCTGAGCAAACTCTGATAGTGAAGGACCCAGAAGCCTAATGTGCTGCAGTGCATAGGGTTGCAAAGAGTCGGACACAACTTTGCAACTGAACAACAACAGGAAAACTTCCAAACACTTGGAAACTAGAGCGCAAACTACTAAACAACCCACAAGTCAAAAAAGAGGTGTCAAGGGAAGCCCAAAACACAGTGAATGAATGAAACTGGAAATATAACATCTCAGAATTTATGGGACACAGCTAAGGCTGTGCTGAGAGGCCATTTATAGTATGAAATGCTTATTAAAGAAAAGACAGAATCTCAAATCAATAACCAAGCTCCTACACCCATAACCAAGTAAAGGAAACCCAAAATAAGCAGAAGGAAGGAAATAATAAAGAAAAGGAAACAAAATGATTAAACTACAACAGAAAACTAATCAAGTCAATGAAAAATAAAGCTTGTTCTTTAATAATATCAATAAATTGATCTTTATGAAAACAATTACATATAGAATGGATAAAAACCAGATCCTACTATATAGCACAAAGTACCATATTCAATATCCTGTAATAAACCATAATGGACAATAACTTGAAAATAAATGTATATATGTATATGTATAACTGAATCACTTTGCTATACAGCAGAAATTAACACAACATTGAAATCAACTATACTTCAATAAAATAAATTTTTAATAAAATTCATCTTTAGGATCTCTACAAAGATTTAGAAAGGAAAAAGGACAGAAGACACAAATTACCAACATCAGGAATGAAACAGAATATCATGACAGACTCTGCAAGTATCAAAAGGACAGCACAAGTGTTACCGTGAATAACTCCATCCACATACATGTGAGAACGTAAATGAGGATGGATCAATTCCTCAAAAAGCACAAGTTAGCAAAAATTCACCAGATATAAAACAGATAATTTGATTAGCATTGTATTTATGAAGCAAACCAAATTTGTAATTTTATTATCTTTTTAAAGTCTTCATTGAATTTATTATAGTATTTCTTCTGTTCTTTGTTTTGGATTTTTGGATACAAGGCATGTGGGATGTTAGCTCCCCAACCAGGGATCAAACCCACACCCCCTGCATTAGAGGGCAAAGTCTTAACCACTGGACTGCCAGAGAAATCCCCCAAATTTGTAATTTTAAAACACCCCAAGGAGAAGTCTTAAGATCCTGATAGTATTACTGAAGACTTCTACCTAGAATTTAAAGAAAAATTAATACAAACTCTATACAACTTCTTCCAGGAAACAAAAGAGGAGGGGGCATTTCCCCATTAATTTCATGAAGCTAGGTATTACCCTGACACCAAAATCAGACAAAGATAGTCCAAAAGCAAAGCAAAACTTAAAGAGCACTGTCCCTTCATGAATATAGACATAAAATCCTTCATAAAATGTCAGCAGCTAGATTCTGCAATATAGAGAGACTTACACAGCCCACAACCCAGGGCCCCAGGCCTGCATCTGTTTAATCTATCATATTTACAGGGGAAAGAAGGGGGGAAACCATATGTATATCAATTGCTGGAGAAAGAGCTTTTGACAAGAGTCAACACCTATTCATGATAAACTTTCTCAGAAAATAGAAATAGAGGGAAAGCTTCTCAGCTTGATGAAGTGCATCTAAAAATGTTATCCTTAATGATGGAGAACTGAATACTTCCTCCTAAACATCAGAAACAGGATTATACAGAGATCACTCAGCACTTTTATGTAACAAAGATGTAGAAATTCTGGCCAGTGCAGCACAGCAAGAAAGACAATAAAAGACACAGAGACAAGAAAGGAGGAAATGAAACTTTCTATATTTCCAGATGACATGATCATCCATGTAGAAAATCCCAAGAAATCAGAAAAAGAGAGAGAGAGAAAAGGAAAAAAGCTTTCTAGAACTAACAAGTTCAGCAAAGTCATGGTCTAGAAGATCAACACACAAAAATCAATCCCACTTCTGTATACTAGCAATAAACAATCGGAAACCCAAATTTAAAATGCATTGCCATTTACAAGCACTCAAAAAACTGAAATACTTAGATGTAAAATTAACAAAGCATAACCAGGACCTATATGCTGAACACTATAAAACACTGATGAAAAACTCAAAGAAAAGCTGAAGAAATAAAGAGATAGATTGTGTTCATGGTTTGGAAGACTAGCCATGGTAGAGGTGTAAAGATGTCAGTTTTCCCCAGAGTGATAGAGAGACTTAATTCAATTCCTATCAAAATCCCCATAAGCTTTTTTTGTGGGTATAAACAAGATTATTTGAAAATGTATTGAGAAAGATAAAGGAACTAGGGTAACTCAGTTTGGAAAAAAGGATAATAAAATGGGAGGAATCAGTTTAAATTTTCAATAAATTTTAAAACTTATTACAGCACTACAGTAAAGAAGACAGTGCCATACTGGTAGAGATACAGACACGTAGATCAGTTGAACAGAATTTAAAAAAAAAAAAAAAAACAGAAATAGACTTGCACAAGTAAGCCCAACAGATTTTTAACAAAAGTTCAAGCAATTTGGTGAGGGGAGGGTAATCTTTGCAATAAACAGTACTGGAGTAACTGACATCCAGAGATAAAAAATAACCTAACTACACCTCAGACCTTACTTATATTAACATTAACTCTAAATGTGAAGTTTAAATGGAAACTATAAAACTATAAACTCTAGAATAAAAAAAAACAAAAAAACAAGAGAAAACTCTTTAGGATCCAGGGCATAGGAAAGAGTTTTCAGACTTGACACCAAGAGCATGAGCAATAGAGGGAAAATGTATAAATTGAATCCTATCAAAATTAAAAATATCTGCTCTATGAGAATCCCTGCTTTGAAGAGGATATAAAGCATCAGCTATAGACCAGGAGACAGTATTTTAAGCCATATATTAGACCAGGGAATTAAACCTAAAGTATGAAAATCTAACATAAAGAAATTTCAAGTTAAAAAAAAATTCAAACTATATGCCAATATACAGTAAAAATAAAATGTAAAAAAAAATTCAACAACCATCCAATCAAAAAGTGAGCAAAAGACATGAAGAAAGACCCATTACCAAAGATATACAGATGGAAACAAGCGCATGAAAAGACGTTCAGCACCACTAGCCATCAGAGAAATGCAAATGAAAACCACAGCGAAGTATCACTGCACACCCATCAGGATGCGGAAATGAAAAACAGTGATAACACCTAGTGCAGGCGAGAATGTGGAAATATGACATGAATGGCTGATGTGAAAATGAAGTGATAAGGCCATTCTGGACAAAACTTTGGCAGCATCTTAAAAAAAAAAAATTAACCTGCCACTACCATTTAAACACTCCTGGCCTTTTATTCCAAAGAAATGAAAACTTAGATTCACACAGGAGACTGTGCAGAAATGGTCATGGCAGCTTTATGTGTAATAGCTGATAATCGAAATCAGCCCTGATGTCCTTCAACAGATGAACATTTAAATTAGCTGTGGTCCAGCCATGTCATTATTACCCAGCAATCAAAAGGAGTGAACTATTACATGGAACAGTATTGATGAATCTCCAGAGAATTATGCTGTGTGAAAAAAGCTACACCCCAAGGCCAGACACTGTAATTTCATTTATATGACATTCTTTTTTTTTCTATTTTATTTTTTCCATTTTAAAATGGATGTGTATTTGCTGTATAATCTTATATAAATTACAGGTGTATAATATAGTGATTCACAATTTTTAAAGGTTACACTCCATTTCATTATTATAAAGTATTGGTTATAGTCTCCTTGTTGTAAGTATACCCTCGTAGCTTATTTTATCACTGAGAGTTAGCACATGTTAATCTCCTAGATCTGTGTTGCCGCATCCCCCTTCCCTTTCCTCGATGGTAAACCACTAGTTTGTTCCTATATCTGTGAGTCTGCTTTTTGTTGTTATATCCACTGGTTTGTTGTATTTTGTTAGGTTTCACATGTAAATGATATTATACAGTATTTGTCTTTCTCTGACTTCACTTAATTATGATCATTTCTAGGTCCATCCATGTTATTGCAAGTGGCATCATTTCCTTCTTTTATGGCTAATATTCCATTGTGTGTATACACCACATTTTCTTTATTTATTCATCTCTTGGTAGACACTGAGGTTGCTTCCATACCTTGGCAATTGTAAAAAAAAAATGCTGCTATGAAAGTTGGGGTGCATTGATCTTCTAAAATTAATGTTTTTGTTTCTATACCCAGGAGTAGAATGGCTACCTCTTATGGAAGTTCTTTTTTTTTTTTTCACTTGTATAATAGTCTTGAAATGACAGATTATGGAGCTGGAAAACAGATGAAAGTTTACCAGGAGTTGAGAGGAGAGCAGGGAGGAAGTGGATGTGGCCACTAGATACCCCTGTGGTGATCAAACAGTCTGTATCTTGACTAAATCAACATGCAGGCTGTGATTTGAAAGATGCTACCATGGAGGGAAACTGGCTAAAAGGTTCATGGGATCTCTTTGGATTATTTGTTACAACAACATGAAATAAAGAAAGTGAAAGTGTCAAGTTGCTCAGTTATGTCCAACTCTTTACAACCCCATGGACGGTAGCCCGCCTGGCTCCTCTGTCCATGGAATTCTCCAGGCAAGAATACTGGAGTGGGTTGCCATTCCCTTCTCCAGGCGATCTTCCTGACCCAGGGATCAAACACAGGTCTCTTGCAGTGCAGGCAGATTCTTGCTGTCTGAGCTGCCAGGGAAGCCCTACAACTGCATGGGAACCTACAATTATCTCAAAACAAAAGAGCCTACTTTATAAAAATAATAAATAGTAAATAAACAAAAAGAAAGAGCACTGAGATAGGAAGTGACCTTCGTAGCATGTGAGCCCATGTTATTTACTGTAGCGTCTAGAGACCTAAAACCATATCCCTAGGCCTGGGCGCCATAAGGCTGCCCTTGGAGAAACACTGACTTGATGCATATCATTTTCCTCTGCATCATTTTCTTTAGGTCAATTCACTTGTCCTCAAGTGCCCTTATATTCAGAGGACATTTTTACATCACTGCCATAAACAGCAAGGCTCCACCATTACATGAGTGCAAATGATTATAATGATAATATGATATCAATGAAGACCCTCAAAGACTTCTCACTTCGTTGCAAGTCAAAGCAGAGGAAAGGCTGCCCTGACAGACTCTGTAGAGACTCCTGACTGACCCTTCAGAGAGACTCAGTCATCCTTGCTCAGCCACACCCAGAAGGACAGAACTCCCAGACCTTGGAGACCATACCTGTCTTTGACCCTTTACTCAGCTCTCTTCAAGCTCTATGATTTTGTAAACTATTTTTCAAAGCACTGTAGGGCATCACTGGCTTCCCCAGTGGCTGAGCAGTCAAGAATTCACCTGCCAGTGCAGGAGACTCAGGTTCAATCCTTGGGTCAGGAAAATCCCCTAGAGGAGGAAATGGCAATCCACTTCAGTATTCTTGCCTGGAGGATTCCGTGGACAGAGGAGCCTGGCAGATATAGTCCATGGGGTCACAAAGGGTCAGACATGACTGAGCACACACATGCACATACAAGGCATCGTTGGCCATGCCACACGGCTCGTGGGATCTTAGCTCCCCGACCAGGGATTGAACCCGGACCACTGCCGTGAAAGTGATGAGTCCCAGCCACTGGTCCGCCAGGGAATTCCCAACCTCTTATGGCTTTGAAAAAGTCACCTCAACTCTCCTTGCCATGTTTTCCTTCTCTGAAGGTCAGGGCTTATGCCCACTTGTTCAGAGGATCAGACAACTGGTAAATGTGTATGGTGGTGGGCACTCTGCACTGGCTGTTTTTCTCTGTGTTAATCTGACACAGACCTCCCCATCCCCCTTCTATAGTCTTGGTTCTCTGCATACATGCTTGTGGTTTCTACCACGAGAAGGGCCTCTGGCTGGTACCCACTTGGCCCTCCTGGCAGCCTCATTTCCCCTCAGCAACCAAGCAGTGATTATTTAAGTTTTGGGGGGTTCCCCGCCCCTGTCTTTTTGGTCAAAGTTAAACCAAGGAAGCAAACCTTCATCTCTTGGCTTCTCAGAATCTTCCCACATTCCCCAAACCTTGTGCAGAACCCAAACGCTTGCTCTGATGGGTATCAGTCTTGTGATCCTAAAAGCTTGCCCTTAGCTAGGGTGCAAGAATTAGTTAAAAGGCACATTATTTTAAATCGGCCCTGACGTTGATTCTGCTTTTCCCAGTCGCCCGACGTTATCGTTCTTCTAAGTTGCATCCTGTCTCCCCTTGCATTCCGGCAGATAACATCTTGGCTCTCATTCTTACAGGAAGATTTGCGACGGGAGCAGAGAGGCATGCCACCTCTCAGGACTTGGGCTCCAGGGCTTATCTGACAGACCCTCCAGCTCTTAGCTATTTTGGACGCTGGGAACCCAAATATATGTATAAATACATGGTGCCAGGTCCAGGGTCCCTTGTAAATCTCATTGAAAAATGCTCCCCTTGGGTGGTTGCTCAGTAGAGCTGCTATAAATAGTATGGCTCTCAAATACCTTGATACTTAGATTATACTGTATGTTTTGTTTTTCTAACTCCTGGGCTAATAGAACTAATGTTCCTAACCAATTCACACCTTCAGTTTAATTAGATCCATCATTTAAAAAATTTAAAAAAAGAACTGCTTACCAAGCAACAGCAACAAATTTCCTTATAGGTTTTTCTATGTTCAGCAGAACACGGATTGCAGACTCGGTTTCTGACAGCCATTATGATTTGCAGTAAATATTTTGACAAAAGAACAGTGATGGTAAGCACACAGGACAATTACCAAACTGGGTCAAGCCCAGTTTTATGTAGCATTTTCTTTTTAACTGAATGCTTGAAGATAAATACATCCTTAAGAGTACAGGGTAAGAAAAAAAAAAGAGTTTGTTTTTTAAAAAAAAACTAGCATCATCTATAGGCTTACCTCGTGAAGTATGTTACATACCTTGATGAAGAGAGATGTGTCTGCAGCCAATGGTGCTCCGACTCAAACACGAATGACCTGGCCTGAAACTGGGGAGACATCCGTGGCCCCAGAAAAGAACTCAGAGCAGAGAGGCGCTGGCCTGGCCTGCCTCCTACCCTCTTTGCTGAAATGGTGCCCACTCTACAGGCAGCATCTCAGAGGGCAGAGGCATCCTCTTTGTGTATTAGAATATAAAGTAAAAGAGAATGACCTCCCGTGGCTTGGCCTTTGAGTCAACACCAGGTTTAACTGAGAAAAGCACCATTTTGAACAACCTGGAGGAGACGCATGCAGAGATGAAACTTGGTCTGGCTCAGAAATAGGAAGTCAATTCTTTTCTATACATCACTTAATGTCATAGTAACAACCTTTAGAAAACAGGAAGAGAGAGATACAGAGAGGGGAGAAAAAAAATACAGCCTCTGCTGAGGCCTTCAGCAATTGTGACTATTGATCTAACAGCACATCTACCAAGCCTGCTGCTGGGAAATGGAGGTGTGGCACCCCACATATCAGAGACCTGTTTGTTCTGTACAGGCTGGTAAGAAGTACAGCCTGCGTGGTTGCTTTCCTGGAGGTGGGGTTGGAAGAAGCATCCAAGAACCTCCCCACATAATACTGCAGGTTCTCAGGGCCCAGGTAAAGTATTTCCACTGCAAGTGAAGAAGGCCTGACAAGGGTCTCTGTGATGCTGTCTTTATTTAAAGTATTGCTACTTTGCTCAATTTGGAATCACTTGCATTAATTTTTAAATATTTTTTAATTTACATTTTCAGTTGGAGGATAATTGCTTTACAATATTTTGTTGGTTTCTGCTGTACCATTAATTTTTCTTTTCAATACATCACATGAAAACATTATCTTGATGACTTCAGTTTGGGGCACCCCTAAATTCTGCATCCATGGTGGAGTTTTCTCTGACTCCCCACTCTAGTCCCTGCCCTGCTCTAACTTTGGAAGAAGAAAACACAGGAGTGATGGAGCATTGAAAAGTATAATAAATACAATCCATAAATATATAAAAATACAGTATGTACAAGTTCAGTACATAAATAATAATTATTCTCAGTGGTGGAAGTTGAGAGGCAAAATGAATCTCTAAGTCACATAGAAAACAAACTTATGGTTACTAAAGGGGAAAGGGTGGGGAGGGATAAATTAGAAGTTTGGAATTAACAGATACACACCACTATATGTGGGCTTCCCACGTGGCTCAGTAGTAAAGAATCCTCCTGCCAATGCAGGAGCCACAGGAGACAGGTTTGATCCCTGTGTGGGGAAGATCCCCTGGAGGAGTAAATGGCAATCCACTCCAGTAGTCTTGCCTGGAAAATCCCATGGACAGAAGAACCTGGCGGGTTAGTCCATGCGGTCTAAAAGAGTCAGACGTGACTCAGAGACTGAGCACGCATGCACCACTATATATAAAATAAGTAACAAGGACCTAGAGCACAGGAAACCATATTCAGTATCTTTAATAAGCAAAAATGAAAAAGGACTTTAAAAAGAATACATATATACATGTGTATATATATAAAGTTAAATCACTTTGCTATGTACCTGAAATACAACATTGTAAATCAACTTCAATTTTTTTTTAATTGCAGCTATTGATATGGTCAAAAAAAAAAGTCTCAGGGCTTCCCTGGTGGTCCAGTGATTAAGACTCTGCATCTCAACCTCCAGCTGGTCATGTATCTAAGCCTCACGCTGAACTAGATTGGGCTTGGGGAGGAATTTTACCCGGGTGAGTGAACTGGTCTTTGGAAGAACCACATCCTGCAGATGCATGTGGATTCCACTCCCTAAACCTCCAGCATCAACACTCAGGCACCTCCCCAGCTACGTGAGCCACCAGGAGTGCAAGTGGTCTCAGGTAGTATGCAGGTAAGACTGGGAAAGCTGGAGGCAGTGTTCCAGTGGTGTAGCATGAGCACAGCTCCAATGTCCCTTCCCCTCCCCGGGACCCTCTAGCATCCCCGGATCCCAGCACTGCCACCAGCATCCAATCCAGTTTATTGGTACCTACAGTTTTCCCACTGTTAAATACCATAGAACCACCCCCTGACCATGACACAAAAATAAAGCATCATGGAAACCCAGGGAAAGACAGTTTGGGGGACTCCTTGGAGAAAATAGATGATCTGGGTGTTGCAGGATGAAAAATAATTTTCTGGGCAGGTGTAGCAGCAAGAGGCAAGCTGGGGAGGCTTGGAAATGCATGAAGGTCAAAGGTTTGTGAGTGCCCGGCTGTCCCCGAAAGGGAGAGGGAGGGCCATGGGACAGCTGTGGACCAGGGAAGGGAGAGTAGAAGACTGGAAGAGCTGAAGAGCTGGGCCTGCCCCTGGAGTAAGGCAAAACTCCCAGAAGTAGAGAGCCATGGGGGAGGATGCAGAAAGGGCTGAGAAGCCGGTAGACAGTCCCCCATAACCAAGGAAGCCCTCAGAAAAGAATCTGTCTCTACATCCGGAAAGGACTTTGATTTACTTTTTCTTTTTCCTCCTAAGTTACAGTGTGAATACACTTCATGAAGATAGCTTAATGGGAATGTTTTCCTGTACAAAAGTAACTTAAAGAATCATGACTTTGGAGTTAATTGAAAATAAACATATCAATGGATGATTAGATTAAAAATCTCACTTATCTATGCCATGGAGACATGAGGCAACAGAAGAATGAAATCCTGACCCTGCAACAACGTCAGTGGACCCCCAACTACACTGAATGGACCCGCAACTATGCTGAGTGGACCCCAGAGCTACGCTGAGTGGACCCCAGAGCTATGGTGAATGGACCCCAGAGCTATGTGAGAGGAGCCAGAGCTATGCTGAGTTGGACCCCAGAGCTATGCTGAGTGGCAGAAGCCAGACACCAAAGACGACATGTCGTCTGGTTCTATGTATATGAAATGTCCAGAAAAGGCAACTGCAGAGACAGACAGTAGAGTTATAGCTCCTTAGGGCTGGGGCTAGGGAGGGGAGTGACGGCTGCTACGTGCAGAGGTTATTTGGGATAGGGGGGTGGAATGTTCTGGAATTCGATCATAGAGATAAGTGCACAACTTTGTGAATACACTAAAAACCACTAAATCATAGACTTTAGAAGGGAAACATTATGGTATGTGAATTATATCTCAAGATAATAAACAATCACTCCCCTTCCAATTTTTCTAAGAACTGTCACATAATTCAACTGTCCAGATTGGGCAGCAGATAACCAACCCAGTAAGCATGTGACAACAGTCACCAAAGAAAAAGAAAAATTATTTCCGAATTATTGTGAACTTGCTTTCTTGGGCCTTTTTTTTTTTTTTTTTTCCTCCCTCAAGGAAACAAAAAAAAAGTTATATCACTCCCTTGCCAAGAGCAAGTCTCGTTTGGTAAAATTGCAGTCTGTAATGACAAGTCTCTAAAGCCCAGCTCTCAGGTGCAGCTAAAAGAAAAGACAGCAAAACCAGGACAGCATGGCAGATGTCCTGCAGGTCTAGGAAGCCTGGGTAGGAAGGGGAATTTACACAAGGAGCAATGCTGCGTGGCCCCGGTGCCCCTTAACACACATTCCCTTCCAGAAGTGGGGCCAGGGGGAGTCTAACGACCCCCTGCCTCTGGGGTTCAGTGACATCCCTGTCCAGAAGTGGGGCCAGGGGGAGTCTAATGACCCCCGCCTCTGGGGTTCAGTGCCCAGAATCTTCTCTGGCCCCCAGAGATGCAGCCACATGGCACAAATCCCCAGGGTGGCTACACCTGGCCCCCTTCTTGAAGCTCTGAGAGCAGCCCTCCCCCAAGACTCGGCAGGGGGATGAGTCTGTGCAGGAAATCTGGGGCCCGGGGACCCGGCTCAGCCTCACCAGCAAGCAGGGCGCTAAGAAGATCTTCTGGAGGCTTCGGATGAGTCAAATCTGAAGTGACTGCAAGACGCCTCCAGGTGTGGTCCTCTCTCCACATCCTGCTGCCAGCCCTTCTCTCCCCTACCTCCAGGGGCCTCTGCAAAGCCTTGAACTGGGCCCAAAGCAGATCTCAGTCCCCAGGGCATGTGTTAAACAAAAGGAAATGCGTGGCTGTGTCTGTTTGTTGTTTGCTTGTTTTCACTTTTGTACGTGCAGCAGGACAACTTGTGAAGAGACTATGCAAGACCAATCCGGACAGACAGCCACCCTTCTCCTTGACTCTCCTGAGAGGGACCCTCACATTTCTCGCCCCTCTCGGGCTGTCTTCCCGGGGTCTCCTAAGTAACTGTTTGGGCTTCCCTCTTTGTCACCTGATGGCCTGCACAGGGTCAGCCGGAGGACACTATCCACCCAGAGACAAACCCCATCAAATTTCTCCAGCCTTGAGCTAAACCCAGACCTTACATGGGGGCCCATAGAGACCTACCAGCCAGGTGGGACCTGCCGGGATGGAAAAACCTCCAAGTCTCCAAGCTTATCAACTGCAGAGTGTTCACAGCAGGCTTCAAGCGGGAGGCAGGGGCGCACACACGCGCTCTTGGGAACATGCAATAGGGTTTTCATTTAAGCCTCTTTCCTCTCTGGATTCCGTTCCCCTTAACATTCTCCTTGTCAAAAGAGGTGTGTAACCACAATCCTTGTGTAGTGAGAAATGAGGTTCATCTGTAGAGCCCCTTTTGAGGGGAGCCCTCCACAGGGCTGTGACGCGTCCCCAAGGCCGTTGTTCTCATTTCTGTGCGGATGGAAAAGCGCACCCCCCCCCAAGAGTAGTCGCAGGAGTGGCCTGTGTAATTACCTGCCTCTGGGTCCTCAGGGCCACTTCAACCACGTTTTTATGTAAAACATGCAGCATCCAGCCAGTTTGTGATTATCCATGATAATGGGGGTCAAGGGTCAGCTGAATAATTGAGATGGAAACTTTATTCCCACCAGAGGGTCTCCCACACCCCCACCTCCACCTTGTGCCTTCCTCCTGCTGAGGAAGGAGGCACTGTTGGATCGTGGAAGAGCTGCTGGCCTGGGGGTCTCCCTTGGGCCAGTTCCACAGTCGGGATTCTACAACCAGATTTCTGGGGGACCCTACACCATGCCCTCCCTTTCAGTCGGGAGGAGGGCAGTGGTGATGAAAAGGAACCAGACCACTGCATGCCAGATCCTCATCCCCAAGCTGAGCGTCATCTTCATTTATACTTATAACATATTTCTTCAAATTGACATGTTTTTTGTCATTTAATTGTTTACAAACTGTAATCACAGTTGATTGTGGTCATGATATACTTCTGTAATATCCATTAAAATAATTCCCTAGGTAGTCACTTTTTAAAAAGATATGTCAGAAGATACCACTTGACCCTCGCCTGGATCCTAGAATAGAAAGCCAGCATCCAGGGAAGACTGGAAGTCTAGATAACGTCTGGAATTCAGTTACAGTCGTGCATCAACATAATACATCTCTGTCATTGTGCAGCCCTGTGTGCATGTCAGATGCTCACAGTGGGACAAAGGGCTAACTTTGCAACTTTCCTGTAAACAGAACATGATTCCAAGATACAAAGTTTATCTTCAAAATGTTTAACAGAGATGCAGATGTAGAGAGCAGACTTGCAGACACACCTTCTCCTGAAGAGGGTGGGACGAATTGAGAGAGTAGCACTGACATGCATACACGACCACGTGTAAACCAGAGCCAGTGGGAAGCTGCTGTCAGCACAGGGGGCTCAGCTCAGGGCTCTGTGAGGACCTACAGGGGTGGGGTGCAAGGGGAGGAGGATAGGGGAGGGAAGGCCAAGAAGGAGGGATACCTCTGTACATGTATATAGTATAGACACAAATGTATATATGTATAGCTGATTCAGGGCTTCCCATGTGGCGCTTGTGGTAAGGAACCTTTCTGCCAATGCAGGAGACAGAGACGTAAGAGACACACGTTCGATCCCTGGGTCGGGAAGATCCCCTGGAGAAGGGAATGGCAACCCATTCCAGTTTTCTTGCCTGGAGAATCCCATGGACAGAGGAGCCTGGCAGATTATGGTCCATGGGGTCACAAAGAGTTGGACATGACTGAAGTAACTTAGCACGCAAGCACGTAGCTGATTCACACTGTTGTTCAACAGAAACCAGCACAACATTGGGGAGTAATTATCCTCCAATTAAAAAAATAATAATAATGTTTAATGGTTCCACCTAAATTTACAGAAGTTAAGAAATTAAAATATATATATATAGTACCCCAGGTCTAGATACCAATCTTGGGAAATGTCAGGTCAGACAATGTGCTGACCCCTTAGACTCTTCTGATACCGGGGATGGGCTGGGTTTGGGTTGGTTTCTCTGCTCCAGACCCATTCAGGGGAGGGTTGAATGAGGAAACAGGAAGATACCCCTGGCCGTGGTTTGGTGGACAGTGGGCACAGGTTCATCAGGACAATGTCCTTCTGACTCTCAAGATAGTTTCCCCAAAACTGTCCTCCTCCACCCCTAGTCAGCAAACAAATGTCCCCTTCCTTTTCCAGAGCAGCTCCCATCACTCCAGCTCTCCGGCTCACACCGGGCTATGATCGTACTACATCTGGGGAAAGATTCAGAGCCTCCGGGGCCCATTACTGCCTTGTTTCTGATGCTCCTGCCGTGATTGCCTGAGCAGCTCATTTCCCCAGACTGTCGCCCTGACTCTGCTTTCCCAGAGCTAGAGAGAACAGAAGGCCTGAGTGACAGATCAGTAGCCAGGCGAGGGCAACGTGCCTTTCGTTCCCTCCCCATAGTATCCCTATTTAGGAAGGCATGCTGGGCTCTCGAGCACTTGGCTGATCTGATTTCTAATCATCAAGTGTAAAAATGAAATCTTTCCCAGCACCTGAAGTGATTTTTGTCGGCATCATCCACTGTTTCTGTAGATTAATTTTTTACACCAGAAAGAAAAAGCCCTATGTTTCAGCGATAAAAAGAAAAACTGGTTCCCTTCTTCCACCCCCTGTCAAAACTTTCTTATGTAAGGAGTTTGTTTTCTTATTTTTTTTTTTTTTTAAGGGGAAGAGTTCACTGATCCAGATGGGGAACAAAATGGCGGGGCTAAGACCCCCACCCCACCCACCCCTTGGGAGATGGATTAATCAGTGTCTTTCGGATGTATTTATAAAAATGATATGTTTAAACATTTCAATAAACAGATTAAAACCAAGATTTGTATACTAGCCTCTGCCAGCTACTTCTCCAAGCCAAGTATCCCTTTGTCCTCAAGAAACTGAATGATGACTGTTCCTCAAATCCAAGTCCTGGCCTAGGAGACCCCAGGGATTTTGTTCTCTTGGTGGCCTCTGAGCTCATGTTCTGGCTTTCTTTCCCACCGTCCCATCCTCCGGGTGTGTCCCTTACGTGTTATTATTGTTCAGTCACTAAGTTGTGTCCAGCTCTTGGCGATCCCATGGACTGCAGCACACCCAGTTTCCTTGTCCTTCACTCAAACTCACGTCCATTGAGTCAGTGGGTTGGCTTGTTTGCCTGTCCAGGAGAAGCTGTGCTTTGTCCAGTCTGCCCTGTCACCTCCCACTGCCCAGAGAAGGGTTTGCCATCACTGAACTGTTCTTCATTGGAAGGACTGATGCTGAAGCTGAAGCTCCAATACTTTGGCCACCTGATGCTAAGAACTGACTCACTGGAGAAGAACCTGATGCTGGGAAAGATTGAAGGCAAAAAGAGAAGAGGGCAGCAGAGGATGAGATGGTTAGACAGCATCACCGACTCAATGGACATGAACCTGAGCAAATTCTAGGAGATAGTGGAGGGCAGGGAAGCCTGGCGTGCTCCAGTCCATGGGTCACAGAGTCGGACATGACTGGAACTGAACAACAACAAACTGCTCTTCGTCTTTTCTGTGATACATGTTCAAAATGCTTGAGGAAAAATAAGGACAAAAACCAAACAGGCAGATACCGACCAAAAAAACCCATGAAGAAGAAAACAGACCCACTCCTGGGAAACTGCATTCCACAGCTAACTCACACATTCACCAACTATTTCTTGAACACCAAACAGGTTCCAAGTTTCTGTTCTAGGTCAAAGGATCAGGGGAAAATAAGATAAGGCCCCCGGCACTTGTGGGCTCACCTTTTGGAGTAGGAGACAATCATATAGAAGAAAACACATAAGTGAGTGAAGTCATTTCAGAAAGAGATAAGTGATAAAGAAAAAAAAGTGGAGTGCTGTGACACATGAGGACAGCTGAAATGCAAGGATGATTCAGCCAAGGGGAAATCTGAGGGTGAGTTGTTCCAAATGGAGGGAGTTTGATGTGCAAAGGTCCTGGGGTAAGTACCCACTGGGCAACTTAAAACCAGCAGAAGGCTGATGGGTATGCAGAGCAATAGCAAAGAGGAAGAGGCTACAAGATGAGGCCAAAGTCCAATCAGAGGACAAGGGGTGTAGAGCTTTTGAGGCCACAGGTGGCTCAGATGGTAAAGAATCTGCCTGCAGCACAGGAGACCCAGGCTTGATCCCTGGGTTGGGAAGATCCCCGGGAGAAGGGAATGGCAAGACTGAAGCTCCACTACAGTATTCTTGCCTGGAGGATTCCACGAACAGAGAAGCCTGGTGGGTTACAGTCCACAGGGTCGCAAAGAGTCGGACATGACTGAGCGACTAACAGTAATGTTAAGACGTGGCAGGGACATTGGGAAATCGGTTGAGAGAGAGGGTCAGGACAGAGGAACGAGCCTTTCATCGGAGTTTGGAGAAGGACATTGGAGGAGAGAACATGGATAAAAAAGAAAGAAGAAATGTTACAAGTTTTGCTGTGGATCATGAGACTCCTCCCCAGCACTGAAGAAACTCAAGCAAAGGACCTTGCTGTTTGCCTATCAGATAAATCATCTGCTGTCTCCTACAAGCCCCTGTCTGGGGCTTGTAAAACTGCTTTGAGACTGGACCACATGAGTTCCTGTTCCAAAGGTGTTATATACTTGTTCTACAAGCTCGACCCACTGTGTATGACTCTGTTCTGGACTCACGATTCCTCTCCCTGGAGCAGGAAAAAGTGATCCAGCCTGTCTAGATGTTGCATCCTCTGTGAGACATGACCCAATTGTCCAGGCATCCCAGGGCCTTCTCTCTCAGGGAGCCCCAGTAGCTTGCACACCCTTCCCCATGCACTTCAAACAGCATGTTGCAATGACTGGTTTACCCATCAGCTTCTGTCACCAGCTGCACTCCTTGAAGGTAGTGACAAATTTTAACTTTCTTAGCCCAGCTCCACAGGGCTTCCCAGGTGGCACTAGTGATAAAGAACCCACCTGCCAATGCAAGCAATGTAAGAGACATGGGTTCGATCCCTAGGTCAGAAAGATTCTCTGTAGGAGGGCATGGCAACCCACTCCATTATTCTTGCCTGGAGAATTCCATGGACAGAGGAGCCTGGCAGGCTATGGTCCATGTAGTTGCAAAGAGTAGAACACAATTGAAGTGACTTAGCACACACACATGTAGCCAGCTCCACGCAGGTACCTGGTAAGCAACTGTCAGACTGACTTCCCAGCTGTGCTGGGAGAGCAAAGGTTGTTTGTAGCGTTTTTCAAAGAAAGAGTTCCCCCTGGCATGAAACAGTGGGACAGTAACTCCCTCTCTGAGGCTGGGCTGGCCAAAGCAACTTCCTACCATGTCCTTTTCCCTCTAGGGACTTCCTGTTCTCCAGAGCTTAGCATGGCAGGGATGCTCAACCTCTGACTTGTCCTTCCTCGGGTGCAGTTGGTGGGGGCAGGGGTGGCTAGGACCATCAGGTGTGTTTGTCCAAACCCCGGANGTTAACTCTAAAAGCACAAATCCCAAACCATCTCACTTAAAACTTGCAAATCTCCATGAAGACTTTCCCATGAGAATTCACTCTCTCCAAAAAGTCTGTGCCCAAGATTCAGGTATCAGTCCTCTACCAAGCTCCCCAAATCTCAGAGCAGGGGTCATAGAGCACCTAAGGTTGAACCTGGGCTCTGTTCTCACTAGTTGTGGACAAATTCCTTTATCTTTCAAAGCCTTCATAGACTGCTCTGTCTGGCAGGGATGATAATAGCCCCAGGCACTTGGGTCAATTAAGTTCATGGTGCTCCCCAAAAGGCGGGTGGACCTCTAACCCCAGTCAATGTTGATGGGAGCATTTGTGTGTGTGTGCTCAGTCATGTCCAACTCTTTGTGACCTCATGGATTGCAGCCTGCCAGGCTCCTCTGTCCATGGAATTTTCCAGGCAAGAGTACTGCAGTGGGTTACTATTTCCTTCTCCAGGGTTTCGTCCGAACCCGGGGATTGAACTGCGTCTCTTGTATATCCTACATTGGCAGGCAGATTCTTTACCACCGAGCCACCTGGGAAGCCATGGCGGAAGCCAGTGGGAACATTACAGCTGCAATTCTCGTCAACAGCATCCATTCCGGGCATCTTGGCAGGAGGATGACCAGAAAGAGGGACTGCCTCTTCCTCTCTGGAGAGAGATCCCAGGGGAGCCTGAGGAGGGCTTATCTTGAGAGACAGGAGCTGTGTGTCTGGCTGGGCGTGCACAGATCAAAGTGGCAAGTCACGCACACATCAATGTGTTCCCCCCACCTCATGCATCCACCTCCACACCAGCCCCCTCGCATCCTCAGCTACACCAGAGAACACGTGTGTGCACTTGTTCACACACACACACCTCCTGCCCCAGGCCAAACATGCTCCAGGAACATGGACCTCACCAGGTCCCAGCGGCGCTCAGCCCAGTACACCTGCCATAGCCAGAGACCCAGGACAGTAGTGGGGTGCAGGTGGGATGAGCTCATGGCCTCCCACAGGTACACACTGCCAGGCGGCCAAGTGTATTTGCATATAATTTGCATGTGTTGATACAGCCTTCCCATCTCTGCATAGAGCGTTTCCAAGCTAACCTGTTATTACTGCTCCTCCAAAGCTTGGTTTTCCTCAGCGCTTGCACTGCTTACCCACCCACTGTCAGAAAGTCGTAGGCAGGGAGGCGGAATCTGAGCACCTGGAAAGTCAGGCCAGCATCCCTGGGTCTTGGCTGCTCCCCAGGACAGCGAATTTCATCCCGCCTCCCCAGGAAAATCCCAAGGAGACCACCCTGCATATAAGATGTTACTGTATGCCCAGAGCCAGGTGCCCACTACAGCACATAGGCAACTTTATTCTCCTTAGGGCCCAGGGAGCTAATCTGATGGAGAACTTGACCTCAGCTCCTCCCAGAACAAGTTTTTCAAATTTGCGTGGGCATATCCTGTACTACAGATACTACTACTGAGTGAGTGAGTGAGTGAAAGTCACTCAGTTTTACCCGACTCTTTGAGACCCCATAGACAACACAGTCCGTGGAATTCTTCAGGCCAGAATACTGGAGTGGGTAGCCTTTTCCTTCTTCAGAGGACCTTCCCAACCTAGGAATCAAACCAGGGTCTCCTGCATTGCAGGTGGATTCATTACCAACTGAGCTATCAGGGAAGCCCATATTACTACTACTTGTAGCAAATATATAAAAATGCACAATGCACTGAAAAAATATATATGTATTTGGGCATATATATATATATATCTTTAAATGAATCACTGTGCTGCACACTTGAAACTAATATTGTAAATCAACTATAGATCAATTTTTAAAAATGCATGATGGAGGGCTTTCCTGGTGGGCTCAGTGGATGAGAATCCACCTGCCACAGCAGGAGACATGGGTTCAATCCCTAGTCCAAGAAGATCCCACATGCCAAGAAGCAACCAAGCCTGAGTGCCGCAACTACTGAGCCTGTGCTCTAGAGCCTGGGAGCCACAACTACAGAGCCCACACGCTGCAACTGTTGAAGCTGCTGCTCCCTAGAGCCTGTGCTCTGCAGCAAGAGAAGCCCTGCATGTGAAACCTAAGAAAACTGCAATCCGAGAGTAGTCCCTATTTGCTGCCACTAGAGAGAAGCTTGCACAGCAATAAAGACTCCACACAGCCAAAAAAATAAAAATAAATAAAACTATTTTTTTTAAAAAAAGGAAAAGAAAAAGTGCAGAATGGTGAGTTTCCTGGTGGTCCAGTGGCTAAGACTCTGTTTTCCCAATGCAGGGAACCTAGGTTCGATCCCTGGTTGGGAAACTAGATCCCATATGCCGCAACTAAGAGTTTGCATGCCACAACCAAGATTGAATATCCTGCGTCCTGCAACTGAGAATGAGTACAGCCAAACAAATAAATAAAACTAAATGTTTTTAAAATAAAAAATTTAAAAAATACAGGATGCTTAGTTAAATTTGAGTCTAGAAGAAACAACAAACAATAAGCTAGTACATGCTGTGCAATCCTTATACTATAAGAGAATTCACAGTATCCCTGATGTCCAGCTGGGCACCTGTATTCTATCAGACAGCCCTACCTAGGACCCCAGATCCACTGGTTTCTAGTATCTAGATACTAGAAAACCATTGATTTCTAGTATCACTAATACCATGTTTTCTCCCAGCTTTTAGCTAAGACCAGGCTTTACTGCCTAATTGTCCAGCTTCCCACTAGGACAGAAAGCGAGAGCAGAGGCTCCACATGAGGTCAACTGAGAACTGCCAGGAGACACAGGGGGAGAAAGAACCCGTGTTTCCTAATTTAGTTAAACATCGAAAACCTGTTCCTCTTCTGTGTCTGGGAGGAGCGCGGTGGTTATCACTGTGGACGTGAGCCCACGTTTCCTGTGGCGAGAGACACATGTGTTTGCATCAACAGGCCCTGTTTCTAGGGACCCCCCCCCCAGGATATGAGGCCCACAGCGGTCACAGAGGAGGAGGGGGCCAGGGAGGGCCTGTAGGTGGGGCTGCTTGGGAGCCAGGGGCCCGGGAGAACCCCGCCCCCTCATGTGGGACGACCGCCTCCACGCTGGACCCCTGTCCAGCTTCTGCATCACACTGCAGACACCTGGCCCTTCCCAGGACCATAGGTGACAGTTGCCTAGCTGCAGACCTTTGCTGGGGGTGGGAACTCAGCAGGGAAGGAATGGGGCTGAGGAGCCTTTGCCCTTCACCTGCCAGTGAGCACAAAACTGCAGGGAGGCCACCCCTCTGGCCCCGCAGGCCTCCCTCCAGTGGGCTGAGCTCTGGCTCTTCCAATGGGGCCCCTGTACTTCCATAATAGGCAGGACTCCACCTGCAGACACCACAGGTAAACACGTGCCCCACCCAGGAGTGAGGGAGCAGAAAATTCTTCATCAAGCCTTGTTTAGGGGAAAGTGATAGTATGATCGGTGGATCTACTGTGGAAGGCAATGCAAAAAATAACATATATAAGGCTCCGTTTCCTCCTTCATCAGAAGACGATGGGTTGGCTGCAGCCTCCCAGGCATTACAAGGACTAGAAAAAGAGATGCAGGCAAAGCATCTCCTTCCCAGGCATAAAACCAGGCAGTCAGAATCAGCAGCAGCAGTCACCTTCTCTGATCATAGTTTTGGACTTATCCCTTCAACTGGCCTGGCATATCAGACCTCTCTGCACTTAAACAAATTACAAAGCTGCTAAAGACTCCAGGTTTTCAGCACCGGGGGAAGCTTTCACTTCATTTTCTAAGGGCATCCTCTGGTCAGGTCTCAAGCAGGTGACAAGAGCCTGAAGGTCTGTCATCTGCCCTGTCTGATGTGCCCAGGTGGGCACCCATCTCGTACATCAGTGGCCATACACATGGCAAACCTGGAAGGAACCAGAGGTTCCCATTAGAACGGAATTCCCGTTACCCATCCTCTGGATCCCCACTCATCACCCCCTGCCAGCTAGGTGTTCCCAGCCCAGAAAAATCCAACTGTGGTTGCTGACGAAGCTTTGGTAGAGGATGTGATGGGTCATGTTCAAGGAGCTTGGTGTGGTCAGGAGGGCATGACTCACCCAGACACACACAGCTCACATGTGTGGACTCGGGATCCTTGAGTCCTCTGCCTGGGTTGAAGGACAGAACCCAGTCTTGACAAAACACCCAAGTCCGTTCCCTGCCTACTCACACCCTCTCGGTGGTCCTGACCCTCCTTCTTAAGAACTTCTCAAATTCAGTGATGCTAATCTCTCTTGAGGGCCCGAGCACTGAACCTGCCCAGTGGCCATCAGAGATCATCCACACTCTTTGTATTTCTTCACCCGATAGAGAGGTCAGCCACTGCCCTGGGATGTTCCTGAGTGGGGTCGTCCACGCCCCTGTCTCAGATGGACCAACCATGAAAGACTCAGGAGCTAAATGAAGACCATACATCGGCGGCTCTGAACACCTAGTCATCAGTGACTGAGTCTGACTGTACAGTGGTGGGGGGATATTTGGGTTAATTTAAGAGAGGATAAGAGATGTCCTCGCGAATCAGGGGGCTGGGATGCATTCACACTTTCTTACTGACCGAATAATTGTTGCAAATGTACAAAGACAGTTGGCTCAATGGTTCCCCTACTGCTCGGCGTTGCTTCTCACACTTGCCTTTTCCTCATGCCAGCTGTTATCCTGTTTTCACCTTAGAGAGCGAGGCACCCTGCTCAGGACAGCTCCTGCATCTAAACTGCTCTTTCAGTACAGCCTGGGCTCCAAAATATGAACAGGCCTTTTCAGGGTAAGTAGCCTCAGGTGAGATTTCAGCCAACATCTGACCACTTCCAAGCCCTATGATGAGTTCCTGCTAAAATATTACACTTGGTCCTAACTACCTTGGGAGCGATTCTCTGCTTACAAGACACACTTCGTCAATATTCACCCAGTGTGGAGATTAGGGAGCCCCATCCTTCTTCTCTGTGGTGGTAGAGATACCCCTAAAGCCATTTTTTTTTTCCAAGCCATGATCCAACATCTNTGCAGCCTGCCCTGGTGTGGGTTCGGGTGTAATGGCCGATGCTGGAGATACGGCTTGCCTGCCGATGCTCAGTGGTACTGCAGCTCTGTGTGTGGGCGGCGGCAGCTACACGGCTGGGTTTCAAACCATTACACTGAACATTTGCAAACAGATAAAAAAACAAAACCATCCGGTACAAATGGAATCTTCTGTTTTTCTTCCCCCTCAACCCCCCGCACACTCTCCCTTGTACCTCTCTTCTGGAGTTTCAGAGAAAGTAGGCAAGGGTGGGTTTCTCTCTCTCCAGGCTCCCCCCACCCCATCACCCTATGTCTTCTAGCCACACCATTTACCCTTAGGGCCACTGAGCTGGACGGCAAGGTCAGGTCATACAGACCAACCCCCAGGCCACAGTGGGCATGCCCAGACATTTGGAAGGATTTTCTCTTCTCTGGAATCTTGCCCTGATTCCAGCCACTGAGACCCATCACACCCAAGGAGGGTTTGTACATCTGTATTTGGCCACCTGGATCCCTCCTGGTTGCAAAGCTACCTTGGAACTGGCCGACGAAGGGGAAAGAGGTGCACTTTCATATCCATATCACGCCTTCTCAAGGAATACTCTGTGAATGGTGGCATAAGATACTCCATGAAAAGGGGGAAAAAAAATCCTGTGGACAAATTACCTTGGAAACTATTGCATCCCATATCACTCTAAGGTAGTCACAGAGCATGTTGCCAAGTAAAGACTCTGAGAAGTCCTTCAATAAAGAACCCTGTGTAATTTTGTCTAATCCAATATTTCCAATACATGTAGACCTTAGATGAAAGAATCCCCTCTCCCCAAATACCACCACCACCCATGACAACACACTCATATATATGCACACTTTGTACACACATTCATGTACTCCACCCCCAGTGGAGGCCTGACCCCAAATCAACCCTTTCAGCCAAGAGAGGACAGGTAAAGCGAGATCCTGGGAACCAGGCAGGTCAGAGGTCACCATCTCAGAACACTCTAAGCTTGTTACTAACATGGGTGCTCTGGCTAGTTACCCATGAACTGGAGACTGTGCTTCCAGCTGGACAGGGAACATGAGGAAAGTGGACAATTTCCTCGGGGCTGTGTGGAGCTGAGTCAGTGCAGCTTCTCTCCCCTTCCAGTGGGTCTCCACCTCACTTTTGCAGCCCAGGGATGGGGTTTGCCTGAGGTCAGAGCTGACCCAAACTGGCAGGGTTGCAGAGGTGGGGTGGGGGGACAGACTCCCTGGGGGAGCTTTCTGGCCCTCTGTTCAGACCCCTGATGGACACTCTAAGGATCAGATGGCACGTCTGATCCTGGACAGTGTGAGACTTAGGGAACCAGAATAGAAGAAGCGTGAAACACAGAAACTCCAGGAGAGAGACCTGCTGCATAGAGACGCTCAGGTCAGAAAGGACCGTGATGGAGGGAATTGAACAGGAGTAGGGGAGGAAAAGACGGTGTGCCCTACTGGATTTGGGGGCTGCTGGGCCCATCAGTGCCAACAGACTCTAGCTCTACGGCTCACCGTCGATGGGGGCATTGGGCATTAGGCGTTGGCCCCCTCATGTGAAAACTCCTCAACCAAGCGTGATCTTGCCCTCATGGGCATTTGAGACTATGACCAACCTAGATAGTATATTCAAAAGCAGAGACATTACTTTGCTGACTAAGGTCCGTCTAGTCAAGGCTATGGTTTTTCCTGTGGTCATGTATGGATGTGAGAGTTGGACTGTGAAGAAGGCAGAGTGCCGAAGAATTGATGCGTTTGAACTGTGGTGTTGGAGAAGACTCTTGAAAGAGTCCCTTGGACTGCAAGGAGATCCAACCAGTCCATTCTGAAGGAGATCAGCCCTGGGATTTCTTTGGAAGGAATGATGCTAAAGCTGAAACTCCAGTACTTTGGCCACCTCATGGGAAGAGTTGACTCATTGGAAAAGACTCTGATGCTGGGAGGGATTGGGGGCAGGAGGAGAAGGGGACGACAGAGGATGAGATGGCTGGATGGCATCACTGACTCGATGGACATGAGTCTGAGTGAACTCCGGGAGTTGGTGATGGACAAGGAGGCCTGGTGTGCTGCGATTCATGGGGTCGCAAAGAGTCGGACACGACTGAGCGACTGACTGAACTGAACTGATCCCCTGAGGGCAGGACCCGGGATCTTGGCCCTGGAAACAGATTTTCCTGGATGATGAAGAAGTACAGGTGGGTGGCAGCCGGGGAGAGGCAGGTAGGGGCTGTCCTGCTGAGACTGGAGTGAGGGTCAGGACGGCTCAGGCCTATCCCAAGAGAGAAGGAAGGGAGGATGTGGGGGTGGGGGATTCCAGGCTGAGACCAGTGCCCTACCAGAAATGAACTGAGGACATTTCTGGTTGCCACAACTAGGGACAGTGCTACTGGCATCCGGTGGGTAGAGGCTGGGGATACTGTCGAACAGCCTATAAAAACGGACAGGGCCCCGAGGCAGAGAATGATCCATCCTGAAGGTCAACAGCCCAGCAGAAGTGAAGGACCCAGTCTGGGTGAGTTCTTCAGCCCCCTTGGTGGGGCTCAAGTGAGACCACGCACACAAGGATTCTGAGTAAAGCAGAAGGCAGTTATGTTACATTTGGTAAGAAAGAGACTTCCTTATCATTTAGGTGGCATTTCATCTCTGATTGGGGGGCAAAAAGGAAACAGATGGGAAGTCGTGTAAGAGCTTTCTGCTTCAGACCAAGAAGAGAGAAAGCCTGCTGGCCTTGTAAACACTCCAAATCACATGATTAAACAAATAAATAAATAAGAAAAAGAAAAGAAATGCCTCCTCTTTCTTAAGTACACCAGAGAACTTGAACTCCGTGTGAACAAAGTGAAATGGGTGCAGAAAAGCTTTAAAAAACTCTCAAGCACTTCGACGGATAATCATTGGTAATTACAGCATTTTACAGAATCCATTAAAGAAGCTTTAAACAAAGCTGAAATTATTTGTTGACCTTTCTCTGAAGGAGGGTAACGGTTGTGCTGAGAACACTAATGCATCCGGCCTAGTCGGGGGTTTTCTTTCAAAGAAATCTTGGGCCGGGCTTGCCATGCAAGCCCCAGCACACAGCAAACTATTGGAGGCTGACAAAAGGAGAGTGAAATTCAAGTTCAGATGTGTATTCCAGACGACTGCCCAACCTCAAGGAAGAAAACTGGCCATTTCTCACTCTGCACTCCAACTCCAGTAGGGCCCCGAGGGCAGGACCCGGGATCTTGGCCCTGGAAACAGATTTTCCTGGATGATGAAGAAGTACAGGTGGGTGGCAGCCGGGGAGAGGCAGGTAGGGGCTGTCCTGCTGAGACTGGAGTGAGGGTCAGGACGGCTCAGGCCTATCCCAAGAGAGAAGGAAGGGAGGATGTGGGGGTGGGGGATTCCAGGCTGAGACCAGTGCCCTCACAAAGAGGCTTTCAAGGAAAAAACAACCAGCCAGCTTTCTGATGTGGACACAGAATGGGACCCACAAGCACCAGTTACATCAGCTTCCTCCAGGAGCCAAAGCAGAGCAAGGCTGCCTGCGAGTCCTGACATCCCAGTGCCTCCCCAAGCACTGAGTGTGTGTTAGTCACTCAGTCGTGTCTGACCCCACGGACTGTAGCCTGCCAGGATCCTCCATCCATGGGGTTTTCCAGGCAAGAATACCAGAGTGGACTGCCATGTCCTTCTCCACCCTCACCACTTACCCATTCACTGACCAGAATAGGCAATGGCCGTGTACTGGAGAACTTCCCCGTGCCAGCACTTTGGCACTAGGAGCAAAACGGTGATGGATAAACAAAAGCTGATCTCTGCTTTTGTTTACATGGGGTGCATAGTTAGGTAGTTTGAGATGGACATGTACACACTGGGTTTATTTGAAATGGATAACCAATAAAGACCTACCACATAGCACAGGGAACTCTGCTCAATGTCATGTGGCAGCCTGGATGGGAGGGGAGTTTGGGGGAGAATGGATATGGATATGGATATATATGGCTGAATCCCTTTGCTGTCCACCCGAAATTATCACATTGTTAACTGGCTATACTCCAATACAAAATAAAATGCTAGGGGAAAAGAACCAAAACAGAACCTAGTGTGGTTCTGTTTGATGGATTTTACAGTGTGCCTGGTGGTCTAGCTCTGCCCCCTTCCTGTGAGGACAGGCCGGAGGAGGTCCAGGGCTTCCTGCTCAGGCGTGTCCCACTGGGGAGTCAGCTGCTCTTCACAGGAGTGGCTGCTGCTTCCTACGTGTCTCGCTCCCTCCTATGTCCTCTCCACCATGGCTGCCACCCTGTGGAGCCTGCCCCCTTCACCTGACACTCACACTTCCCAAGGGAGTATCCAGTGGCCTCACTTGGTTCATAAAAGACCTCACCTTTAGGTCTTCTAGTTTGCTTGGATTTCCAAGGTGGGCAGAGCCTACCTTCTGGGCCACTTCCTAGGCTTCAAGCCATCCTATAAATGACTGTGAGGTCAGCCACCGCTGAGCCAGCCCCGGACGAGGGAGCGGGGTCTTGTGTGTTTTCCCAGGGAGCACCGCCGGCATTCCACAGAGAGCCCCTTTCCCAATACACGGGTGCCGGGAGGGAAGGGTCTGGGCCAATCGAGTGGTTTCTAAGATCATTTCACATGGTCTTCAGCTGATTTTTATTTGTTTGGTTTTGGTTGCACTGGGTTTTTGTTGCTGAGCAACAGCTTTCTCTAGTTGCATCAAGCGGGGGCTTCCCTTTGGTGCGGTGTGAAGGCTTCTTGTTCTGGTGGCTTTCTCTTATCTCAGAGTGCAGACTCTAGGCGTGCAGGCTTCAGTAGTTGCAGCACACGGCTTAGTTGCCCCATGTCATGTGAACCTTCCCAGACATGGGATCAAACCCTTGTCCCCTACATTGGCAGGTGGGTTCTCATCCACTGCACCACCAGGGAAGTCCCAGATGAGTTTTTCAAAATTGTACTAGTTATATTTTTATTTCAATAAAAATAACAGATCCAACTTGTGTATATCCCTTTTAAAGGCATCTTAATAGCCAATTTAAATAAAAATTCTATTCTGAGACTTATATGGAAATCCAAACAAACTAGAAGACCTAAAGTGAATTTGGAAAAGAAGAATAAAGTTGGAGCAATCACATTATCAAATTTTAAGCCTCACTCTATAGCTACAGTAATCAAGACAGTGCAGTATTGGTGGAGATAAACATGAAGATCAATAAAACTGAACAAAGAACCAGAAATAGAGCCACACAAATATGCTTGACTGATGTTGACAAAAGCACAAAAGCAATTTAATCGAGGAAGGATAATCTTTTCAACAAATGATGTTGGAGCAATTGGATGTCTTGGCAAAAAAAAACAAAAAAATCTATGCTAAACCCACAATTTATACAAAAAGCAACTCAAAAATGGATTGTAGATTTAAATGTAAGATACAAAAGTATAAAACTTTTAGGGAAAAAAATGAGAGAAAAGGTTTGGGACCTAAAGTTAAGGCAAAGAGTTCTTAGACATGACACCAAAATCACAATCCATAAAGGAAAAAAGCCAATGAAATTGGACATCATTAAAACTAAATCTTTTCCTCTGCAAAAGATGCTATTAAGAACATGAAAAACAGCTTTATTGAACAGCTGGTACTGGAACAACTGGACATCCACATGCCAGAAAAAATGAATCTAGACACAAACCTTAGACTCTTCACAAAAATTAACTCAAAGTGGATCATAGACCTAAATGCAAAATGCAAAACTATCAAACTCTTAGAAAATAGCATAGAAGAAAACTTAGATGATATTCTGGAAAAGGCGAAACTACAGAGACAGTTTAAAAAAAAAGACAAGCGACAGCAAACAGCTAAAGGGGTAGAAGGAGGGAAAAATAGCAGAGCACAGAGTGTGCTCAGGGCATGTGTGATAAGGAAGCCTTTTTACTGATGAGCACACGTCTTTGTATATTTTTCCAAATTCAAGGAAATCCAGCAGCAAGAATGAACACTAAGGAAAACTAGAGTCTTTGGGTTGCAGTGATATGTCAGTGCAGGTTCATCAGTTGTGACAAAAGCACCGTCTGATGGGGTATATTGACCCAGAGTGGGTGGGTAGGGGGCATATGGGAACTCTCCCGACTTCTGCAGTTTTGATGTGAACATAAAACTGCTCCCCACAAAATGAAGTCTCTATTTAAAAAAAGAAGAAGAACATATTTGCAAGCCATGTATCTGGCAAAAGACTAGTATTTGGAATATATAAAGAATTCTCAAAATTCAACAGTGAAAAAAAAATAATCCAATTAGAAAATGGGCAACAGACATGAACAGATATTCCATCAAAAGGACAGCCAGACGGCCAGGATGTATTTGAGAAGATGCTCAATGGATCTCCCACAAGGGATGCAAACTAAAACCATGATGAGACATCACTGCGCACCTGTCAGAGTGGCTAAGATGAAATTTAAGTAAACAGTACCAGTACTGGCCCAGATGTGAATAAACTGCATCACCCACCAGCAGCTGGTTTGTGTGAAAAATGGGTCAGTCACTCTGAAAAATGATTTGGCAGTTTCTTATGAAATTAAACATGCACTTACTTTTTAACTTATTTTGTATTGGAGTGTAGCCGATTAACAATGTTGTGATAGTTTCAGGTGAACAGCAAAAGGACCCAGCCATACATATACGTGTATCCATTCTCCCCCAAACCCTGCTCCTGTCCAGGCTGCCACATAACATTGAGCAGAGTTCCCTGCACTACACGGTAGGTCCTTGTTGGTTATCAGTTTTAAATATAGCAGTGTGGACATGCTAACTCCCTAACTATTGCCTCCCCCATCCTCCCCCAAGCCCAGCAACTATAGGTCTGTTCTCTGAATCAAACATGCATTTATTTAGACAACTCAGCAATTGCACTTTAGGGCATTTTGCCCAGAAAAAATGAAATTTTATTTTCACATACAAATCCATCCACGTATGTTTATAGATACTTTCTTTGTAATAGCCAATAACTGGAAACAATCCAAATATCCTTCAACAGGTGAATAAACTGCAGTGTGTCAACACCATGGAATATAATTAAGCAATAAAGAAAAAAAGACTGTTGATACACTCGACAACTTGGATGAATGTCAAGGGCATTATGCTAAGTGGAAAAAAAAGTTGTACATCCTGTGTGATTCAACTTAACATGACAAAATTATAGGGATGGGAGAAGAGATTAGGGGACCGGGGCATAGGGATGGAGGGTGGAGTGAGACCACAAAGGGGTCATAGTAACTGACAGTTTTATATCTTTTTCCTTCTTTCTTTTTTAAATTATGAAAGTATGATAACACATTTACATAAGACCTGGAAAATATAGAATAGAGTTCCATATAGTTCCACTATATGTTACAATTATTTTTTAAGTAGATGAATTAAGATTTTTAGTTGGCGTTTCAATATCATACTCTCAAAAATTAATAGAATAAATAGAAAAGTAAAAGGATATAAGACCTGAAAAGCACTATGAACCAATTCAACATAAGATTTATGCAGTTTTCATACAACAGCAGGATACAAATTCTATTCAGTTTCCCATACACTATAAACCAGGAGGTGACAGTTCTGCATCTTGACAGGGGCCACGTGTGATAAAATTGCATAGATTGTATTTGCACATGCAAATGAATACATGCAAAACCTGGCGAAATCCAACCAAGGTCTCCACCTTAATACACTGTACTGTCAGCTTTCCACTTCTGATATTGTACTATAGTTATTATGAGGTTATACCAATGAAAGAGGGTGAAGAACCTCTCTCTACTCTTTTTGTAATTATTGAAAAAAGGTTTCCCAAGGGAAAAGTATTAATTCAATGATAGTACAGGTGACTCATGAATTCAGTAGAAAATTTGTGATAGTGACATAAGACACACCCAAAGTCTAGGAATGGATGAATTTCCTCCAGGGGTTAAGGGTCCCAGTCCCATCCAGGGGCAGAACCTGTGGACATCCAAGCCTTAGGCACCCAGTGAACATTCAAAGCAAAATTTGAGCCCTTCTGTAGTTCTGAGGTGGTAACATTGAAAATCAAAGTGACTCTAAGGCCAAGTGAGCCAGTTTTCTAAATGGCCAGATGCCTTGCTTAAACTCCACTGAAATAGAATTGAGTGACACAGCAGATGTCATTAGATAAGAGCAGCCCCAGCCAGAAATACCATATTTCATCAACTCTTAAGACACACAATTGCCATAGGCACCGCTATTTTTTGTTCCACTCTGAAAGAAAAATACACTGCCAAGTAAACCATGATATAAATGCTTTCTTATCACTTAGAATTTTTAATTTTACTTATTGAAAGGGTTCTTTGAGACTTCTTTAGACAAATATTTTTTATCACATATTACTATTGTGCATACATAAAAATGAAAATACAAGTGAAACAATTGATCATTGTTTCTCAAACTTCTTTACACAGAGTCTGACTTTTCTGTCATCAGTGTTTGGGTTTTTCCCACGGTCTCTCATCCTCCATGCATTCATCCATAACCCTGATGACGTGGCATTTCTTTAAAGAATCCATCAAAGATTTTAAAGTCCCAAGTGCTGAACTCTTCAAAGCAGACTTTGGAATTGTATATGGTTTTCCTGCTTTGGTTCCCATTTCAGGATTGTTGCTAAATGTCTATGATTTGCTCAAGTTCTCCACTCCATCCCTACAACCATGACATGTGTAAAGGTTTCAAAAGCTTCCCATCCAATCCACGATATTCTTCTAGCATGCTGACCCTGGTCAGTTGCATATTAGTTACATGTGTTCACTGCAGAAGGGAACTTCAGATTTGGATGATGGTTATTTTGATGTTCACACACAGGGGCAATTCAACAATGTCATAGCCTTCATAACACAGCATGGACTGTAAGATACATTCTGATTTTACCTGTATGATCATGTGAAAAAATATCCATCTTCTAAATTGTTGCTGCTCAGTTCTAAGTCATATCCAACTCTTTAATACCCCATGGACTATAGCCCACCAGGCTCCACTGTCCATGGCATTTCCCAGGCAAGAATACTGGAGTGGGTTGACATTTCCTTCTCCAGGGGCTCTTCCCGGACCAGGGATCAAACCCACATCTCCTGCATTGGCAGGGGGATTCTTTACCACTGAGCCACTAAGGAAACCCTCCAACTTCCAAATAATGGAACACAATAAGTGGACAACTGAAATAATGTCAGGTGGCTGTACGTATTCTGAAGAAAACCAAGAAAAGACTTACGATCACAATTGGCTGGGAGGAGACAGACAAAGCAAAATATTCTGAGGACAAGATATTTGAGAAGAGACTCAAAAATAAAAAGTCATTAGCCAAAGGAAAATCTGGGGAAATTGCCCCCTATTCTATCTGCAAGAGAAGTTAGGTTATGCTCAGAAAAAAACAACCTCCAAGTTTCTGTGTTGTAAGAAATAAAGATTTGTTTCCAATTTACATTTGGTGTCCATAAGCCTATAGGCTGCAATATATCTTTCTCACTTCAAGACCCAAGGTTGATGGAGAAAACGCTGTCTGGAAGATCTCCAGTTGCCATGGCAAAGAGAAAGGATGGGGGTAAATTTCATGCAGATTGTGCAAGCTTCTGCCCAGAAACGACACGTTTCTCTGCCCATGTAAAAGCAAGTTACTAGGGCCCCCTAGCTTCCAGGGGGTGGGGAGAGGAGTGCCATCTACCACGTGCTTCTGAGAAAAACTAAAAAGACATGGTGAACAGCAGAAATGGTGACCACACAGGCAGGCGGAAGAGCCAGCACCGAAGGAGTGGGCTACAGAGAAGCATGGTGACTGGGGGGACAGGGGGAGGCCAGGGAGGCTGGACCAGTGGGGATGGAGGGACAGGGGGCAGAAGGACACAGCACCCTAAGAAGCACAGAGACAGTTCTAAAGCCCAGCCATGCTCTAGAAACCACCATTTCATCCTAACTATGACCCTGAATGCCTGTAGACAGAATTAAGCAACTAATTGTATAATGAGGTGGTTGAATTACACCTAATTTCCACAAACGCTTTTGTTGAACAAACATCGCAAAGCCAGAAGGTGGTTTTCAGTCATTTAATTAATCTTCCAGAATGCTCCAAAACCAGTGTTAATCACCATTTTAAAATAATACATGGAATATGTCCTTAAATACTTTACCGTGTCTTGGCATTAATCCTGCAACTAAATGTACTGAGTCTCTGATAACACATTTGACACCTAGCGCCTGGGAACTGGAAACTAAGGCATGTCTGGAAGCAGGTGACCAATGGGTGAAGCCCAGTGGGTATTACTGAGTTTCTCTGGGATGTCCTGAGAGGCAGTGAGGGGCCTGGCTCTGCAAGGGGGGTGGGCGCAGAGATGATGCAGGCATTAAAATGAAGGGCTTGGGGTTCCAGAGAGGTAAGAGGGACTCTGTCTTAGAACAACAAGCTGTGCCTAAAAGAACCTACAGGAACTTTCTGATCCTCCACCCAGCACTGGGCGGCTGTAAATGCTCTGTGGATGCTGCTTCCCTCACCTGGAGACTCTGCCAGGATGTGGCTGTGTTGGTGATGCTGTCAAAATCAAGGATTGAAAACTGCAGGTGGGTTGTTTCTTCACAACTTCCACTCAACACAAGCACACTTTGGCTCTAACCCCACTTAACTGCTGAGGAGCTAACAGAAACTTCCGGGGGATGGAGTGCAGACCAGGACCCCAGCTTTGATATCCCCATAAAGTTTGAGCCACCAAGAGAATCTGAAAAAACTGAGTTTGGGGTTGAACACTTCTTGGGACCCAGAGACATCAGGTAATATCACTGCCCCACCTCTTCATCCCAACCTCACCAGTGGACAGAAATGAAGAGGGATTTATCACACAAAATAGAAAAATGTCATGGAAATGTAAGTGTTTTGACATGGACAGCTATGCTTCATTGATTCACTCCCCAGAAAAAAAAGGGTTTATAGAGCACATCTCAAAGGCATATTAGCATATATGACATGTCAACAACCTGGAAATGGCTGTCTTGGGATGAAAGTTTTTGCTTTTGTTGTTCAGTCACTAAGTCGTGTCCGACTCTTTGCAGCCCCATAGACTGCAGCACACCAGGCTTCCCTGTCCTTCACTATCTCCCGGAGTTTGCTCAAATTCATGTTCACTGAGTTGGTGATGCCATCCAACTTTTGTAATAGAAAACCAAAATAACAATAGTTAAGTGAAAGTCGTGTCTGACTCTTTGAGACCCCATAGACTATACAGTCCATGGCCAGAATACTGGAGTGGGTAGCCTTTCCCTTCTCCAGGGGATCTTCCCAACCCAGGGATTGAACCCAGGTCTCCTTCATTGCAGGTGGATTCTTTACCACCTGCGCCACAAGGGAAACCCAATAAAAAAATAACAATGGCTTAAGCAAAATGAATGTCTATTTTTCTGCCGTATAACAGTTCTAACACTGGCAATGCAAACATGGGTGACAGATCAGAGAGCTGGGCTTCTTCTAAATGGTTGGTATGCTTTCCTAGCTTATGTCCTGCCCAGGTGACCCAAGATGGCACATTGTCCCCTTTCTAGATTAACAAAGGGATGAGAGGCAGGCGCACTCCTTCCCTGTAAGGGCTTGACTTAGAAAGTGTATATCTCATTCTCTTCACAGCTCTTCAGCCAGAATTTAGCCATAGGGCCATATCTAGCTGCAAGAGAAGATGAAATGTCTTATTTTTATTCTGGGTGACCAGGTGTTCTTATAAAAACCAGGGAATCAGTTACCCTGAGATACAAAGGAAACATGATATAGGGCAACCCGCAGGCTGTGCCACAACGCCCTCCGGGAGTGTGGAGTCTGCTGGGGCAGAAAAGCACATGGCTGGATTCCAACATTTCAGCCTAGAATGAGCCAAACACCTATTAGAACGGAAGTCTAGAGGAAGGGGGAGTTTGGGGACTTGTATCCTGAGGGAGCTACAGGATCTACCGCAAAGGATAGTCAAAGGCTTAACATGAACTCAAGACGACGAGGACAAGCTGGGTGGAGGAAGGCAGCATGGGTTCCAGGGTCACAGACCAGAGGGTGAACCCTGCCCCACCACATACTTTCAGGATGATTGTGGAAAGCAGGACTCAAAAGAGACATCCCCACCCCAGCCAAGATTCCAGACCCCTGCTTATTTGATCAAACATCAAAATGGCAACATTTCATTCTTTTTACTGGCTGAGTAGTATCCCATTGTGTTTGTGTGTGTGTGTGTATATGTATGTACATGCACCATATATATACTCTCTATATATACACCATATATATATATACATATACACACACACATATATATATACCATACATATATACATCACATATATATGTGATGTATATATACACCAGATCTTCTTTATCCATTCCTCTATTGATATAGTCTTAGGTTGCTTCCTTATCTTGGCAATTGTAAATAACGCTGCTATGAACACTAGATGCATATATCTTTTCAAAGAGACAGAAACTATTTTAGCTCTATTTGCAAGAGAGGAAACTGAGGTACAAAGATATGAAATGATTTTCCCAAGGTTCTAGAGCTGCTCAGAGACAAAGCTGAAATGACACTGCAAGCTGTGTGGCTTCGAGCTCTGAGAGCCAGGAATGCCGATGTCCCCAGCCCACCCTCACTGTACAGATGAGCAAAGAGAGACTGGGAGCCTTGGAGTCCCACAGTGAGTTTGCAGTGAGCCAAGTGGGTCTTGGGTTGAGATAATGATGACCACAAGCCTTCCAGCCACAGCCTACAGTGCAACTGATGGTTTCCTCTCATCTTTCCCAGATGGCAGGGAAGCCAGGGTCCCACTGCTCAGCTTCCACAAGCAGGCTGCTCAAGCAGAAAAGCCACAACTTCCATTTGTTTAAAGGCCAGAAGAGAGAAAAGCAGACCAAAAGTCCAACAGAGATCATCCATGTATTCACCGATCATCTGGCCTCTTCAAGATGCCAGCCACTGTCCTTGGTGCTGGGTGAGCAAGATGCACACGGTCCCTGCAAAGTGGTCAGCACAAGAATCGAAATAAAAAAAAAAAAAAGAATCGAAATCAGACCGTTGCTCTTGTTTAGTTGTTAAGTCGTGTCTGACTCTTTGCAACCCCATGGACTCTAGCCCACCAGTTTCCTCCGCCTGTGGGATTTCCCAGGCAATTTTGCTGGAGTGGGTTGCCATTTCCTTCTCCAGGGGAATCTTTCCAACTCAGGAATCAAACCCACGTTAGCAGGAGGATTCTTTACCACTGAGCCCCCAGGGAAACCTAAGACCATTATAAGTGATCAAAGCAAGGTAGGTGAACTGCAGGAGTAAATCCTACCATGTGGATAGAGGAAGCCTTTCTGGCCTGGGTCCTGCCGCTTCAAGGCCTGTGGGAGACTGCAGTTGGGGGTCTACTGGATGCTGCTGTCACTACCCTCTGTCCACTGTTCAGTAAGATTCCAGGCCTCACTGTCCATGTGAGAGGGGTCTGGGGTGGCCTCCCAAGCCCTGGAAAGCCAGCATGAAGGTAATACCCAAGACATCCCTCAGGTACCAGGAAAGAGTCTGGGCTTCACCTTGTCCCCACATCAGAATACCATCCTCTCTGCTGACCTCAGTGACCCCAGCTTCATGTCAATGATACTCTAATCTCTGGAAGCTGAGAATCAGCAGAATGGATGCTCAGCAGGACCTGAAGGATGAAGGTGTGAGGTCTCCAGCCAGCGCCAGCCTCTGCCACCGATTTCCCTCCCTCTCTGAATCCTGCTTTCCAAACTTTAGAATGAAAGATGGAAGAGAGATGCTTTTGTGGGTCCCCTTCCCATCCTGGAAGCTGACCCATGCTTATTCCTTCCCAGTTCAGCCAGCCGTGGTCCCTGCCTGCCGCGTGCCCAGCCCTGCATTCTTAACTGGACATAGATGTTTGGGTTCCCTCTTCCCACTTGGCAGCTGTCAAATGGAGCCACACATGAGGCCACTGGCCTGCCCATGGGCACGGCTGTCTGGTTCTGCACGGAGGTGCCTGTGTGCAGATCTGCGTTAGCCTGCATCGCTTTAAATCACCTTGAAAATTGACTTTGGAGGCGAGCTTGACAGGTGAGGTGTGTTTTCCTACTGGAAAAACAAGCACAGCAACAGCCCAAGGCAACCCCACGGAAGTCATGCAGGACCTGAGGTTGAATAGGCCCTAACAGATCAGTTGAGAAGCTTCCAGCTGCGGTCGGCAGCACAAGGGGACTCTGTCAGGTCCTGGGACCCTCAGCGGAGCCGAACCCAGCCCGGCAGGGTCTTGCCTGGCTCACTGGGGCCTGTGTGGCTGCAAAAGCAGCCTGTCACCCCTCACTGGCTCTCCTTCCTCCAGTCAATGCCTGGTTGAGATAAAGTTGAGAGTTTGCCGAGGATTTGGATCAATTCACCAGTTTAACAATTTAGCAGTTTATAAATAAAGAACCCAGAATGGAGAAAGGTGTTTCCAGAAGGCACGCAAATGCACCAGAAGAACACGATAAGATGCTTCACCTCTAGGACCACCAAGAGATAAGCATGTGAACATGAGATCGCAACAAAGTAAAATATTGCTGACACTTGGGGTGCAGGGGTTGGGGGGAGACAGGCTTTCCCCTGCCCCACTGATAGGCATGGAAATTGGTCAACCTTTTGGAGTCCAACTTGGCACTGTTGGCACAGCAATCAATCATCTCAGAACTTTTTCCCCAACATCATGATCAGACAAACTCACAAATGTGTTTGTACCACGTGGTTTGTTGAAGCCAGAAAATGCCCCCTGAGAAAAGTTAAAACCCATCCAAGATGGACCTAGGAATGATCATACTAAGTCAGTCAGACAAAGACAAATATCATATGATATCACTCATATGTGGAATCTGACTTTTTAAATGATATAAATGAACTTATTTACAAAACAGAAACAGACCCCCAGATTTCAAAAAAAAAAAATTATGTTTACCAAAGGGGAAACATGGCAGGGACGGATAAATTAGGAGCTTGGGATTAACATACACACACTACTGTGTATAAAACAGATAACCAACAACAACCTACCGTATAGCACAAGGGAACTCTATTCAATATTCTATAATACCCTATAGAGGAAAATAATCTGCAAAAGAATGAATATATGTATATCCATAACTGAATCACTATGCTCTACACCTGAAACTAACACAACATTGTAAATCAACTGTATTCCAATAAAAATGTTTTTAAAAGTTAAAGCCCCAACAAAAAAGGCTTGACTAGCTTCATCACAGGACATGCACACAATGAAATGTGACGCAGTCATGTAAAATGCTCCTATTGCTCTACATTATCTGGCTGAGAAAGAAAGACACTGCTATTAGAGTATTGAGTGAGAAAATAGCAAGTTTCAGAGCAGGGCACAATGACAATCACATTTGTGCGAAATTGCTCCTGCAATGGGATGTACGAGTGCCGTGTGCAGTCAGACCCTGCAGATGACAGGGCCGCAGTGTTATCCTCTGGGGGAAGAACTGGAGAGATTTTAGTGTTCCTCTTTATACTTTTCCCATGTGATTTGAATTATTTGCAAGGATCATGTATCATTTTTATAATCAGAAAAAGTACAATTAAAAACAGGTTCCATTTGAAGAAGGGAGGGAATTCAGTAAGGCACAAAGAATCAAGCTGTGGCCATGCCTGAGTGGAAGGTAAATTGGCCCCATACCTTCCAGAACCAGGACCCTGCAAGGCCGCCCTACCCACTCACCCCAGCACACCCCATAACTGCCTGCACCTGCTGCCTCAGACCTTCCACTACTGCCCCCTGAGTCCAGCCCCCAACACACACACACACATGCACAGGTTGCCACATGCACCGGGAAGCAGGGCCCCCTGCTCTCCCTGAGGGCCCCATAAAGACCCCTCACATGCATGGGTCTGGGAAGTGCAGGACGAGGAGGTGAGGATCACCCTTGGGGCATCATTCGGGGTGGGTCAGGAAACCCAATGAAATCCAGACTTCTGGAGCCAGTCTGGCCAGCTGAGCATCAGTGAGCAAGGAACTCCATCTCCGTTTCCATCCAGATCACATCAGGTGATCCCAGGAGCAGATGCACGAGAGGGCTGAGCACAGTGTCCACACCAGGGCCTGGGCTTCATGCAGGAGCAGATGATAAGAAGGAATCACTATCATTATTAAGCCTGTGGTTCCTGCCCGCCCCCCCACCAAGGAACTCGAGACTGGCTGGAGGTGAACCTTAAGTACCTGGGGACTGGGCGTCAGCCACCAGGGACCTGGGCTGTGGGTGGGGAAGCCTGAGATGCTGGCAGGTCGGCAGAAACACAGCATCACTGCATCCCAGTCACCCTCCCACGAGCTTCCAAATGGAGGCTGAGAACCTCCCATGCACCCCACACTTCACACTCAGCTCTCCGGGGCCTCCCAGCAACCTGGGAGGTGACCAGGACTCTCCTTTCAGGGAGGGAACAGCACCCGAGGGACAGCCGAGGTAACAGGGCTGGTAAATGCAGAGACAGGAGTTCCACCTGGATTCTGGGTCCCGAGTCCTAAAGGCGGACACCTGGAAAAGGTCCTGACCTTTCGTCTAAGGGCCATTAACAGTACCTCTTAAACCCTCAAATTACAGATGTTTTCCCACCCAGGGTTAATTAGGGACATTTTATCATTTCTGGGGCTTAGATTTGGATTAATCCATTCCCCAGTGGCCTTCAAGATCACTGTCAAGCTCTGAGAGAGAAAATACATTGCTTTTTTTAAAAAAAAAAAAAGAAATATTTCTTTATGTACTTTTGGCTGCACTGGGTCTTAGTTTTAGCAAGTGGGATCTTTATTGTGGTGCGTGGGCTTCTCTCTAGTTGAGGCGCACAGGCTCTGTGCTTGTGGCATGTAGGCTAACCTGCCTGCAGCCACGTGGGATCTTAAGTTACCTGGCCAGGGATTGAACCCACGTCTCCTGCATCGCGAGGCAGATTTTAACCACTGGACTGCCAGGAAAGTCCTGAGAACATTCCTTGCTCTAGTTTGTTGGGAGGAGTTGAGCACATCTGTAGTCCCTGGGCACATCCACAGGGCCTATCTTATTCACTAAGTGGGGGGAGCCCAAGTCCCCAGACAACCTGGTGTTCACCACCCCTCAATTACGTGCGGGGTGGAAGGAGATGAGTCAGGTGACCACCTGCTCAGGTTTGAAGGAAAATGGAGGGCGGGTAGAGATGGGGGCAATGGTCAACTCTTTGAAAAGATTTCAGGTCAAGGGGAACAGAGAAATAGGGTGGTGGTGATGGAGAACGTGGATGGAGATTAGTCCTTTTATTTCAAGATGACAGAAATAACATTGAGTGATAAACAGCTTGGGAAGAGGGGAACTGACACCTCGGAAGAGTGAGGAGCAAGCCAGATACACACACATGGAAGAGCTGGCCATTGATGGGAACACAGGCTGTTTAAGAAATTGCGTTAGCTAAAGAAATCCGTTCCTTTCCAGCATGGATAATGATTAAAAGTAATTTCTCACCAAGCATGCTCTGCCAGCCAGGAACGTGTCCATAGGGACACTCAATAAACATTTATTGATGGATTGATTTTCAAGTACAGTTCCTCCTGAACTTGAACACACTGAGGTTCATGTATAATTGGAAGCATCTCATCACCTCCACTTAGTAAGACGAAGTCCCAACAACAGTTTGCTCTCAATCTTGCTCTCAGTCCAGCCAGCCTGGCCCCAGTTTAAATTATCACTTCCAAATTGGTGAGGCCTGAATTAATGAGATTTTACTGCCCTCATGGCTTTAGATGAAAATCAGTGCTGTACCCAAATGCAGGTCGATGGAAAACAGTTGGGGAAGCAGAAACTCGTCAACCACTCTCTTGTATGTTCCTCTGAGGCACTGGTCAAGGCCTCTTCACCTTCCTGTGCTTTTCCACAGCTTGTTGGCATACCTGAGATGCACCTGTCAGAAACTGTAGCCCTGACACCTGTTACCCTGTCTTGGGGAGAACCTGAGGCCATCACTGTCAAAACCAGTGCTCTCAGGAGGACTTATTCCAAAAGTACAGCCTTTAGGGCAGGGCTTCTCAAGCTTAGGTAGATGTGAATCACCTGTGAATTTCCATGAAGAGCAGGGTCTGGGGGCAGAGTTGAGATTCCACCAATGGGGCTAATCGGGGACCACTTTCAGAAGAACAGGGCACTGAGGATGTGCTGATCTGCAAGTAACAGCAGCCGGCACGCCAGACCAGCTGAAAGGAGAAGGACTTGCTTTTATCTCACTTTACAAGAGACCGCCACAGCAGGGCAGGACTAGGGATGGCACACTCAGAGCCCCTATCGAGGGCCTGAGTCCTTCCTTTCTCTCCCTCTAGTCTTGTAGCCCTGCAGTGCAAGCTTTGTCTTCAGGCTGTCACGGTCTCAAGATGGCCAAAGCTATCCCAGGAGTTATATCCAGTCCCGACAGCACCCAACCAAACACAAGAGACTGGACTCTCATTTTTAGATAAACCCTTCTCAGGGGTCCTGATGGATAGCTTTGGTGCCTCATTAGCCAGACCCAAGACACTTGCTTCCTGAAGCTAGCGCTGGTCAGAGCAATGGGCTTGTCCAAACTGAGTGGCTCTAATCAGAATTCAATCCCAGAGTGGGGATGGGATTGTTACCCCTGAACACATTCCTGACTTGGAGGGTGGGCACCCACACTGGATAGTTTCCACCACCAAGGATGAGGTGAGTTGGCCAACAAGCCTGTTGCAGCAACAGCTGCTGCATCCTAGGCTGGGCCTTGCCAAGGGGCCACGCCTTTCTGCGGAGGAAACTGAGCATCACAGGGAGGTGGCCTGAGCTGAGCCATGTCTTCTGACCTTAAGCTCAGTGTTGCTTTGTGTCACCTCCTCCCAGCCCAGATGGGAAGCCCATGAGGGAAGTAGACCCTCCAGGCATGCGGTACCCATCAAGGTCTCTGACAACATGGCTGTGCTCACTTCAACACGTTGGTCCTCCCCATCAGAGGGTTTGTTTGTGTACATGCTAAGTCACTTCAGTCATGTCTGACTCTGCAACCCCATGGACTGTGGTTCACCAGGCTCCTCTGTCCATGGGATTCTCCAGGCAAGAATACTAGAGTGGGTTGCCATACCCTCCTCCAGGGCATCTCCCTGACCCAGGGATTGAACCTGTGTCTCCTGCATTAGCAGACGAGACTTTACCGCTTAGCCACTGGGGAAGCCCCTCTGAGGGTTTAGGGTCAACAAATGTCAGCTCAACCGCTAATCACGACTGTGAAGTCTGAATGATCACAGAGCTTGAATCACTAACCCAGAGACAGATGGCGAGTCGGGAACACAAAAACAAACCCTGCGTGGCATGTTGCCGAGGGACAAGAGAGGTGACAATCTTATTCAAAACTGGGATGTGTAGCCAGCTGTGCTTCTAGCCCACCCATCCTAAACCAAGGCCAGGCGAGGCCACCAACACAGTGACCATTCTTCTTTGCCAATGGGGCCTGAGCCACGACCCTGGGAGCTCACATTACAGGACACACACACAGACAGCCCTGTGTCTGCCTCCCGCTCGGAACCTTATGAAAAGAAACAGCCATAGGAAGAAAGTTTATTTTTCCTGAGTTGTTGGCCGATCAGCCGACATTGCCACCAACACGGATTATTTGGCATCACAGGCCTTCCCTCCCCGGCCCCTAGCTCCACGCACCTGAACCAACACCACTGACCATCAGGGGGAATATAGACATAGGCACTCCAGGCAGAAGGAAGGTCTGTGCTGCCTCCTCTCGTGTGCCAAGCTAGTTAGAAGTCGAAACTTCACTATCCTTTCAAATGGCCCCCACTTCAAAGATACTTTGCAATTTTTTAATCTGAGTCTGTTCTGTGAACAAGCAGCTTGGGCAGAACCCAGAGGTTGTCCATAAGGAAGAGACCCAGAGCAGAGATGTCCATGGGAAAACAAGACCCTGCTGCTACTTGCTGACTCGGGCAGCTTCGGGAAGCCCACCACCCCTCTAGGAATGGACGAGTGGCCCTCTCCCCTCCACTGTGTGGACCCTGCCACTGAAGCCCACTGCCCTTTACCCTGCTTCCTTCTTGCTGGAGCTGCTAATTTGCTCCACAAAACCCTCTCCATCATCACATCAGACCACGCACAGAAACCCTCCCCTCTCCCACCCCACCCTTACAAAAGTTCTTAGCTCACGTCATTCCAGTGGGACTGGATGTTCAGGTCTGAAAGTCGCCTCTGAATATGCAAGTGGTATTTGCCCAACAATTATTTGCTATGCATAAGATGTCCATGCACGGCTGGTGATTTTCTTGAATAAACAGATGTCCCAAACTTCCTTCCTCTCGCTGTGTTAAACCCCATGTCTGGGCCCATCTGTGTGGATGCACGACTCTTCAGGGACAGCTGCCTCTGGGCCAGGAGGTGGGGGAGAGGAGATACAGTCTGGGGAACAGGGCTTCAACCCCCAGGGCAGATGGAAATTTCCAAGGGACTTTGTGCAATTTCCTCCTTGACAGAGTGAAAAAAATGAAGCACTGTGACCCCCTCCTGCGTGGCTGGCTAGGCTGCTATGAGAGGAAATGAAAGACATGGCTATTTTGAAAATTATAAGCTGTGACCTCCAACTGGAAGATACAGAAAATGACAGTGGGCATCTTAAAAGACACCATCAAGCCTCCATGAGAAGATTCTGGATCCTGTAGGGCCTCCCCAGGATGACTTCCATGATACTGAAGAGCAGAGGCAGAGTGACAAGATAATAGTAAAAATAATAGTCAGCACTTACTGGGTCAGACCCAGCTTGCTGGGCTAAGTGCCTTTTGTGCAATAGCTCACAGCGTTCTCACCACGTTTGAAGTCATTATTATTACAGCTTCCATCCCACAGAGCAACTCTACAAGGTCAGGAAGCTGCTGTAACATCACACGCTACTCAACAGCACCAGGACATATACCCAGGGCTGGCTGACTCCACAGCCGGAGCACTTGGCCACTCCACTAGACCAAAGTCCTAATATCACGGGGACCTCAAGTAACCCAAGCTCCCTCTGGACCTCAGCTTCCCTCTCTGCAGGAGAGAAGTAGGAAGGGACCAGATACTCCAAGATCCCTCCCAGCCTAGGCACACTCTCATTCTTAGAATGAAACTTGGTTGAGAGCAAACTATAAACTGTTCAAGGCAGCACTCAGTATTTTTGTGCCTCGCGCCACTCACTGACTGTGCAATTTCCTCCCACTGTAGGCATGGGCCATGGAAAGAGAAGCTTCCTGTTGCTCCCTTTTTAGCCCCCAATTCAGGCAATGCTTCCTTCTAACGGCCTGAGACTCCATGGAGGCAAAGTATTGAAAGAGGTGAGCATTTCCAGGCTAATGTCGACCCCCCTCCTCCTGAGTCTTCCTATTTTTGATAGTCTTGTGCCTTCCAGACCTGAATATTCAAATCTGTTGTCAAGGCAACCCTAGGTTTCTCTCTTTGCACTCTCCTGTCTCAATGGGGGTATCCATAGCAACAGGAATACTTTGCAGTTTTCAAAGTCAGTGACCTCCCAAAGCTTCATGAGACTTGTGAAAATAAAGTATGCTTTGACAACTTTTTAGGCACAGCAACCAATGTAGTACCTAACAAGCTTAACTAATGATGTCTGTAACAGTCAGCTTTTGCTGTGTAACAAATAATCCCAAAACTTGATGGTTTAAAACACTACATTTATGATTGCTCTAAAAGCCAGCTGGGTTTTCTTCTGGCCTCAGCCAGGCTCACTCATGCATGTGTTGTTAGTTCCAGGTGGGAACACACAGCCCAGTTCACCTTGACTGAACTCACTTACATACCTGGGGGTCATCAGACCATAGAGTAGAAGAGGATGTCCTCAACTAGAACAATCAGGCTGTCTTCTGCAGAGTCTCCCATCCTTCAGCAAGCCCTGACTTTTTCACAAGAGGGAAGCAGGCCCCTGGGTAGAGAGAAAGATGATCACAGAAGAGGTAGAGAAATGTGGCCATTTTAGCAAACAATCTGCCACAAATCTCCATATTTCTTGTGGAAAGATTCAGGCACCAATTACATGTGAACCAAGTTTCAATAGCCAAGAAGTCATCATTTAGCACAAAGAAAATGGAATCTGCAGAATTCTCTTCTCCCTGGCTCCTTTTAGAAAGAGCTCTGGATTCTCTCACTTTCACAACCATTCAGATTCTAGCTGTGGCATCACCTCCCTCCATGCTTGTGAATCAGCCCACTTGATCCACATGCACTGAGAATGCAATAGGTTCCCAGTAGAAAAGAGAGATGCTGTCACCAGAAAAAATGGGGGGCGAGGTGCGGGGGACATGAATGCTGCACAGCTGAAATTAACAGATGAATATGGCAGGTCTCACCCAACAGTCCCAACAGTCCAACCATCACAACCAAGAGTCAGGAATCCACTCTGGGTCAGCAGTCTGCTCTTTAAATGGAGTGAATTCTTATCATGTGAAATATCTTCCACCTGTGAACCTGGGGCAGGTTTCAGAACTCTTATCAAAACTATTCTTAAAAACCAACTCTAGAAAGTTGGTCAAGATTAGCAGGCCTAATCTTAGACTAGGAAAGCAGGAGCAGCTGCCTTTCTCTAGAGGCTGATGAAGGATGCAGTACCACAGAATGGAGAGTCATGGCATACATGGGGTTGACCAGCTGCCCTAAATGATGGTGAAGCCCACCCTCTAAGAGTGCTTGCTGCATGCCCAGAGCTGCCACCACCTAGCAAATGTTAGCCTCCTGTTCCCCAATGTCCCTTGGGTGCTAAGTGACAGAAGTCCAACCAAGACTGGCTTATTTCTCAAAGGAGTTTATCAAATCAGAGAGGTGGGCCTCAAGCAGGTAGATTCAGGTATGTCCAGGTTAGGGTTACAGATGGCATCTGCAGCCTCATCTCTCTCTGTGTCCCTCTGGCCAAAAACAAGGTCCTCCCAAGTTCTGGCTGATTTGCTTGCCACACCCCATAAATTTTGAAATCTCCTATAGGTCCCAGGCACTGGTAGCTGCTTAGAAAAGAAACTAATGAACAAAAGACTGCAAAAAGAAATTTTTCATGCATCAGAACTCCTTGGGTGCCTTGGTGTTTTCCCCCTGGAAACATGAAAACTCTCCTATCTGCCTGGCAGGGAAGATCCGAGGATTGAGACAGAAGCCCAGGAGGCTCCTTCCCAGCACCCCCCTCAGTGGCAAGGAGAGGGTTAACCTGCTTCCGGGATCTGCCACCTCCCCTGTCTGTGCCCCGTCACCCCTCCCCCTGTTTGTTCTTCATGAGTCAGTAAAATAAGCTCTCCTCCACTATTTGGCCTTCAAAACACAGAAGAATCGTGCTGCGAGCATTCGGGATGTGCTGTGCCCTCCGCTGTGAGCTCCCCTCTCCAGCTGTTCTTCCCCTGCTCTTATTCCCCGGTGATTCATCCACTTTAAAATTCCCGCTTTCCTCCTACTCCTGAAAATGTCAGGAGCACTATGTCACCGCGTAATCAATTCCCTTATCCTCCAGTTGAAAGCCTATTTTCTTTCAAAGGTGGATGTTTTAAATGGAAGCCAGGAAGAATATCACCATATGAAGTCATGACAGCCTGTGAAAGGAAGAAGTTGAAGACAAGAGATGATGGATGGAACTTTCTGGATACTTTCTCTTTATTATTTTTTAAGGGTACTTGCACAATGCATCCCCAGGGCAGTGACGATTAACGTGTGTTGTCTCACTCAGGGCGGAAAACAGTGGCTGGAAATTGTTACCCGAAATAACCCTTGCATGGCTTCACCTCTTACCAGAGACGTAATAAGAGAGATCCGGTCTAATCTTTATTAATAAAGCAGCTTTTTATGAAAGGTACTCAGCTCAGACGCAAGTCCAATGGCTACAAAGTCAATAAAAGAGCAATATGTCAAAACTGATTTCTCTCCTGTGTTTTTAATGCTTTCTGATCATTTTCTCATTTATAAATGTTCTGATTTCAGCAACAATGCTTCATTTTGTCAAAATTTAATATGAGACAATTAGACTGGTGAAAAAAAAAGTATGAGGCTTGGTCACCTGGTGGGTCAGGGAACATGGCTTTGGAAATTTAGGTAAATAATTGCTTTTAATTTGGTTTAAGACTTCATCTCCATGGGCTTTGTGTGTTTTTGTGTGTTTGTTTTGTGATTCAGATATATTTCATATTTTATAATACATTTGTGAAATCTCCACGTTTGTGCATTAAATCGCTGTAGCACAGTTGAGACAAGCATATTTAACTTCCTGCACTGGCCCTGGCCACATCCCCAGCATAGTAGTATGTTAGCTGTAGCCACTGAATAAATGAAATCTACTTTAAAAGACTCCTTTAGTATTGTAACAAGTAGTCCTTGAATTGATAAATCTGGATAATCCAGAATTTTCCATGTTGAGTTTTCTGTAATTATCAGAGTATGTACCCAGCTTCTCAGGTTATGGAGAAAAAGTCCTAGGGTGGGCTGGACCTAAAAAACAAACCATTGATATATAAAAAGTTCTGTCCTTTGTCACCTTCTCTGTATTTCTCCACACATTATTCTCAATATATCAACACATTCAATTAAAATAATTATTGAAAATGAACTTATTTACAAAACAGATACAGACTCACAGACTTAGAGAACAAACTTATGGTTGCCAGGGGGAGGGATGAGGGGATGGAATAGTCAGGGAGTTTGGGATTGACATGTACATACTGCTATATTTAGAATGGGCCTGCTTTACAGCACAGGGAACTCTGCTCAATGTGGTGGGGCAGCCTGGATGGGAGGGGAGTTTGGTGGAGAATGAATACGTGTATGTGTACGGTCTTGATGAAAGTGAAAGAGGAGAGTGAAAAAGTTGGCTTAAAGCTCAACTAAGCCAACTTAGTTGAGAAAACTAAGTTCAGAACTAACCTTAGTTCAGAAAACTAATATCATGGCATCTGGTCCCATCACTTCATGGGAAATAGATGGGGAAACAGTGTCAGACTTTATTTTTGGGGGCTCCAAAATCACTGCAAATGGTGATTGCAGCCATGAAATTAAAAGACGCTTACTCCTTGGAAGGAAAGTTATGACAAACCTAGATAGCATATTAAAAAGCAGAGACATTGCTTTGCCAACAAAGGTCCGTCTAGTCAAGGCTATGGTTTTTCCAGTGGTCATGTATGGATGTGAGAGTTGGACTGTGAAGAAACCTGAGTGCTGAAGAACTGAAGCTTTTGAAAACCATTATATTGACATGTGGATGGCATCACCGACTCGATGGACGTGAGTCTGAGTGAACTCCGGGAGTTGGTGACGGACAGGGAGGCCTGGCGTGCTGCAATTCATGGGGTCACAAAGAGTCGGACACGACTGAGCGTCTGAACTGAACTGAACTCCCTTTGCTGTCCACCTGAAATTTTCACAACATTGTTAATCAGCTATATTCCAATATAAAATAAAAGGTTAAAAAAATAAATTAAATGTTGAAAGGCATCCCTTCTGGAGACAAGGCTGTAATCTGGGGAGGGACAGATGGGGACCCTCTCCACCTGTCCTTCTCATTAGCCATGTCATAAATATGTTGGTGTGAGCTTCTTTCTCCTTTTACTCAGTGTCCTTTAGATGGGACAGGGGTCCAAAATCCCACACATGCCAATATAATGGTTTTCAAAAAGCTTTTCCTTCAATTTTCCTTTCATGTATTGGTGCTGTCTTCCCCCACGCAGAAAACTGGCACTTAGCATCCAGAAGATGCAACGTCATTGTTCTTCCAGTTAGAACATGAAGCCTCTCACCAGTCCCCTGAAGTTGGCTCGAGGACTCTCTCCATGCAGATTTCATCTGGGCATCAACTCAAAGTTTCACACCACATCGAGGTCCAATATCCTCTGAGGTTATTAAGGAAGAAAAACAATCTCTTGGTGGCACACGGTAATTAAGTCTCCATGTGGCCCAGAGCTATGACTATTTATGGGCACTTATCTGCAGGCTCAAGGGTGATTTTTGCTGGGTGATAAAAGCTGTGAGCTCTGCTCACCAGAAGTAATCCATCTGGACATTTTGTACCTGTTCTTACAAACACTGAGCAGTGGGAATTTGGAGAGAGAAAAGGGTATCTGAGTATCTGTCCCAATGACAATAAGATCTCAGCTCCCTGCAAGAAGCCACATCGCTCAAAGTAAGCTTGGAAACAGGACAGAGCACATGAACAGAGGTCACACACTTTGATGACCCACAGAGTGAAGAAATCAGGGCCTCCTTGGGCATGAGAATATAGCCCTTTGTACAGACTCTCGGGAATATCTCAGCCACCGGAAGGCAGAACAGGACACCCCTCCCCTCAGCAGAATCAGCCTTGGAAAGACACCCCCTCCCCAATCAAGGCTTCCAAGTATCAGCTGCTTTGGGAAGGTACTCAAGCCAACTTGAGTTTCTTCCCACGAGGAAATGAATTTAAAAGATTGAAGGTGCATTATCTCTACCCCTAACAACAAAGACTCGGGCTTTTATCTGTTGTCAAGGCAACGCTAGCAGCTTTTCTCCCTGGCTTCTTAATGCCTAGATTTTTGTTTCCATGGTTACAAGAAATCCCTAGGTCTTCAAGGTAACACAAACTGGCCCACCCAAACTTTCAAGGGTAGAATTATGGCTCTTGGCCAAAACCTATCCACGGGCACTGCAAACACCTGTTCATCTACCTGCTCCCCTCCAATCCCACCCAGGACTGGAATTCAGCATCACTTCCTGTCTTTGGAGGCCTCATTTGCACCTGGGAACAGCTGTCTTAGTAACCTCTTGAGCCAGTCCAGGAGTCTGAGAAGTCAGGACATGAAAGTGAACCCAGGAAATGAGCTCCTTTGAACCACCGAACTGTATTTGTTAGACCCCCTTCTGCCAGAGCCCCACCAAGGAGAACTCTGCAAAGTCAAAGTTATGCTTTGGGCATCAGCAAGACAATGACACGAGGACAGGGTGTTTGGGGAAATAGACATACCCTAGCTGCCAGAACACCTTGCTGGGACCTCGACTCCAATCCCCATGCTCCATGGCATCCATTTCTGACCCAGAAACTATCTTTTCTCCAGATTAACTCACATGGAACCAACCTCCCAGATATTTGCATGATGGGCTTCCAGTGTTTTGCTGAAGCCAGTTGATTAAGAAATCATTACTTTTCATCGCTCTGTGGTCTTCTTGGCCTTTCCCCGGGGTTTTGCTATCTCAGGATTATTCTGGCCACTAGTTGGATACTGTTGCTCAGAGTATTAGAAGCAAAACTGTTTGTGCATGTGCACATGCACATATGTGTGTGTATGTATACACGTGTGCAGTAGGGAGTGGGAGGGGCCTAATCTAATAAACTAGAAATATTGTCAGAGTAACGAAGATGTGGCCAAGTCAAAAAACCCAAACAGATGAACCTTGATTTGAGTCGATATAGCCCAGTTTTTTATTTTTTTATTTTCTTTTTTGTCCATGCCACGTAACATGCAGGATCATAGTTCCCCCACCAGAGATGAAATCTATGCCCCTGCAATGGAAGGGTAGAATCTTAACCACTGGACTGCCAGGAAAGTTCCAACATAGCCTGTTTCTGAGGCTCTTCCTTGTCATCAGCAACGTCAGCATCCTGCAACAATAGCTGTTGCCTCCCACTGAGATCCAACGAGGGCGCCGGGCAGGGGAAGTAGGGACTATACACAGGAACCCCCAGTTGTATTAGTTCACTAGGGCTGCCATAACAAGCACCATAAACTGGGGAGCTTGAAACAACAGATTCATTCTATCACAATTCTGGGGGCCGGAGGTCCAGAATCAAGCTGCTCCATGCTTCTCTTCCACCTTCTGGAGGTTGCTGCCAATCCCTAGGGTCCTTAGCTTGTGGCTGCATGACTTCAATCTCTGCCTCTGTTGTCATGTGGCCTCTTCCCTTTGTGTCTTTAACTCTGTCTCCTCTTCCCCAGTGGCTCAGCTATAAGACTCTACCCACAAAGCAGGAGATGCAGGAGACACGGATTCGATCCCTGGATGGGGAAGATCCCCTGGAGAAGGAAACAGCAAACTACTCCAGTATTCTTGCTGGGAAAAATCCATGGATGGAGGAGCCTGACGGGCTACAGCCCATGGGGTTACAAAGAGTCAGACAAAACTGAGTGACTGAGCATGCACGCTCCTCTTCCTTCAAGGATACCAGGCACATTGGATTTAGGGCTACCCTACTCTAGTGTGACCCCATCTTAATTCATGACATCTGTTAACAACCCTATTTCCAAATAAGGTCACAGTCCAAGATTCAGGGCAGGACTTGCAGTTGGAAGGGACACCATCCCACCAGGCACAGGGATGGAGGCCATCACTTAGGGACTTGGGTCCACAGGGTTCAGCTGAGCCACCCCGTCCTCCAGGAGATCACCTCCTCCTGTGATCTCCCCAAGCCAAGTTAGCTGCTCTTCTTAGAGCCCTGAAAGCACACTGTTCTCCCTAGCATGGCGGCTATACTGTAATCACCCACATGCTTGTCTGGATCCCAGAGGCCAGGGAGCCCCATTTGGTCCTGCTCTTGACTCCTCATCCTGGGAGTAGACCTCACTGAATGTTGCTCATCCCCAGCTTTAAGTGACAGAAGAGCTGGGCTGATGCACAGGCTAAAACATAAGAGGATATATTTTCTTGCCCAACAGGAAGTCCAGAGGTGGGTGAACTCTGGGCTCAGCACGTCATTGGCTTTGCTCCTGGCCTCCTCAGGTGTCGGCTTCAGCCTCGGGTGGGAGCAAGATGGTGACCTCCATTCTAGATGAGCCTTTTTCCCACGGGGATATTTCCTAGACTCCCCTACTGTCAGGATGAGTCACACATCCATGGTCATCCCATCACTGGCAGGGCCTGGCTTGGACTAATCATTTGGGGGTTGCTGGGCATGGAGGATTCAGCCGATAGGACCACAGCTTTGTGTAAATGAACCCACTGTTGTTGCTTTGCTGTCTCCACATTGGGCCTAGGACAGCACTCTGGCCCTAGGCAGTGGCCTTTGATTTTGTGGTGACCTTGAAAATGCCAAAAGCCCAGCTGAAACCCCTAGAGGCATTTTGCAGCATCACAAGAACCAGTAGAAACACATTTCCTGCGGCATGAGCCAGCACCTTCCAATGGCCGCGCCTTTGTGCCAGCACTCATGGAGGTCAGCTGAGGGGACGGCTCCATGCTATTTCTTGGCAGGGACCAGTTTTTTTCTTGGAAAGTTACGTGTTCCTGAGCCAGAGCTCCCAGGCTGCACTGAGGTCACGACTGTGGGTGAAATAGCTCCATGGAGGGTCTGAATGAGTGTGGCTTGGCCTGGAAGTGGTCTAGGGACAGACGCTTGCCCTCATTAACTTGGGGTTTTGGCTCTCACTGGTCAGCAAAAAGGGGGGTGAGGTGGGGAACTGGAGGTGACCGGTCATTTTGGAAAGCCGAGAAATTGCAGAGCAAGGTCAATCTTTATTTAGACGTGTTCCTACAGAATAAAGACAATGTCAATGGTGTTTCTACTTCCAAAGCAAGAGCAGGAGGAATAAATCCTCTGCAGGGAACGTTGATCTCCTATGACTCCCTTGCCTGGACCCTTTTGGTCAGTGGAGCAGGGTGAGGTGTTGATCCTAACTGCATGGTGGATAGACCTGCCCTTTCCCCGCTTTAGGACAGCCTGTTCTTCATCCAGGGCCTCCTAGTCTTATGATAAAACATTTTTAGAATATTTTAAAAAGCTGGTGATAGTAATAATAATAATAATATGTAAATTTGCCAAGCACTTACTGTGTGATAAAGGCTATATGTGGGGGGACTTCACTGGTGGTCTGTTGGCTAAGACTCCACACTCCCAATGGTGGCTCAGACAGTAAAGAATCTGCCTGCAATGCAGGAGACCCAGGTTCGACCCCAGAGTCAGGAAGATCCCCTGGAGAAGGGAATGGCAGCCCACTCCAGTATTCTCACTTGGAGAATCCCACGAGGTCACAGAGTCAGACATGGCTGAGTGCCTAACACTTTACTTTCACTTTCCATACTTCTGATGCAGAGAGCCCAGGGTTTGATCCCTGGTCAGGGAACTAGATCCCACATGCTGCAACTAAAGAATCTACACACCACAATGAATATCGAAGATCCCATGTGCCACAGCTAAGACCTGACACAGCAAAATAAAAAAAATAATTAAAAAAAAATAAAAGACTATATATGTGGGATGTCTCATTTAATCTAGACAGAAAACACAACATACCTAGGAGGGGTCCAGTACCATTATGCTCCATTTTACATTTGCTGGGCTTGGGGCTCAGAAAAGTCAGGCCACGTGCTCAAAGCCTCACTTCTGGGTCCTCTGAGCTCAGGCTTTGGTGAGCTTTAGGCACCTCCCTGTCTTGCCTCTCAGAACTGAGTAGCCACTCTGCTCACTTCTCAAATTTGTCCAAATAGTTACATTTTAATGGTAAAAACTGGAATAGTTCTTCCCACTGGCATCCTTCACTTTAACCATAAGTTAAGTGGTTAAAAAAAAGTACATTTTTTGCATGAGATGCAATGACTTTTAATGTAAAAAAATTTAATTAGTAAAAGCAAAAGACTGAGAAAAAACAAACATCATCCATCAATTAGGGGACTGGCTGAATAAATTTTGGTAAATCCAAATAGTATAGCACTATGCAGCTATTTTTAAAATAATGAACACCTTTACATATTTATATGGAATGACTTTCAGCTTATATTGTTAAGTGCTAGAAACAAAAAAAAAGGTGCAAAATAGTAATAGTTTTCTACTTTTTGTGTAGAAAAGAGGAGAATATATATGTATATGTTTAATATTTTCATAAAGAACAAAAGAAAGAATGAAAAGAAACCCAAACTTCTTACCATGGGTAGCTAGATGGTAAGGAAGGGACATGGGTGAAGGAGACAGGACTGAAAATGAGATTTGTGAGAAAATATTTTATTTTATAGAACTGATCTTGGAACCTTGTACATATTTTACATAATTAAAAGTAAAGCTAAAAGATCAACCCCTAAAAACTGACAATGAGCTGAAATAAATGAATCTGAGTGAATATCAAATTGGTCCCCAACCAGATACACAAAAAGAATTATTTAAATGATTTTAAAACACAGTATCTGGACTGTCTGTCTCTAATAATGTCTATCCAGGATAAAATTAATTGTAATAAATCTTAACTCATGTTTAAAAGTCTTGTTTTCAGTAAAGATATTGGTATTGCTATTTTGAAACTGTTACAACAATAATGCAGGTTAGAGCAAAGAGCAATTATGAAAATATTATAGGGAACCAAAATTTTAAGTTTAAAAGTAAAGAGCTATACATATAACACCCGAAGATGTAAAACTCTATCATCTTAAAATATGAATAAGAAAACGTCGATATAAACTAATGAGTTATTTCCTCCTCAAAAAAACACCTTACATAGTTCTTAATTGTGTCCACTGGAAATAATTATTAAACCAGTGGCACTGAGCACCACAAGGATCTAGACTGTGATCTCAAACTAACATTTTCTACTATAAAGAACCAAAGGCCTCTCAGAGAAATGTCTAGGGCAGGAAATATACAAGCTAAACACAGGAGATTCTGTTCCGCAGGAAAGCAAGAAAACTATCAAAGACCGATAGGATCCTGTTGAAAGGAAAAAGGATAACACTGGGCTTCCACTAGCCAAAGATGGACCAGCTTGAGCAACAAAAAGAGTAACAATTGTAGCTGATTGAAATAAATCAATAAGGTCAAAGTGATACTTAAAAAAATTAGAAACTTGTTCAGTTCAGTTCAGTCACTCAGTGGCTCAGTTGTATCCAACTTTTTGTGACCCCATGGACTGCAGCACACCAGGCTTCCCTGTTCTCCACCATCTCCTGGAGCTTGCTCAAACTCTTGTCCATCGAGTCAGTGATGCCATCCAACCATCTTGTCCTCTGTCGTCCCCTTTTCCTCCTGCCCTCAATCCTTCCCAGCATCAGGGTCTTTTCCAATGAGTCAACTCTTTGCATCAGGTAGCCAAAGTATTGGAGCTTCAGCATCAGTCCTTCCAATGAACATTCAGAACTGAGTTCCTTTAAGATTGACTGGTTTGATCTCCTTGCATTCCAAGGGACTCAAAAGTCTTCTCCAACACCACAGTTCAAAAGCATCAGTTCTTTGGCACTTGGCTTTCTTTATCGTCCGACTCTCACATCCATACATGACTCCTGGAAAAACTATAGCTTTGACTAGGCAGACCTTTGTTGGCAAAGTAATGTCTCTGCTTTTTAATATGCTGTCTAGGTTGGTCATAGCTTTTCTTCTAAGTACGAAGTATCTTTTAATTTCATGGCTGCAGTCACCATCCACAGTGATTTTGGAGCCCAAGAAAATAAAATCTGTCACTGTTTCCATTGTTTCCCCATCTATTTGCCATGGAGTGATAGGACCGGATGCCATGATCTTACTTTTTTGAATGTTGAGTTTTAAGCCAACTTTTTCACTCTCCTCTTTCACCTTCATCAAGAGGCTCTTTAGTTCCTCTTCATTTTCTCCCATAAGAGTGGTCACTCTTAAAGACTGATATGGTACCAGCCTAGTCTGAAAAATTATAAACAAAGGAAAAGAAATAAGCACTGATACTGTATTTCTCCAAAGGTTGATGGTGAAAGGTTCTCTGTAGAAGAATTTTAGTTACTGAGTGAAAAAGGAATAATAGAATTAGAATCTTATTATTTTGCTATTTTCAGGCTTCCCAGGTGGCCCTAGCAGTAAAGATCCATCTGCCAATGCAGGAGACACAAGAGACACAGGTTCAATCCCTAGGTCAGAAAGATTGCCTGGAGTAGAAAGTAACAACTACTCCAGTATTCTTGCCTGGGAAATTCCATGGACAGAGGACTGGTGGGGCCTTGGGGCCGCAAAGAGTCAGACTGAGTGACTGAGCACATTTTGCTATTTCCAATGAAATTTGGATCCAGGACAAGCTTCAACAATAGGAATTTATTATCTCAGAGTCCATCTTGGCTTCTTCCATCTTCGGGGGGGCCCAGGCCTTCCCTGACTTGTGGCCACATCCCTCCAATCTCTGCCTCCATCATCCCATGGCCTCTTGTCTGCAGCTCTGAGTATCGAATCTCCCTCTTATGTCTCTTATAAAGACATCCGTCCCTGGGTTGAAGCCCAGCCTAAATCCACAATGATGTCACCTCAAGATCTTTCCTTGGCTTAGGGGGAAGCAGAGGGTGGGATAGTTTGAGAGAATAACACTGAAACACATACATTGCCATATGTAAAATAGGTAACCAGTGCAAGTCTGATGTATGATGCAGGGCACCCAAAACCGGTGCTCTGTAAAAATCCGGAGGGATAGGGTGGGGAGAGAGGTGGGAGGGGTTCAGGATGGAGGGCCAGAGGTATACCTTGGCCAATTCATATTGCTGTATGGCAAAGACCATCACAATATTGTAAAGTAATTATCCTCCAATTAAAATAAATAAATATTTTTAAAAAAGAGACCCTTAGCTTAATTATAGCTCAATTAAATTAATTAACTCAGAAATAAGGTCACATTCACATGATGCTTTTGAACTGTGGTGTTGGAGAAGACTCTTGGAGAGTCCTTTGGACTACAAGGAGATCCAATCAGTCCATTCTGAGGGAGATCAGCCCTGGGATTTCTTTGGAAGGAATGATGCTAAAGCTGAAACTCCAATACTTTGGCCACCTTATGCAAAGAGTTGACTCATTGGAAAAGACTCTGATGCTGGGAGGGATTAGGGGCAGGAGGAGAAGGGGACGACCGAGGATGAGATGGCTGGATGGCATCACTGACTCGATGGACATGAGTCTGAGTGAACTCCGGGAGTTGGTGATGTACAGGGAAGCCTGGCATGCTGCTATTCATGGAGTCACAAAGAGTCGGACACAACTGAGCGACTGAACTGAACTGGGGTTAGGATGTGACAGAATATGTGAGAGGGTGGAATTCACCACTTACAGGCCCCTCCCCAGCAGTAATTCCTTTGCCTCTCGCATAAGCTCCTTACCCCCAAATCCTTATCTCAGGGAACCAAGCCTAGAAAAGAAGGCAACTGAGTCAAGGGGACAGCGGAACAGTTTGATGTCTATCCAGAGAGAAAAGGATGTATCCACATGGATAGAGAGGCCTATTGAGAACCACAAATTAAAAGTGATGTGGGCTTCCCTGGTGGTTCAGTGGTTAGGAATCCACTTGCCAATACAGGGGTCACAAGTTCGATCCCTGCTCTGGTAAAATCCATATGCCTTGAGGTAGCTAAGCCCATGGGCCACAGCTACAGAGTCCGTGTGCCCTAGGGCCTGTGCTCCACAAGAGAAGCGCCTGCGTGGAGAAGCCTGATCATCACAACTAGAGAGTATCCCCTGCTCTTGGCAACTAGAGAAAGCCTGCACATGTCAACAAAGGTCAGTGCAGCCAAAAAATTTTTAAATAAATAAATAAATGATGTTTTAAAAGTGATGAGGGGTGGATGGGAGTTTAGGATTAGCAGATGCAAACTATTATACTGATATATAGAATGGATAAACAATGAGGTCCTACTGTATAGCATAAGGAACTAAGTTCAATATACTGTGATAAAACATAATGGGAAAGAATATGAAAAAGGATATATGTATATATGTATAACTGAATCACTCTGCTGTACAGCAGAAAGTAACACAACACTGTAAATCAACTATACTTCAATAAAATAAATTTTTGTTAAGAATGATGAAAATCTAGTACTTCCTGTGTCTGAAACTCACAAGACTTCTGCTACTACTTTTCAAACCCCCATTTGATTGAACTGGATACCGAAATATATGTGTGTGTTCATGTGCATGTGTATGGATATGTGTGTGTGAGAGAGAGAGAGAGAGGTGTATGTCTGTGTTCCCATAGCCACTGTTTATGGAACATTCTCAGGCACACAACCTCATTAATCCTTCAGCAGCCCTGAGAAACGTGACATCTATTTATATCCATATACTTCTCCCAAAGACTTGGGTTGACTTATGATGACAGCCTCAGATACCATCAACCCATAAAACTTTGAAGACAAGCCTAAAAGAAGGTGGAGGGTGAGGGCAGCAGGTCAAGTACAGCCTCATTGTGGAAAACCAGACCAATTAAACACAACAGCTTTCTCTAAGCTTCCTGGAAACCAAGGCAAAAAGAGAAACAATTCTAATGGTCACAGAGCTCTTATTGTCTAAAGAAGAAAAAAATATATGCAAGTTTGCCAAGAAAAGCAAACTTTTTCCAAGCCCTAACTTTAAAGCAACTTTTCTCCCAAGGGTTGTGAATAAAGGGCAGAGAACCAATTCATGGCTGGTGTTTCTGAGAACAGTTTTTCAGAAAATGGTCATTTCTCCTATCGATGGTGGATAAAAGCTCAGAGCGTGATGTTAAATCCTGTTCTGTAAAGGCAGTTCTGCAAGGTGTTTCCAGGTCTGCCCCTTCCAGCAAGCTGGCACTGTCGAGGGTGGGGCTCCGGGAATGGAGACAACCAGCAGCCAGTCTGTCCTCGGGAGCCAAGTCCTTCCAAAGAGCAGCCAACATTTCAGAAGGCAGGCTCCACTGCCCTGGAGGCAATGGGCCCTGCTATGCTGCCTGTTCAGAGGAAAGCCTCCTGCCCTGGGCCGGGGATTCTCACACTTGACAAATTTATAAGCTGGTTTCCCCTGGTGCCTCAGCCAGAAAAGAATCTGCCTGCAATGCAGGAGACCTGGGATCCATCCCTGGGTTGGGAAGATCCCCTGGAGAAGGAAATGGTGACCCACTCCAGTATTCTTGCCTGGAGAATCCCATGGACAGAGGAGCCCGGTGGGCTATATAGTCCATGCGGTGGCAGAATCGAACACGACTGAACTGCTAACACTTTCACTTCTTTCACTTTCCTTATTTATAGGAAATGATAGAGAGTTTCCAACTGTTATTTTGCCAAATACAGATCCCTCGTCCCTCCACCAAAATGCCTCATCCACTCGATTGTCATTTTTATTTCCTTAAAGTGCAGGTGGGGGCAGTTTATACTGAAAAATGAGGTTCTCTCTTTAAATTGAATAAGTCTAGCTTAATGGAGAAGGAAATGGCAACCCATTCCAGTGTTCTTGCCTGGAGAATCCCAGGGACGGGGGAGCCTGGTGGGCTGCCGTCTATGGGGTCACACAGAGTCGGACACGACTGAAGTGACTTAGCAGCAGCAGCTTAATGGAAAAACCCACTACCTTGAGCCTATTTTTTCCCCCTTATTTCACCAGTGAAGTGAAAAGTTGGTCTTGAACCAACTTTTAGGAAGTCTCTTCCCCCCATGTCTGACTGAAGACAGCGAGGCTACATTTGGCTGGGGTCATGTGAAAGCTTGACCTGGTCCTCCATCCATGACGAGGGACGCCCCTGGTGACCCCTGCTGGGAGCCCCGTTTTTGTGTAACCCTCTCCTCTCGGGCGATATGACTTGTTTCTAACCCATGGAATATGACCAAGGTGGCAGGACGTCAGTTCCCAGACAGGGTTACAACAGGACTCCCTCCCGGCCAACTGGAAAGAAAGATTCCCCTTACGCGCTTGATGGAATTAGCAGCCATGTGGTGGATGCTCGAATGGCAGGTGTAAAAGTTTTCCAGGGCTGCTAATTCCTCACACTGGGTGGTTTAAACAACAGGCGTTTGTTTATGACTGTCTCTGTGTCCCAAGTTCCCCTTTTCAAAAGGACACAGTCAATTATATTGGATTAGGGCCCCCCTCTGACCTTATCTGAACCTGATCATCTGTGACAACCCTGTTTCCAAAACAAGGTCCCGTTCCCAGGTACTAGAGCATTGAGATTTCAACATCTTTGGAGAACAGAATTCAGCCCTAACAGCTGGCAGCTGTCAGCCCCCCTAGAGCCTGAAAGTAGCCCCCATCCAACAGCTGGCAAGAAGCTGGGCCCAGTGTCCTAGCACCACAAGGAAACGGATTTGGAATTTGCCAACCACCAGGTAAGCATGACAGAGACTCAGCTGAGCTGTGCCCGGACTCCTGACTCACAGAAACTGTGAGATAAGAAACACGCGTGTCGTGTCAAGCCACCAGATGTGTGGCAATCTGCTACAGGACACAGAAGACTAACACAGGAAGGACGTCCAGCCTCTCTGGGAAAAGGGCTGCCATGCTGGATGCCTGCAGGCAGGCTGCCTTCAGCGTGGGAAAGACCAGAACCCAGGCCCCACACTTACCCACTGTGGTTTTGACCCTACTGACCCACATTAAGGGCAGAATAGGGGCTGATCAGTATTTGGGAGGCTACACTGAGTTATGGTGCTGAGAGATGTGCGTGCATTAGGGTCTATTGTGTGGACTCCAGGAGCGCATTCTCTTCTACAGAATAAGGGATGGGGAAGCACCTTGTATCCTAAGACATTATCGCTGGAGCATCTTCTTTTTTTTTTTTTTGCAGGATGATTGCTTTACAGCGTTGTGTTAGTTTTTTCTGTACCACGAATGATCAGCTATACATAAACTTATATACCCTCCCTCCCACCGCCACCTCCGTCCCACCCTCCTAGGTTATCAGAGAGCACCAGTTTGAGCTCCCTGTGTCATACGGCAGTTTCCCACTAGCCATCTGTTTTACATATGGTAGTGTATATATGTCAGTTCCACTCTCAGTTTGTCCCACCCTCTCCTTCCCCGTCTGTGTCCACAAACTGGTTCTCTATGACTGCCTCTCTATTCCTTCCCTGCAAATAAGTTCATCCGTACTATTTCTCTAGATTCCATGATATTTGTTTTTCTCTTTCTGACTTACTCCACTCTGCATGACAGACTCTAGGTCCATCCACATCATCCAAATCATCCAATTATGTTCCTTTTTACAGCTGAGTAATATTCCATTCATATACATACATATATATATGTATCACATCTTCTTTATCCATTAATCCACCTGGAGCGTCTTCTTGACTTATAGACAGAAACAGGCTGACTTTAAATAGGGACACTGAGGATTGAGATGGTAGACCTGGGAGTGGCCATTTCAGGTCACAGCAAATTCACCCCAGACATGAGATACAATGTCCCTGTCTCTGAGGTTCCCCAGCTGATGCTCAGCACCCTGATCTTTGCCCTCAAAGCCTCAAAACTCCAGGGAAATAATAATAACTGCAAAGAAAACAAACAAAAGACTAAGCCTACAATAAATCCAAAGAAACTGTAACAGAAGGTTTCTGATAAGACCCAGAGAGATTTCAAGGCCAGAGAAAAGCTGAAAACACTTGCTAATCATAAAATACCACCCATTCTGTGAGGTCCAAGAACCCATGTCCACCCACCAGTTTAATTTTTTTTATTTATTTTGGCTGCGTTGGGTCTTAGCTGTGGCACGTGAGATCTTTGTTAAGAGGGTTTCTCTCTAGCTGTGGCACTCTGTGGTATATGGGATCTTAGCTCTCTAACCAGAGATCAAACCCGTGTCCCCTGCATTAGAAGGCAAATTCTTAACCACTGGACCACAAAGGAAGTCTCATCCACCAATTTAGAATCCTCAGCTCTCCAAAAATTAAATCTCTGCATCAAGCCTACAGCTTGGTAGCCCAGAATTTGGGCTAAATCACCCTCCTCTTGACCACACTGGTATGGCAAGGTTATGTCAGGAGGCCTGTTTAGAGAAAGGACCACAGGGGTGGCCAGAGCCAGGATGCTCTAGCAAAGGACAACAGAAGATGCCACTGCTGTCCACATGAGAAAGTGCCTGGGAATGGGCAGCAAGGAGCTGGGGAGATATGATGAACCATCCATCCTCTAAACACCTTCCCAGGCACCGGCAGCATAGCCTCCTGCTTGACCCAGTCAGCTCCACCACCTTTTCTGTTTTATTTTAGTAGGCTCCTGGAGAAAACACAAATGTAACACTCTCAGTTAGGACCAAGTTAAACATTATCTGGCAGAACATTGTTATAAAGGCAAGGATTATTTATAAGCTAAAGAGAATATCAAAAAGGGTTCCATTCCCAGCCATTGGCATTTTTCAGAGGGTGTGATTGACAGCTTGTTCTCCCTTTTCAACAAGATGGAATGGAGAACTTGTTGCAGAACTTAGGAGAGTGATGCCAGAAAGTATTGCAAAGGCACAGGACTGGAGCAGGAAGGATCTAGAAGCAGTTTCACAACCTTGGCTACATTGACATCTGTTGCCTGTTTGGGGGCGGGAGGTGTCCCTCTGAATTTTAGGATGTTTAGCAACATCCCTGGCCTCCACCCACTAGATACCAAGGGGACCCCCCCCGCAGAGTCTGACAGCCAGAAATGTCCCCCAACCTTGCCAAATGTCCACTCCTGGTGGAGAAGCAGCAGCTCTGTGACTTACTAGCAGTCTGACCTCAAGCTGACCCCTTCACCTTTCTGAGTCTGCCTTTCCTTATCGTTGCCCTGCTGGCTCTGAACTTTTGAGAAGCTCAAACAAGATTGAGCTTGTTTGACTCTAAATTATTTTTTTTAAGATTACTGGTTTTTAATATGTTGTTCTAGTTTATCTTATTTATTTGGCTATGCTGGGTCTTCATTGCTGTGTGGGCTTTGTCTCTAGTTGCAACGAGCTGGGGCTGCTCTCTAGTTACCGAGCACCGGCTTCTCATTGCAATGGCTTCTCTTGTTGTAGAGCAAGGGTTCTAGGATGCATGGGCTTTGGTAGTTGCAGCTCGTGCACTCATTAGATTTGGCTTCCAGGCTCTAGAGCACAGGCTCAATCGTTGTGGCCCATGAGCTAAGTTGCTCCACGGCATGTGGGATCCTCCTGGACCAGAGATCGAAGCCATGTCTTCTGCATTGGCAGATGGATTGTTTACCACTGAGCCACCAGGGAAGCCCTCTAAATTACTTTTTAAAACACTGAAGTTCTAGAGCCATAGAAGTTATGGGCGTTCAATCACCTGCTACTCAAAAAGTGTCTAACATCTAGAGTTTTTCATTTTCATCCTAAAAGCAAACATGAACTCTCCTGGAAGCATTACCCTGGAGAGAGTTTTCCAGCTTTTTTGAGATATAATTGATATATAAAATGTATGCCTTTCCAAAGTGGATGGGTAAGGGAAGCATTGGAAGTTTGGGATTAGCAGAGGCAAACTATTATATATAGGATAGATAAACAAGATCCTACTGTATAGCACAGGGCACTATATTCAATACCCTGTAATAAACCATAATGGAAAAGAATATGAAAAAGAAGGTATATATGTGTATACATATGTGTATCTGGGCTTCCCTAGTGGCTCTGCATAGCTGAGTCACTTTGCTTTACAGCAGAAATTAACATGATGTTGTAAGTCAACTATACCTCAATAAATTAAAAAGAAAATTGTGTAAGTTTGAGTTGTATAATATGACAATCTGATATTATAAAATAATTGCCACAATAAGATCAGTTAACAGACCTATCACCGAACATAGTTGCCTTTTTTTTAATGTGTGTGGTGAGAACATTTAAGGTCTCCTCTGTTAGTAACTTTCAAGCATACAATACAATCTTATCAACTGTAGCCACCCTGCTCTACATTAGAGACCCAGAATTCATTCATCTTCTAACTAGACACTTATACCCCTTGACCAGCATCTCTCCACTTCTCCCACCCTGAGCTCCCAGCAACCAACAATCTACTCTTTGTTTCTACAAGTTTGACTTTTTTATATTGCATATTTAAGTGAAATCATACAGTATTTGTCTTTGTCTGATTTATCTGATTTAGCATCATGCCCTAAGGTTACATTCATGTTGTAACAAACAATAGACTTTACTTTTTTATGACTAAATAATATTACATTATGTGTGGCTAGACAGATAGATAGATAGACAGACAGACAAATAATGCCCTAAAGTTACTTTCGTGTTGTAAAAAACGATGGGATTTCCTCTCTATTATGGTTAACATTCCACTGTGTGTGTCTCTGTGCATGGATAAATGATAGACCGATAGACAGATGAACTCCCCTCCCTTGCAGGCCGAGGTCTTGTGTTACTCCTCTCTGTAAAATTATTGCCAGGATAAAAGCCTGGTACAAATGAGGCACTCAATTAATGCTCATGGAATAATTGGTTTTTATGTTGCTGACTTTTCCCTGGGATTTCTTTTTTTCTCCCAAACCAATATCAGCTTACAACTGAACCAAAGCCAACAACGTCCAACAAGCAAACATTTAAAACCATATGAACACAAAGTTCTAAAAATTGTTTTCCATTTCTGATCTCATCCAAGGACGCCCAACACTGGGAATGTAAATTAACCCTAGATGGAAGTTAGAGGAGAATTCACTGGACTGAGAATGACAAACAAGTGAAAACAACAAGAATATAATCTGTCCCCAAACATAGCATCCAAAATCAGACAGGAAAAGGATTAAGCTTCACAGTTGACTTACCTGCCCAGAAATTCAGCCCCTAGCTGAACAGAAAGAAGAAATCAGGCTATTTACTCCTAAATATTTTTTAAAGACTAAAATTTCATCCTATAAAGTATGGCAAGAAAAGATAACAAGTTGATTTTCCACTCTGGTAACTGAATTTGGAAGGAGAGAACCATTTATTTTTATCGGTTTCTCATTTGCCCAGGATGGCCCTTTTGAAGTTGACGGAAGGAGCTTACAGATACCCAATCATGAGGTAGCCTGCATCCTTAGTCGCCATCCAAAACGATATGAAATTTACAATTATCCCATTGCACAGAATTGATATCACCTTGCCTCTGGAGAGCTCTAGGCAGTCCACAAATTACATTTAAACACCAAATTAAAATTTTAACTATAAAAAATAACGGGATAAACAAGAAAAATCATATTATAATATTATATTAGTAAAAATATGGCTGGGAGAAGGAAGTGGATTTTCCATATTAACATTATGCTAAATGCAACGTTATTTCCATTAGAGCCCACAGGAAGCATATGGCCCATTTAGCATCAATCTTCATCAAGGCCGTGATCTCTCACTAACATTTATTAACGACCCATGGATACCGGCCACTCTCCAAGTCAAGTCACTAGAGAGCAAATTCCTGTACAAGCTTTCCTAATGGTGACTAATGCAGACCTACAATTTCCTATTTTCCAAAAGATATTTTCAAAGAGAATAGAAAAAGGCATCTGGTCAAGTTGAGAATAGGCTGGCCAGTGACTTGATACTTTGCTTTACGTTCAGGTGTCCTGGCTCATGGGGCCAAAGTCTTGTCTGACAGGTTTGCTGATGAGGGGTCATCGTTTGCCTCTCAAGACCCTCCTCCTCTGTCCCTCCTGCCCCTTCACCTTCCCTGAATGCAGAAGCCACAGAACTATTTCAAGCTACGGAGACTTTTTAAGCAGTATTGGAAAAGATGGAAGGACACATTTTAAAGGAGAATTTGGTCTCAGGATTGATTTATGTAAAATAATAAATGGTGCCACTTGGCTGTTTATAGAGTTAGAGATAAAATTAGATTCTAGACAGACCTTCTTCATGCACATGGGGTAACTCTGATGGATTACTGCTTTCATGTGACTTAGGATAACAGAGCTCATGGAAATTTACAAGGGGCTCCTTGGGAACACAATTCCCAGCCACATCCAATAATTCAGAAGGATATTTCGGGTTCTGAAAATGACTCAAATTTAATTTGGGAACAATACTTGAAAAGCATAAGCTGATAAAAAGTATTAAGTAGTTAACAATTTTGAAGTTAGTTCATGCTCCATAGCTAAGCAGCAACCATTTCTACCCAATTTCTCCCCAGCAACACCTCTATTGACACATTCTCAGCCACCCTCAAAAACATTAGCAACAGGGAGCAAGTAAAGACCCTGGGGATTGAAGAGATGAACATTTCATCAGCTACCCAAGAAAGGAGTCTGGATTTTAGTGGGCTAATGCCCTTGACCTTGGCAGTTTTATCTTTTTATAAAGTTAGAAATCTGGCCAACCTGAGCAGCCATATGTTGTTGTAGTTCAGTCACTAAGCTGTGTCACACTCCTTGTGACCCCACAGACTACAGCACTCCAGGCTTTCTTGCCCTTCATTATCTCCCAGTGTTTGCTCAAACTCATCTGCATTGAGGTGATGATGTCCTCCAACCATCTCATCCTCTGTCGCCCCCTAGCTTTAAAGACTTCTGGACCTGAGTATTCGCTGCCCTCTGGCAGTAGTCAGCTATGTTGAATCCATTCACTTATGTAATAGATAACCAAGGGCAACTGCTATGTTCTGCAGACACACATGGCGGTCAGGAGCAGGCCACGCTCTACATCAGCCTATGAAGCAGGGTGCAAAGTTGATGGGATGAGCAAAAGATAGTTAAACTGAGACCTGAACAGAGAGCAAGCTTGCCTGAAGTGGAGGTGTGGGGTGGGGTACAGAATTAGTATTGATAGAAGTTGAACTTGGGACAGAAAAGCAAGAAGTCTTAGATGCCTGAACTGTAAAGAGGGAAAGGAAGAAGCATGAACAAGGAGACTGATGAGTCAATGAGAAGCCTGTTGATCAAAGTCCTGGCAGCCAGCCAGCAGCCTGAAGGGACAAGTATCTTAGGGAAATAATGTCATGTGACGCTGTCAAATGCTTTAGAAAGTACCCCCGGCTGGAGTGCAAGGATGGATGGAAGCGCAAAAGGCAAATTTGAATGGGAAAACCCCTGAAGACACTTCCATGTCCTTCCAGTCATCCAAGTGACTCCCACAAGGATCGGAGGCCACTACTGGAGAGGTTCCACATATATCTAAAAGGTAAAGTGCTCAGAGCTTGCTGGTTGGTTGGACGAGCAGATCGAAGGAGCTAGAGACTCCAAGATCAAAAAAAAAAGAGAGACTCCAAGATCATGCCTAGTCTTTGGCGAGAGGAGCAGTGGGGGAATTTACTTGGGGCAGCACACCAAAGAGGTAGCTTACTGGGAACAGCTTCTGCAATCAGTTTTGGAGAGATAGACTTGGAAGGCACTCCTGGGGCAGAGCCAGGGGGAGATGTTTCAAAAGGAGTCTACTACAAGTGATGGGAGCGCACCACCCTCCCTTATCTCTAGCTTGGAAGGGGAGGAGAAACTATTAGATGAGCAGGTTAAGTTCTGAGGTAACCCTTTTGCTGAAAACTGCAAGTGTCCCAGGAAAATCAGGGTTTCCTAAACAAGCCACATGACGATGCAGCGGCTGCCCTGCACGGTGAGAATACCTCAGGGTGCCTCACTCCACGAGGAAGGGCGGGACTTCCGCTGAGGCCGGAAGGCACCTCTTATGCTTGAAGAAGGCCGGCAACATGGCGGCCTTCTTGGACCCCCTCAGTCTCTGATGGCGGCAGTACATGGCCAAATTCTACTGGAAACAGAAAGGGCTTGTGCAGCCTCCTTCATCTGAAGCCCTTACTGTCTGGCTAGGGGAGGCCATGTGTGCTTGCACTGGCAATTGTGAGGATTCCTGAAGTCTCTCGCACCAAAGCTGCCTCCAATTTTTCTGCTCAGCGCCCAGACTCATAATCTCAGAGGGCATGGTGCTTCTTCCCATGTAAGCTCTGGGCTTCATGCTAACCTTTCAGGCCCTAGGCACACACTGAGCAATAGAAATTCCAGGCAAACCTCGAATATAATTTTAGATGTTCTAGTAAATACATTTTCAAGTGAAAATTTAAATGTGAAATTAATTTTAATAATATACTTAAGCCACTATATCTGAACTGTTTTTAAATTATCGAGATTGTGTGTGTGTGTGTGTGTGTAATCTTTGATGTGATGTATATTTTTACACTTCAACCACATTTCAGTTTGCATCAACTACATTTCAATGGCTTGGTAGCTACATGGGGCTCAGAGATGATGTTGAAAAGCACAGCGTGAGATCATCAGCCACAGACCTTCCAGTCCTGAGAGCTATTAATAATAATAGCTATAAGAGCTAACCTGAACTGGGCACTGGCTGAATACCAGAGACCGTGGTAAGCACTTCACATGGGGTATAATGCGGGTAAGTGCACAGAGTGAAACTTCGGTCCTGGCACCAGGGCTTACTATATGAGGCCAGTTCCTCTATGTCTCTGTGCCTATTTCTTGCAGTGCAATGGGAATGAAAATGTTAGGGTCTGAATGTGTCCCCCCCAAAATATTTCTTATGTTGAAACCTAAACCCTAAAGTAATGGGATTAGAAGGTGGGGCCTTTGGGAGTGATTAGGTCACTAAGGTAGAGTCTCAGAAATAGGTTTAGGAACTTCCCTGGTGGTCCAGTGGTTAAGACTTTGCCTCTCAATGAAGGGAGTGTGAGTTCCATCCCTGGATGGGGGACTAAGATCTCACATGCCTCCTGGCCAAAAAAGCAAAACATAAAACAAATAATATTGTAGCAAATTCAATAAAGACTTTTAAAATGAGCCACATTAAATAAATCATTAAAAAAAGAAGAAGATGATGATGAAGAAAAAGAAATAAGTTACATGCCCTTATAAAAGAAGGTCCAGAGAGCTCCCTTGTCCCTTTCAACCATGTGGGACACAGAAGGTGGCAGTCTGCAACCAAGGAGAGGGCCTTCAGCAGACCCCAATCATGCTGGTACCTTGATCTGGAACTTCACAGTCTCTAGAACTGTAAGTAAATTTCTGTTGTTTGTGAACCATCGTGTTTGTGGTACTTTGTTATAGCAGCCCAAATGGACTGAGATAGTAACATCCAGTTAGGACAGATGAGAGAATTAAATCAGCAAGTAATGAAAAAGTGCCTAGAACAGAGCCTTTTTAGTCCACTCTGTATTTTGCTATTACTGTTATCCTAGGCCACACACCTTCCAAAGAGGTCAATGTGACAAAGTTTGAAAACTGCCCATTGGATTTGCAATTAGTTCTTGACGATCCTACAAATGGCAATTGATTTGAGTGGTGATAAAAAACAAAACCAGACTTCTCTGGTGGCTCTGTGGTAAAGAATCCACCTGCCAATGCAAGAGACACAGGTTCAATCCCTGGGTTGGGAAGATCCCTTGGAGAAGAAAATGGCAACCCACTCCACTATTCTTATCTGGGAAATCCGATGAACAGAGGAACCTGGTGGGCTACAGTCCATGGGGTCACAAAAGAGTTGGACATGACTGAACAACTAAACAACAAAACAACAAAAACCAAAACCAGCCTGCTGCTGCTGCTGCTGCTGCTGCTGAGTCACTTCAGTCATGTCTGACTCTGTGTGACCCCATAGACAGCAGCCCACCAGGCTCCCCCATCCCTGGGATTCTCCAGGCAAGAACACTGGAGTGGGTTGCCATTTCCTTCTCCAATGCATGAAAGTGAAAAGTGAAAATGAAGTCGCTCAGTTGTGTCTGACTCTTCGCAGCCCCATGGACTGCAGCCCACCAGGCTCCTCTGTCCATGGGATTTTCCAGGCAAGAGTACTGGAGTGCGGTACTGTTGCCTTCTCTGAAAACCAGCCTAGCTATGTGCAGTGAGTAGGCAGTGAGGTGAAGGTAGCCATCTTCGTTTAGTAGCCATAGTTGCTTTAAAACCCAGATCAGAAGTACCCTATGGGCACCTGCCTTATCTACACTACCATAAAATGAACGTCTACAAGTCTCCTTAACACCCTTCACAATACCATTCAACAACATCAGGCAAATGCCACCAGAGAAGCCAGGAGCACAATTAAGAGCATCCAGACAGTGTAGACAGTGTTCAGTTCAGTCGCTCAGTCATTTCCGACTCTTTGCAACCCCATGAATTGCCCCACACCAGGCCTCCCTGTCCATCACCAATTCCTGGAGTTCACCCAAACCCATGTCCATAGAGTCAGTGATGCCATCCAGCCATCTCATCCTCTGTCGTCCCCTTCTCCTCCTGCCCCCAATCCCTCCCAGCATCAGAGTCTTTTCCAATGAGTCACCTCTTCACATGAGGTGGCCAAAGTACTGGAGTTTCAGCTTTAGCGTCATTCCTTCCAAAGAACACCCAGGATTGATCTCCTTTAGAATGGACTGGTTGGATCACCTTGAAGTCCAAGGGACTCTCAAGAGTCTTCTCCAGCACCACAGTTTAAAAGCATCGTTTCTTCGGCTCTCAGCTTTCTTCACAGTCCAACTCTCACATCCATACATGACTACTGGAAAAACCATTGCCTTGACTAGACAGACCTTTGTTGGCAAAGTAATGTCTCTGCTTTTGAATATGCTGTCTAGGTTGGTCATAACTTTCCTTCCAAGGAGTAAGTGTCTTTTAATTTCATGGCTGCAGTCACCATCTGCAGTGATTTGGGAGCCCAAAAAAATAAAGTCTGACACTGTTTCCACTCTTTCCCCATCTATTTCCCATGAAGTGATGGGACCAGATACCATGATCTTTGTTTTCTGAATGTTGAGCTTTAAGCCCATCTTTTCACTCTCCTCTTTCATTTTCATCAAGAGGCTTTTTAGTTCCTCTTCACTTTCTGCCATAAGGGTGGTGTCATCTGCACATCTGAGGTTATTGATATTTCTGCCGGCAATCTTGATTCCAGCTTGTGCTTCTTCCAGTCCAGCATTTCTCATGATGTACTCTGCATAGAAGTTAAAGAAGCAGGGTGACAATATACAGCCTTGACGTACTCCTTTTCCTATTTGGAACCAGTCTGTTGTTCCATGTCGAATTCTAACTGTTGCTTCCTGACCTGCATATAGGTTTCTCAAGAGGCAGGTCAGGTGGTCTGGTATTCCCATCTCTTTCAGAATTTTCCACAGTATTGTGATCCACACAGTCAAAGGCTTTGGCATAGTCAATAAAGCAGAAATAGATGTTTTTCTGGAACTCTCTTGCTTTTTCCATGATCCAGCATAGTGTTTCCTTTTTAAAGGAAAACCAAAAAAGCTTGTCTACATTTAAGTAACAAAAGCAAGTTAGGAAGGGCAGAGGGGAGAGCAGATAAAGCAGAAGAAAGAATGAGAAATGGATGGATAAAGAGGTATTGCTCCAGCTGCTGAGTCCTGGATATCTGTGGCCTGTGCCCTTTGTTCACAGTGCATCGAACAAAAGGTTTAATGATCTTAGAAATGATAACCTTTTATTTAGAAATAATTTTGTTACACAAAAGTTATAAGAATAGCACAAAGAGTTCCCAATATCTTTTACCCAAATTCACTGATTGCTAGTATTTTGCAGCATATTCTTTATCATTCTCTCTCTGTCTGAACCATTTGAGATTAAACCGCATACCTGTTGTCCCTTTATCCCTAAATACTTCAGTGTGCATTTGAGGCATTCTCTAATGTAATGATAGTACAGTTATCACATTCAAGAAATTATTCATTGACATAATACTCTTACCTAGTCTACGGTTGCGAGGTGGGGGGTGGTGGTTGGGATGAAAGAAAAGACAGAATCAGAGGGCAGATGAATAATGAGTGCTGCTCCAAGTTCCACCTCCTCCCACTGTCTCAACCATGTCCTTCAGAGCAACTTTTTCTGGCCCAGTGTCCAATCCACTATGATGCCTTGCATCTAGAAATAACTGACTTTTGACTTCTTCTTTATTAAGTTGGACATCTTGGACATCAGCACTAAACATCCATTGGCCTAGTTGAAAGATGCTTGGAATGTAATTTAAGTGAAGGTATCTTGGGAATTGGCAGGGAAGTTAAGGAAGGGTGGAAAAGATAGAAACACTGAAAAGGTACAACTGAACAAGCACTAAGAGAACCCTGTGCTCAGGAGCATGATGTCATCTGAGTGATCCCCTGTTAAGTTACAGAGACACTAGGGTACAGATACAACTGACCCTTGCCCTGGAAGAGATGACAGATCTTTTCAATAGGAACACAGACCACTTCAATACAAAGTGGTCAATGACAGAAATGCCGAGACCCATTGCTCACCTGCGGAATCCTAGTGCACTGCTGGTTCATCTTATTCTCACTACTCAGAGTCTGAAAAGCCCTGGACTTGAGTCTCTAGCATCAGTTCAGTCAAGTATTTCACTATCACAGAGCACTAGCATCTCACAGGATTTGGAGGGCATTCTCCCTTTTGCGTGGCCAACTACATCCTGATAATCTTACAGGCATCCCAAATTTCTTCTTTCTTCTTCAGATCTTCTCTCTGAAACTTCCCTCTTTGTATCAGTTCTGTTTGGATCAGGCTCTTTGAACTTCAAAAAAATCTAGATTTCTCAACCCAGCTCAAATAAAAGATCATAACTGAAGACCCTCTGCAGTGTGGAAATGGCACAAGACATCTCTAGGATGGTTTCAGCAAGGAATTAGAAAACTCCAGGGAAGAATAGGAACTTCAGGGTTGCAGGTAGGTGTCCAAAAGCATTGACAGGTGTCAACACAAGTTCATACTAGTGCGAAAATTTCAGTTCTTTTTAAAATAAGTTTCCTATATCTCTTGAGAAACCAGAAAATCATGAGTCCTCTTTGGCTCTTAGAAAAGAACATTACTAAAGAAATATTTCAGCCCTCATCATCCATCTTTTTAGATTGCATGTGAAGTAATTTGGATGGCATGTATTTGGTGGTAAAATTTACCTCTATGTTCCTACAACAGTGAGTCTGCTTAGTGAATCACAAGGAGGAGAGAAGCTGAGTTCCGATGCTTCCTGCTGGCACTCCAAGTCTACACAACTGAAACAAGTGTTACCCTTGCAGCAGGGTGCCAGGGAAGAGAAAATTAAAAATATGAAATGTCAATACTCCGTAAGTTAAATGGTGTCTCGGTACAAATAATACAATCATGCATCATTTATCTACCGTTGTTTTGTTCAGTGTTCCCTGGTAATTTTTCAGGAAGCTTAAGTTTGTGGTATAATGACAAAAGTTAACAAGTAATTAGCATCAGGAAGGAATGAACTCTGAAAGGGCACAAGAGAAACTTGCTGTGGGGATAAAAATGCTCCAGCTTGATTGCAATGCTGGCTGTAAACAAAGTCATGGCTACTCAATGCTGCTAAAGGGTAAATTTTATTGTATGTAAATTCTACCAGATAAATCTGACTCTTAAAAAGGGGGCAAGTAATTAGGACACTATCAAGTAAGTGAAAAGACAGCCTACAGAATGGAGAGAAATATTTGCAAACCATGTATCAAAAAAGTCTAGTATCAATATATAAAAACAACACACCAACAAAAGGTAAATCATTTTAAAGTGGTCAAAAATTGGTGGTTCCTCAAAAAATTAAACATAGAATTACCCTAATGAGCCAGCAATTCCTCTCCTAAGTATACATTCAAAAGATCTGAAAACAGGTATTCAAACAAAAATCTGTACCTATTTTCATAACAGCACTATTCACAACAGCCAAAGGTAGAAGCAACCCAAATGCCCATGGACAGATAAATGGATAAACAAATTGTGATCTATATGCGCAGTGGAACGGTATATACTCAGTCATGTCCAACTCTTTGTGACCCCATAGACTGCAGCACACCAGGCTTCCCTGTCCATCACCAACTCCCGGAGCTTGCTCAAACTCATGTCCATTGAGTTGGTGATGCCATCCAACCATCTCATCCTCTATTGTCCCCTTCTCCTCCTGCCCTCAATCTTTCCCAGCATCAGGGTCTTTTCTAGTGAGTCAGTTCTTAACATCAGGTGGCCAAAGTATTGGAGTTTCAGCTTCAGCATCAGTCCTTCCAATGAATATTCAGGACTGATTTCCTTTAGGATGGACTGGTTTGATCTTGCGGTCCAAGGGACTCTCAAGAGTCTTCTCCAACACCACAGTTCAAAAGCATCAATTCTTCGGCACTCAGCTTTCTTTATCGTCCAACTCTCACATCCATACATGACTACAGGAAAAACCATAGCTTTGACTAGACGGACCTTTGTTGGCAAAGTAATGCTGCGCAGCCCAGCTAGAACAACCCCTGGGGAAATCTTAGAAACGAGGCGCCCCCTGGTGGTCCTCTTGACCAGGGCTCACGGCAGATTCCAGAGAATTCTATCCTTGCTGAGATGTACCAAGCAATTCATTTTATCTCGGTTTTTAAAATTGTTTTGATAGTTGAGATTATTTCCATCTTAACCCTTTGTTGAATATCTTATATTTTAGAGACTATTTATTATATACTTATTTACAGTTGCATCCCAAGTTCAAAAATTAGTAGTGTGTACCTATAGAATTAGAATTTCAACTTTTCACTATAAACAACAACAACACAGCCATCTCTCATATCCAAACCCATCTCTCACTCAATATAGAACTTTTCAAGCTTTATTTACATTAACATAATCATTATGCCTTTGATGGGAAATGTTTATTTCAGAGAGGAGAGGATGAGTACATCACAAAGGAGATTAATCATTTCCTATAAGTAACTAACATTATCTTAGCAGCCTTAGGGTTATCTTCAGCTTTGAATGAGTATCTTATTATTTATATTATCTATCGTATGTCTTACTTATTCTCTGCTTCATTTATTTTTATGAAGATAACTTGCAGAGTTTTTAGTTCTGATGAATGATTTTGCTTCTTTGCTTTTGAGCATTGATCAGGCACAAGTTCTAAGATAAACACTTAATTTGAGTGTATAAGAGCAAAGAGAAGCAAAACGAATTAATTTGCCAATGCACTATCATCAGTGAATATTAGGTACATATAAATCATCACATTTCTGAATGATTCTATGGGGTTGGTGAAGTTCCCCATAAAGAGCCAGTGAGGAAATACATTAGATACCTCCGGCCAGAAGGTTTCCACCACAACTACTAGACTCTGCTGTTGCGAGACAGAAGCTTCCAGAAACAATTTGTAAACGAACAAATGTGGCCATGTTCCAATAAAACTTTATTTACCAAACTGCATGCCAGATTTGGCTTGCAGGCCATAATCTGCTGACGCCTACAATAATGAACCATTTTTCTCCATTGGTGCCTTCCATTTTGGAAAACAGTTTTGGACCATACATACTAAAAATGTCAAGTAACAATATGGAGTTCATAATTCTATTCCTATTATACTAGTATTTACTTGGTATTTTCTTGACTGTATACTGAAGGATATTTATGAAGAAATGTATTAAATCTTAAACTTTTTATTGCATCTGAGTAAGTTACAACAGTTTAATATTTTGTCATATGGTACATAAGTCATCTTTATAGTTTAGTTACAAAAATTTACCAACCCATTTTTTTTATTATCATTATCTGGGCAGCCTTCTAACAGACATTAAAATGATGAAAACATAATTCTCTTCTACCCACAGGAATTCTTGCTTTCCCAGGCATATATTCTGGTTATTATCTCAAAAGTTTTAGGCAAATACATGTTTTTATATTTTCATTCTAACATCTGTCTTGTTCTATATAAAATCTCCTAAAGAATTGTATAAATTTTGTTAGAAGGGTTATAAGATTTCTGGCTGATACATGCTTACATTATTTGCATTTAACTTAATTAGAGTTTTGAAGGGAATGCTGTAAAATCAGATTTAGTGTTTTTATGACACTTTAAATTTGTTTCCTATCCAGTTCATGGTATCAGTAATCAAGGATATTATTTTGAAAGCAGTTTATATAACTGTATCTTGATGTTTTTTGATGTTTTAAAAAACTGTCTAGAAGGTAAGACCAATCAAGACTGTGTCTTTTGATTTTTTTTTAATACTGTGGCTCATGGATTTTTAGCCAAATCTTCATTTATGTAGAATATTTTCATTTTGAATCATACTTTTCCCCCATGATAAGAGGGAATATCTTTATTTTGAGATTATAAACTACTCAGTATCCCAATTTCCTTAAGAATCTTACAGGTGGAGTATTGACACAATCTTTTGTGCATCAAGCAGATTCATTTTTAAATGCGATTATGCATTTGTTTTGCCGCAGACGTCATCAACCATGGTAGGTCTACAGCCACTGGAGATCCAGAAGACCCAGGCTAGAGTACCTTATTCCTAGTTTTCTTTTTTTCAACAGCTAATGATATTTTGCTGGAAGAAATTTGGAAATGAATAGGGTAATTTGCCCCATCTATGAATAAAACCCAACGTATAAGGCAGGTCCATACTTTCCCTTTATGTCAGAGTTTTTATTTGTACCATATGCCTGTAACTTACAAAGCACCCCGTGAACACCTTAGTAGAAGGATAAGGGTCTGGGATTTACCATATTCTTGTCTCTATATGGCAGGTATTCTTTGATTTTCTAGAGTTAAATAGAGATAATTGGTAAATCAACCAATATACTGCTCAATCAGTATCCCAGAGGAAAGCTGAACAGATCAAAACCTAATAAGAAGCCAGCATTTGTCTTAAGGTCTCTAAGTTCCAGCATCCAGAATCAGTGTCGTAACGAGCAAAAGTCTTGAACGCTCCGAAGAAACACAGTAATGTCTGCCACAGAGAACATAATTGGATAAAATTTTGATTTACTCTGGTACTTGGCTCTTAGAGCGAAGATTTATTTTCCACTTTCTTTTGAAATGCTTCTCATATATGGAGCGAATGAAATGATAAATGCCTGAGAAGGAACATTAAAAACTGTTTTAATGGAGTACTGAAATAAGGGTAGCTTAGCTGTTTCTTTTTTTCCTTTTTTTTTTTTTTTGTTACAGGGAACCTGTTGGGTGCACAGCTGGAAATGGCTGGACAGCTTCTTTAGACCATGGTCTCTGCCAACACCAGAGGAACTCTGCCAGGGACTCAGCCCCCTCTTCTCTCAGGGCCGGTATTGGTTTTGGCTGAGATGTGGCACTGCCTGGCCAGGTGAAACAATTAACAGTACTTTTTAAAAAATGTTAAATTTTAAATGATTTTAACTGGGAAGTATACTCCCAAGTTCGATATTATCCAGTCTTCCCTCATCTATACTGAGTCTTTACTATCTTTGTCATGGTCCTGAATTATCTGTACCATTACTCACTTTACATTTTTCCCAACAGTAGCCTTGTTTATTTTACCTCAATAGATCTGTTTTCCAAGCGAGCTTCATAAAACTAACATGGACGGAAAAACCAGTTATCACCAGCTTGGAACAGAAAATTGCCCTACAAAATGACTGAGCAACTATTAGGCCTACCTGCCCGTCACTTCCGTTCTGAACCTTTTCTGTGCCTCTCATTTTCAGTCTTGCTCCAGATCACATTGCCTGAAATTGTACTAAGATGAAAGCATCTCACAATAACAGTAAGAAACTACCATCTAAGTACTTCATTTTCCAGGGTTAGAACAGTGTGATTGCCAGGTCAGCGCCCTCACCGTTTCTCTGGGCTGCCTTTGGTGTCGGTCCTCAAGTCCCTGCTTCCCACCTAATAGTCTCCAAGGCTCTCCATTTACCCTGGTGGGGATAACAAGTCCTCCCCTCCCTTCTGCTGGGCCTCACCCTGCGGCCCCAGCCTTCTCCCTGGCAATACTGGGCACCTTGCCTGGAGCATGGCAGATGATCCTCAGCCCTTGGTGAAAGAGTGGCTGTCAGTCTCTGCTAACAGGAGAGAAAATCTGACATGATGGGGATTGGGGGGGTGGACAGGACTTCATGATAACAGTTAGTACCATCTAGACAAATAATCATGGATATAGACAGAAAAATAGAGTTGCAATAACCCCACACAAGGAAAAAACTGTAAATTCCACAACGCATTGGAAGAGCTCATTCTTTCATAGAGCAACTCCCTCTCATTGCTGCGGCTCATGTGATCTCCCTGTTTTTGCATTTTTATCCCGTTTTTGCATTTTTATCCAGAAAGTGGTAAATAAAATATATTTTATTTCATTCTGGTTAAATTGATCTATTTGATACACTTTATGAAAAAATAAAGGGCTCTTATTAATAAGCAAACTATATTTTTATTAAATTATGCTTTATTAAATACAGTTTGTGAATTTACTTTCTTGACATGCTATCTCTTGGAAGTAGATTTCTTTTGAGTGCGTTCAAAAGCCACGTAACATAATTATGTTACTGTAATTGTCCCAATATTATCTCAACTAAGAGGCTTCAGTCTTTGCACAGAAATGCCATAGAGAACTTTGGAGAGCCCCAAGTGTTTGCTCAGTGTGCTACATCCGGCTTTTCACTGTGTTATTTTGTCTCACAGGACATAATTCACCCGGTTATACAAATGAGCTCATGTAAAAGTTCCCCAGGTTACTGCGAGGTTCTATGGAGGTACTCTGTGAGTCATCAGAACTAATCCTGAATTTCTATTCCTATTTTTATTATATGACTTATACTTTTTCCTTAATACAAAGTGTTGCATGCTAATTATGAGATAGTTGAAAATACAGATAAGAAAATAATTCAGTCAATAAGAAACTCATCACATAGTCCCCTAAAGCCCCCAACCTAAGAATCACAATTGTTGATGTTTTGGTGTAATTATGTATCAGCTCAGTTCAGTTCAGTCACTCAGTCATGTCTGACTCTTTGCGACCCCATGAATTGCCCCACACCAGGCCTCCCTGTCCATCACCAGCTCCTGGAATTCACTCAGACTCACGTCCATCGAGTCGGTGATGCCATCCAGCCATCTCATCCTCTGTCGTCCCCTTTTCCTCCTGCCCCCAATCCCTCCCAGCATCAGAGTCTTTTCCAATGAGTCAACTCTTCGCATGAGGTGGCCAAAGTACTGGAGTTTCAGCTTTAGCATCATTCCTTCCAAAGAACACCCAGGACTGATCTCCTTTATAATGGACTGGTTGGATCTCCTTGCAGTCCAAGGGACTCTCAGGAGTCTTCTCCAACACCACAGTTTAAAAGCATCACTTCTTCAGCACTCAGCTTTCTTCACAGTCCAACTCTCATATCCATACATGACTACTGGAAAAACCATTGCCTTGACTAGAAGGACCTTTGTTGGCAAAGTAATGTCCCTGCTCTTGAATATGCCATCTAGGTTGGTCATAACTTTCCTTCCAAGGAGTAAGCGTCTTTTAATTTCATGGCTGCAATCACCATCTGCTGTGATTGATACATATATATATATAATTTTTAAGCAAGCAAAATAAATTCCTATAGCCACTCTTTTCTTGTCTACTTTGACACTTTTTTCCCACTGAATATATAATAGACATTTCTCTTATCATGACAGATTCTTCTCCATTATCATTTGTTTATACTGAGGAAAAATTCACATAATGGAAACCTAAGCGTTCACCACTGACCGTTTTAAAGCAAGCAGTCCTGTGGCATCTAGTACATGTGAACAACCATCAGTCTAGTTCCAAAACATGTTCATCACCCCAGCCGGAAGCCTAGAACTCTCAGCATTTGTGCTCCAATTTCCTCCTCCTCCCCCAGCCCCTGCAGTCTTTCTGTCCCTATGGATTTACCTATTCTGGACACTTCATATAAACAGAATCACACAATACATGGCCTTTTATGTCTGGCCTCTTTCACTTAGCATAATGTTTTCAAAGTTCATCCACGTTGTATCGTATATCAGGCTTCATTCCTTTTTACGGCTGAAGAATATTCCATTGTATGGCTAGACCACATCATCTCTACCCATTCCTCTGTTGATGGACATTTGTATTGTTTCCACCTTTTGTTTGTTGTGAATACTGCTGCTATGAATATTCATGTCCAGTGTTGAATCTCTGTTTGCAAATGCATTTATTTGGGTATAGTCCTAGGAGTGGAATCATTCAGTCTTGCAGTAATTCTGTGTTTAACTTCTCAAAGAACTGCTGAAGTGTTTTCCACAGTGGCTGATCCATTTTTCATTCAAACCAGCAATATCTGAGGATTCCACTTTCTCCAGTCCTCATCAAAGCATGTTATTCTCCAATGTTTTTAATACAGCCAGCTTAGCAGGTATGAAGTGGTGTCTTGTGAGTTTCACTTGCAAGTCCTCTCCAGCTTAATTTTTAATGTCTGCCTAGCATGCCACTGTGAAGGATTTATTTTCCTAGTGTTCTGATGGTGGACAATTAATAACAAGTTTCTGGTTTTATAAACAATGCTGTAGTGAACATCCTCCTCATACAATCTTTACACAAATTGATCATATGTCTTTTTAATATATATCTCTAAAATTGGATTTGTTGGAGCAAAAATAAAGCTAAGGCTTTGAACATGTATTCACAAATTGCCTTCAAATAATATCAATCCAATTTACACTTCCTGTCATATCTGACCTCTTTTTGGTAAGTTACTCATTTCTGCCAAAATATATAACAGATTTTTAAAAAATTACAACCTTCATTAAAACCTGCTGATACTGAGTTTGTATAAATCTCTGTCACTTATTTGCACACATGGATTTTTCTCTATGGTTTTGCTAGAAAGGACAACTAGTACTGTGCTTTAAAAGTATCTGAAGGATATGTTGTTGTTCAGTTGCTCAGTCATGTCCGACTCTTTGTGACCCCATGGACTACAGCATTCCAGGCTTCCCTGTCCTTCACCGTCTCCCAGAGCTGGCTCAAACTTATTATGTCCACTGAGTTGGTGATGGCATCCAACCATCTCATCTTCTGTTCTCCGCTTCTCCTCCTGCCTTCTATCTTTCCCAGAACCAGGGTTTTTTCTAATGAGTCAGCTCTTCACATGAGGTGGCCAAATTATTGGAGCTTCAGCTTCATCATCCCCTGGAGAAGGAAATGGCAACCCATTCCAGTATCCTTGCCTGGAAAATCTCATGGACACAGGAGACATGGGCTGCAGTCCATGGGGTCGCAAAGAGTCAGGCACGACTGTCAGCAACTGACAGCTTCAGCATCAGGCCTTCTAATGAATATTCAGGGTTGATTTCCTTTAGGATTGACTGATTTGATCTCCTTGCTGTCCAAAGGACTCTCAAGAGTCTTCTCTAACACCACAGTTCAAAAGCACCAATTCTTAGGCACTCAGCTTGCTTTATAGTTCAGCTCTCACATCCATACATGACTACTGGAAAAACCAGAGCTTTGACTAGATGGACCTTTGTCGGCAAAGTAACCTTTCTGCTTTTTAATGTGCTAAGTTTGTCATAACTTTTCTTCCAAGAAGCAAGTGTCTTTTAATTTCATGGTTGCAGTCACCATCTGCAATGATTTTGGAGCCCAAGAAGATAAAGTCTGTCACTGTTTCCATTGTTTCCCCATCTATTTTCCATGAAGTGATATGATACTTTCTTAAATATAAGTGGAAAACCCTTTCTCGAGACAGCTCAATTTATAAACAGTCAAATACAACTATTGAGTTGTTCAGGTTCAGTAATTTGGCTTGAGCAATGGTGGTGCTAGTGGTAAAGAATCTCTCTGCCAATACAGGAAATGCAGGAGACTTGAGTTCGATCCCTGGGTGAGGAAGATCCCTTGGAAGAGGGCTACAGTCCATGGGGTCGTAAAGAGTCGGACACGACTGAGTGACTAACACACATGAATAAATTACATAGCATGAATCTGGATGCTCACTTCCAGAAAAACTTAGTAACCATGAATTGGTGGTATTTTTTGACAGCATGTTATTTTATCATAATATTTTATCTTTTTGAAGCATGACTTAATAAAGTTGATGCGGCATAAGTAATGGCAGGCCCTATTTTTAAAGGAACGTGTTACTGTAGCCTGAAGAGTGTGCAGAGGTTTTGAGTTCAGCTGGACTATTTGGGAACATTAACATAACTAATTCATGAAGACAGAAAGAAACTGGAAGATATTCAAGAGGGGAATTTTTAGCCTAGATGTATGGCACAGACAATCATTATGATTATAATGACCAGATCATTTCTGCCCTAGGAAGAACAGTTTTGATTTACTGTGAGAAAAAAAATGATTTCCTAATTGACACTCCCAATATGTTAGCATGTTTTGAGAGCATATTACTTCCTGATGTCACAACTGGTCTTTATCTCAGGACAGAGAGATCCCAAGTAGAGCCAAAATATGAGAATATTTATCACACAGTTCATTAGTTTCAACCACTGGGACCTAATTAATAACTCTCTAGTTAATATCTAATTTTCTGATTTCTATTCTAAAACAGTTCCCTCTTTATTAGTATTGAAATAATGAATAATTTTCATTCTCTGCATTCTAGCTTTAATAAATATTTAAAGTTTCTTGTCCTTTGTGTTGTTAACATGAGTTTGTCACTTGGATTGTATAATTAGTTAAGCTGTTTCTACTCACACAAACCATTTAGGCTTTTTAGATCAATTTGTTCAGAAAAAGCTCATGTGTTTTGAGAAGAATTTGTTCAACCTGCTTTAAAAAATCGTGGTTGACAAAAGCAAAATTTGTTCCCTAACCTGGTGGACATCACCTCCTCCTTCTCCTCCTTTTCCTCCTCCTCCTCCTTTCTCCCCACCCTCTCTCCCTCCCCACACTCTCTCCACTCTGAAAATACCCTTCTTATCTTGGTGAAATTCACCATTGTGAGGTCCCTGCCTCTCAAAAGGGAGTCAAGGCAGGGATGCAGATGTCCTCTCTCCCCATTTCCCAGATGCCAGGATATGGAAACATACCCGGGCTCAGCCTAATGGGACTCCTGTCCATGGCTTTGAAGTTTTAGGGAGTGACCCTAAGAAACAAGTGCACCTACAGGGTACTGAGCACGATGAATGCAGAATTAGGCGCCGAGGGGCGGCCAGTGCACAGACAGAGGCCAGGGGGGAGGCATAACGAGACTCTCCTTATGATATGGTCTTAGTGTCCTCGGCTTCCCGACCCTGCACAGCTGGCTCACACCCCAGGACGCCATCACCAGCCTTCTCATTGGTTCTGTGAACTGTTGACATCCTTTCAATGAATTCCTGTCCTCCCCAGTTAATCAGAATCCATTTCTATTGTTTGGTAATCAGAACCCTTGATTGATATCGTCTATATCTGGGGTTAAACTTGAGATACAAATCTTGGGCTTGTCACTGATTGACTCTATTAATAGACAGTAAATTTGAAATTCAAATCCAGTAAATATTTGTGGAGGAATGATCCTGTTTAAGACATTATTCTGAGGAATGAAGAAAGGCTAAAAATGTTTTCGATTTTTTTCTTCCTTGGACCCAAAAATCTAGGGAAGACATGTATCCATCTGATCACACTTGCAGGGCAGCTCACTCAAAGTACTGCAGCTGAAGTAGAAGCCAAAAGTCGTGGGCCTGTAGGAAGGGGGCAATCGTTCTCATTTGACTGATCCAGAGAGACTCTCTGATGGATAGGCGGCTGAGTCAGGCCATATCCCTCTAAGCTGGCCAGAAAGTATCATTTTCTTGTTGAGGATGGTGATGTGCAAAAAGCTCATGGAGAGTGGTTAGAAAAAACACTATATACGTGTGTATATATGTGTGTACATATATATACACACACACATGTGTATATATACATATATAGTTTAAGAGCATGCCAGTCTTTTCTGTTGTTTTTTTTAATTGAAGTATAGTTGATGTACAGTGTTATGTTAGCTTCAACTGTACAGCAAAATGATCCTGCTGCTGCTAAGTCACTTCAGTCGTGTCTGACTCTGTGCAACCCCATAGACGGCAGCCCACTAGGTTCCTCTGTCCCTGGGATTCTTCAGGCAAGAATATTGGAGTGGGTATCCATACCCTTCTCCAGGGGACCTTCCCAACCCAGGGATCAAACTCAGGTCTCCTGCATTGCAGGTGGATTCTTTACCATCTAAGCCACCAGGGAAGCCCTAAAAAATGGTATATATACTGTTTTAGATCTTTTCTGTTATAGATTATTACAATATATTGAGTATAGTTCCCTGGGCTATACAGTAGGTCCTTATTGCTTATCTGTTTTATATATAATAGTGTATATCTGCAAATTCAAGCTCCTAATTTATCCTCCCTTTTCCCCTTCCATAACCATAAGTTTGTTTTCAATGTCTGCAAGCCCTATTTCTGTTTTTTAAATAATCCATTGGTATCGCTTCTTTTCAGATTCCTCACATAAGTGATATTGTATGATATTTGTCCTTCCCTGCCTGCCAGTGCAGGAGACCTAAAAGATGCAGCTTCAGTCCCTAGGTTGAGAAGCTCTTCTTGAGGAAAGCATGGCAATCCACTCTAGTATTCTTACCTGGAGAAACCCATGGACAGGAGAGCCCGGCAGGCTATGGTCCATGGGGTCTCAAAGAGTTAGACATGACTGAAGCAACTTAGCAGAAGCAGCAGACTGACTTACTTCACTTAGTATGATAATCTCAGGTCCATCCATGTTGCTGCAAGTGGCATTATTTTATTCTTTTCTATGTGAAGTCGCTCAGTCGTGTCTGACTCTTTGAGACCCGTGGACTGTAGCCCACCAAGCTCCTCTGTCCATGGGATTCTCCAGGCAAGCATACTGGAGTGGGTTGCCATTTCCTTCTCCAATTCTTTTCTATGGTTGAGTAGTATTCCATTGTATGTATACATTGCATCATCTTTATCCATTCATCTGATGATGGACATTTGGGTTGATTCCTTGTCTTGTCTGTTGGAAACAGTGCTGATATGAACATGGGGGTATGTGGATTTTTTCAAATTAGAGTTTCCCTCTTTTCCAGATATATGCCCAAGAGTGGCATTGCTGGATCATATATGGTAGTTCTATATTTAGTTTTTTACGGAAATTCCTTACTGTTCTCCTTAGTGGCTGCACCAATTTTACATTCCCACCAACAGTGTAGGAGTGTTCCCTTCTCTCCATGCCCTCTCTAGAAGTTATCAATTGCAAAATTTTTGATGATGCCCATTGTGACTGGTGTGATGTGTAGTTTTATCACTGTAGTTTGATCTTGAGGCCAGTTGTCCAGTGTCATCCTGTGCAGAGAGAAACCTTTCTGCTGAAAGAGAAAGTAAAGCAACTAAAATGTCAGTGATTTCCTTAAAAAAATTTTAGATGGTTTAAATGCAGATCTCTCTCAGGATGGGCTGAAGGTTGAGTGGATCATTCTTGTCATTAACTCCTTTTTGGATCATTCTTGTCATTAACTCCTTTTTCCTAGTAGCATTGACATTTCAAAGTTCTCAGAATTCCTCATCACCACTCCCCCACCCAAATCTAAGTATTCTTTGTCATGCTTTACTGGCTCCAAAAAAAATTAAAGAACTAAGTAAAAGAATCAGAAAAATAGAACAGAAGTTTAAGTTTCATTATGACTATGCTATACTCTTGGACACTTCATTTCAACTAATATTTTATATCTGAGCAAGGTAAAAAAGAAGCCATTTCTTAGCTCTAATTTCCTGTAACAAAAAGGAAAAATATTTTGTAACAATTTGCAAATTGTTACCATATGTTACATAGACCAAGAAGAGGTATTGATCTTAAAATTTGACATGCTGCATTTGGGGCTTTCCAGGTGGTGCTAGTGGCAAAGAGCCCACCTCCTAATGCAGGAGATGCAAAAGGTACAGGTTTGATCCCTGGGTCGGGAAAATCCCCTAGAGGGGTTGCAAAGAGACATGACTGAAGCACCTCAGCAGGCACGCATGCGTACTGCATTTAAAATTCATTTACTTGGAAAACCTTACTTCTAACCTTACTTCTTTTGTAAAGATTTTAAAAAGTAGAATTTAAATGCTTTCTTTAAAGAAATGCCCTTCCAACCAAGAACATGGGTCTGCAAATCCAGATTCAGAGGAGGTGAAAAAATTGAAGTGTGGAGTAACAGGAAACAGCCCCCCTTGAAATCACAAAGACCTGGGTCCCAACTCGAATGTTTCCTCTTATAAACCATGTGAACATCCCATTCTACAGATGACAATGTTGAGGCCCAGAAGGTTAAGGGACCTAGTAGTGAGGCCCAGAAGAAACCAAAGCAGTCTGACCTCAGACCTGTAGGCTTCACTCTTCTGCACAACAGTGCTAGAGCTCACATCCATCTTGGGCTTGCCATTGGGCTTAAAGGGTGAAAAGACTAATCTAGACTGCACATTGTCCCTGTGACATTTTACACTGTGTAACTGGAAAAAAAAAATCGCCATAAAATGAGGGGAGGATTTTCTTCCTCTTTCCTTTTCACCTGTGTCCTCAAGTTCTCCCTGCTCAATAATGGTAAAAGCCACACCCCTGACTCATCTGTGATGGTCTCCTCACCTCCAGGGAAGCTATGTGCCAGTGTCCAGGCTGTGCACTACACCACACCTAAAGGGATGCCATTCAAACCATAGACTGATTTACATGAAAACACACAGGTGGCCCAGAGATCCTGGGCCTCCCAGACAAGTCTTGGTACAGCCAAGGAGGAGGCCCCTTGTGTAAACCCTCACTTTCACATACTAAGGGGCACATGTATGCACATGTTCTCTGAAACACATGCTCTCGGGGCTGCTTTCAGCCCTACAGCGTCAAGTCCCCACGCCCTCACCTGACTGGAATCTGACTTGGCTCCCTCCTAAGAGGGGATGTGGGATGCAGAACCAGGGTGAGAAGAAACATGAATGCTGCCCCTCCTTTCTCTTGCCTCCTGCTGCTGCTGCTAAGTCACTTCAGTCGTGTCCGATTCTGTGACCCCATAGACCGCAGCCCACCAGGCTCCCCCACCCCGGGATCCTCCAGGCAAGAACACTGGAGTGGGTTGCCATTTCCTTCTCCAATGCATGAAAGTGAAAAGTGAAAGGGAAGTCACTCAGTCGTGTCCGACTCTTCGAGACCCCATGGACCACAGCCTACCAGGCTCCTCTATCCATGGGATTTTCCAGGCCTCCTACATCCTCACATAACCCAGTCATTCTGACCTCAGGGTTCCAGCAGCCATCCCCTCTCCTGAGAAACTCTTCTTCCTGCCAGCCAGGGGCTGCATCTTTTTTACCTTTCAAATCTCAGGTTAAATGTTAGGCTCAGGTAGCCAAAACAACCTGCCTCAGGAGCCATCTGCCTCTCTGCTCCCACAGGACATCCTCACTTTTTTGACCATATTTGTATCTCTCGTGCTCTCCCATGCTTTGTAATTAACAAAATGTTTGCTTGTTTAGAATTATCTCCCTCCATCCCCCGACCAACTAGAGGGAAAACTCCATGAGGTCAGATGCCATCTCATTTTTGGTCTCTAATGGGCATGTAAATGGCAACCCACTCCAGTATTCTTGCCTGGGAAATCCCTCAGAAAGAGGAGTCTGGCAGGTTACAGCCCATGGGATCACAAGGAGTCAGACATGACTGAACAACTCCCCTCTCACCTTTCACCTTTCAATGGACACATAGTAGATACTAGATATATATTGGCTGAATGCATAGATACCTAGATTAGAAATGTAGAAAAATCTTTTAAAAAATCATCTCTCTCAGGAGATTCATACTATTTCCTCAGAACTTCTTAATTCCTCCCTGGAAATTTCCTTTGGGAGAAAAAATAGCAGGTGCCACTTTCACATGGAGAAAGTGTTTATAGTGACAGCGAAGCTGAACGATATGAATACAGGACTTGAATCAAAGCTAACCTGCTAACCTTCCTCGCATAAATCCATTAGTCTCTCTCCTCTTTTGTAAACGAAGACAGAATGCAAAGAGCACTCAGTCTGTTTCTGAAGTTTTCCGCTTTGAAGTTTTGCTGCCAAAGTGAAATCTCCATCTTCCATATTGGAGCAGGAAACTGAAATGGAGGAGATCTGACTTTTCATAAAGGTGTTAGAAATTAGTCAGCAGAAACAAGTAGAACATGGTTGCGAGCTGGTAAGTGTGAATCAGTCTTAATTACTTCGGGCTCTATTTTTCTCTTCTAATTCCCTGTCATTGAAAAGACACCAAAGTGAAAAACCCATTGTGTCATCTCTCCAGGCTCCATCAGTGCAAAAGGAGATGAAACAAATAAAGCCACCCCAAATTTCTCCTTCCCAGACATTGACATTTCTCACACCGTGCTTTCAAAAAATACAGTATTCTTAAATTATCCAAAACGTCTTGACTGTTCTTGGAGAATAAATGAGGCCATTTTCAAAATTATAGGCGAATAAAGAGCCTTCCTTTCTCATTAGAGCTTGACAATAGAGCCTGCATTTAAAAGGACTTTTCAGTGTATCCCACTGCATTCTGTAAAAGTTATGAAAGTGGTACCTATGGAACTTCCAGATGAGGTTAGGCAATTAAGTGCATTATCTTGGAATAGTATTGCTTTCTTTAATGATTGATAGCCTGATCATTCATGATTTCTTATGGTCAAGATAACTCTCTGCAATGCATAACGTCGGGTCAATTTTTTTTTTTTTTTTTGGTCATTATGAAACTCTGAAACTCCAGTGTCAGTGTTATTATGAGTCAGCCAGGTTGGATACTTTATTTCAACAAGTGCTATGAGTCATTTGAAATTATGTATCATTCATAAGCAGAAAACTTTTTAAATTCTGTTGTATCCCACCTACCTGTGACATTTTGATTCTCTATAGAGTGGGGAAAAAAAAACAGTATACATTGTAATTTGGTGTCTATTTTTCAGGTAATTGACTTAATAAGTTGAAATGAAATCGTGTGCCACCCAGTTTGCATAAGAGCTGTAGAATTAAGCAGGAACTTTCTGAGCAGCTTCCAAGTTCAACATGGTAATTCTGAAAGTTGTTTTTCCCCATTGGTGCCTGAGAGCCAGGAGGATAGTTAGCAAGTTTTTCTATCTCAGAAGAGCTAAGGAGTTGATCAGAATAAAGTATATTTAGTAAATTTATACTGAATTTCAAGCATAAAAGTACATATTTGGAGGAGTCACATTTTACAGATAAGATGCGTATTGTGAGGGGTGCTACTGTGTGTCAAGCAGTGTGACCTCATATTTTAATGCATTTCAGTCTTCCTTACTCGATACATTGACGTACTGCTTCACTGAATTCGTCTTGATTTTGATTCTTCTTTCTTAAGAGTCCATAGAATCAAATAACAATGCCTTCTAGGCAGAGTGCCTGAGGAAAAGACATCCACTTTTTCAGTAGTGTTTCAGAATTGATCTGAGTTGCCCTTCACTTGTTTCTGAGAGGTAGAAAGGGTCATCGGTCACTTTCTCTTCATCTGTATCACCAGTGTCTCTACATTTCATCATTGTCATTACCAGCTGATGGAAGTCTTCCCACACTCCTTATTATCCCATGCTCCCTGATCTAAGAACTGTATGTCCTAAGCTGATCTTCCCCTGCCCATACCTCTCCCACCCACCTCCCCAAGAAAGAGGTTAATGAACTCCCAAGAACAATCCCATGTACTCCAAAGACTGCTGTGCAATTCCATTTATGCCCTGTTTCTCTTAAAAAGCAGAAACATAAAGCAATCAGGGAGATCAAGCCCTCTGTGACCAAACAACAAGACGGTCCTCAAAATCTGAAAACATCCTATTTGAAAGAAGCTATTAAGTGGGATCAGAAGGAAAGACACTATTCTTCATTTGGTCAGGAAACACTGACAAAACATTACTCTGAACCAGGAGCTGTGCTGGTATAACCATTCATGGACCAGGGAGGAGACCTGGTGCTGTCAGGGAAGACGAATGGGGTCTGAAGCCTGTAGACCTGCCGGTGATGAGCTGTGTGAACTTAGCTGAATTTTTCTTCGAGTCTGAACTTGCTTAGTGGCCGCAGCACCGATGTTACTTTCATGTTAGAGTTTGGAACTGATGGGATGAAGGTGGGTAAGAATGAGGGAGAGAGAGGGGTTGCAGGAACCAGGTCCCCAGCCTGGGAAACCGAGGGCAAGATGTTAATAGTTTATCACCTGGGTGAAACCTAGGGCCATGGAAAAGGTAACTCTGAAGTTGCACATCTTATTAATTAATGATTGGCATCCCTCCCTCCCCCCAACCCACCCATTGCCATTAACATATCCCTGTCCTCTGGGGCCCTCCAGGCCCTGCCCAAGCCTGGTAACTGCCCTCTGATTTATTCAGAAGCCACTCCCCAGGCAGTTCTTCTTGGTCAGTAGCACCATAGCTGCCAGCCATGGGAGTGGTCCCCCTTTCTTTCGTGGTGGACAGGGGGGTTGTCAAGAAGCCCTGGTAACATCTTCATCTTGGACTTGTAGACACCATGACTATGACACAGTAACTTTCTGCTCTCCAAGCCACTCAGCTTATGATGCTTCCTCATGGCAACCCTAGCAATCAGAAACACTCACTCTCAATCTAAAAACATAACGTCATCCACTGAAAGGTGCTCATGCCCTTTTCCCATCACTGGAAGCATTCTCTCTTTCTAATCTTTTTAATTTACTTTAATTGGAGACCAATTACTTTACAATATTGTGGTGGTTTTTGCCATACATTCACATGAATCAGCCATGGGTGTACATGTGTTCCCCATCCTGATCCTCCCTCCCACCTCCCTCCCCATCTCATCCTTCAGGGTCATTCCAGTGCACCAGCCCTGAGCACCCTGTCTCATGCATCGAACCTGAACTGGGGATCTATTTCACATATGATAGTATACATGTTTCAGTGATATTCTCTCAAATCATCCCATCCTCGCCTTCTCCCACAGAGTCCAAAAGGCTGTTCTTTACATCTGTGTCTCTTTTGCTGTCTCGCACATAGGGTCATCGTTATCATCTTTCTAAATTCCATATATATGCGTTAATATACTGTATTGGTGGTTTTCTTTCTGACTTACTTCGCTCTGTATAATAGGCTCCAGTTTCATCCACCTCATTAGAACTGATTCAAACGCATTCTTTTAAATAGCTGAGTAATATTCCATTGTGTATAAGTACCACAGTTTTCTTATCCATTTGTCTGCTGATGGACATCTAGGTTGCTCACTGGAAGCATTCTTCCAGTTGATTCTACAACACCATGGACAGATCTTGCCTTCCCTCCCATTTGAGTGACCTGGGCTCTCTCTTGGTCCTGAGGCTCCTCAGTAATGCCTGGCTCCCCACTGTGCACCTGCAAACTCCCCACGTGTGACATGCACCTATTTTTCCCAATAACAAATGAATTAAGAACTGACAGTTAAACTCCCACCTGAACCAACTTCTCATAGCCTCCTATTCAAAAGTTATTTTTTTATAAGGAGGCTTTCTTTTAAAAGATAAAACAAGGATGACTGAGTGTGTTCTTTCTACCAATATTTTTGAGAACATTCACCAGTGGAAGTGCCCAGTAAAATCCTAGGACATAAGGAAACTTTCAACTTTTCATTTAAATGCCCTGAATAACAAAACAAGGAAATAAAATGTTTGGAGTTCCTTTTAAAAAACATTTTAAGGAACCAAACCCTCTTTCCAAAGAGGTTTCAGTTGAAATAGTTGATGAAAGCAAAATTACCATTGAGAATAAACAATAAATTCTCCCCATCTATGTTCTACAATTAGTTACATTTTTTTAAAATATTTAAATCATTTGTGGAAGGCATTCCAATACAAATATAAACTGTTAATGAACATCGACATTGTCTGTGTTTGAGTCTCTAATGAAAGCAATAAATGAAGAGTTTCGTGGCTTCTTGGGTTAGAGGCTGAGAGATGAAGACACCTCTCCAATCTGGATTTGGGGGTGTTTTGCTTCCCCTGGGTTCTCATTTGAGCTGAGAAAGAGAATGGAAATGGAGTCAGATCATCACTGAGTGACATCCCCAGTCCATTTTCAATCACACAATTACTAAACTGTTGACATCTGTAGCAACATGGACATACAATAGAGATTTTAAGTCTATGTTAATTGACTTGGAAGAATAGCTATGACAAACCTCGACAGTGTATTAAAAAGCAGAGACATCACTTTGCCGACAAAGGTCCATATAGTCACAGCTATGGTTTTTCCAGTAGTCATGTATGGGTGTGAGAGTTGGACCATGAAGAAGACTGAGCACCGACGAATGACACTTTCGAACTAGGGTGTTGGAGAAGACTCTTGAGAGTCCCTTGGACTGCAAGGAGCTCAAACCAGTCCATCCTTAAGGAAATCAGTCCTGAATGTTCATTGGAAGGACTGATGCTAAAGCTGAAGCTCCAGTACTTTAGCCACCTGATGCAAAGAGCTGACTCATTGCAAAAGACCGTAATGCTGGGGAAAATTGAGGCCAAGAGGAGAAGGGGGCAACAGAGGATGAGATGGTTGGATGCCATCACTGACTCAATGGACTTGAACTTGAGCAAACTTAGCGAGAAAGTGATGGACAGAGAAGCCTGGTGTGCTGCAGTTCATGGGGGTCACAAACAGTCAGACATGATTTAGCAACTGAACTGCAAAATGTTAATTGACAAGTCCTCCTCCAAACATACTGAATATTTAACTTTTACCAGTACTTGGCATTGTGGTGAGACCAGAAACCTACTGCCAAATTTTGAAACAATAACACTTCAGTAAAAATATTTTGATCGGAATAAATTTGTATCAGTTCTGAGGTTTCCAAGCAACTGCTTCCTGTTTTATTTACAGCTAAATGTCCCTAATAATTTCAGAAGACCATCAAGATCCTAAAACTGCACTTCTCAGTAACTAGAAAGAGATTAGCCTGTGCATTTTTGCATATTTTAAATAAAGGATAGACGTTAGACCCATTCAGAACAGTTTAACCCCCAAGTAAAAATACCTCTTAGGATATTTATTTTCTTTTTCTTCTTTATTGTGGTATAACTTATGATAGTACAGTACTCTGATCTTAAGGGCGCAGCTAACAAAAACCCGTTAGCTAACATCATTACTAAGATTAGGAGCAAGATACAGATGATTATTATGACTACAGCTAGTCGATATTGTGTTGGAGATTGTAGCCAGTACTACAAGCTTTTGGATAGATTCTAACTTATTTTTAAATACTTCATCTTTTCATCTATCCACATTTGTCTCTATTTTCTTACTCAGTTGTTTTGAAGTACTTTTTTTTTTTTCACTCACTCCAGTATGTGAATTACTTCCAGGTCTGCTTCCACTGATTCTTTGAACTTCCAGCTGAACAGTCATATCTCTTGTCTGTTCTCAAATCAGCTAATTTCTTACTGTATGCCAGACATTCTGGATAACACACTGCAGTTTCTGAATTACCTTCTTCTTAAATATGTCTTTTAAAATATTTCTGGTTAATTTTTATAATCATGAAAGTAAAAGCATTACTCATAAGGGAGAATATTTAACTTATTTATTCTGAGCCAGTATCCTTGTTGTTCATCCTTTAGGCTGACAGTTTTCATCTAATCTATAGAATCAGTTGTTCAGAATAGCTTGGAGAAGAGTGCAAGAGTATTCTTGAACATATTTCATTTCTAAGCCATTCTAAATCATTGCACACTCCAATATAATAGCTGCCTACTTATCATAAATGTATTCTATGCCTCTGAATCCTTTCAGGAAAAGAAGACAGTGACTGTCTCTTCTTCAGTGTGACACAGATGTGGTTTCCCTCTGAGAAGTCATGAGATTTTATCTGAAGAAACAATTCTTTTTCATGCCCTGGGGCCATTTACATTATCTTTATAGTAATCAGAGAATTAGAGTCATAGTGTCCAGTTCTAGGTCAGAATCTTTACCTTTCTTGATATCCATGTGATTTTCTTTGAAAAATATAATGAAGCCTAAAGTTTTATGTTTCAGGCTCTTTTTACTTTGCAATTCCCAACTCAGTTTTCCATGACAAAAAGTCCATGGACAGAGGAGCCTGGAGGGCTACAGTCCAGAGGGTTGCAAAGAGTAAGACTGATAGTAATTTACTGATATAAATTATTAGAACTGTAGTCAACAGCACAAACTGATCCTGGTAGCGATCCCTTATCTGTAACTCCTTGACAGTACTAAGCGCAAGGAGGGAAAATAAAAGGTAAAATAGAGCATGCTTTATTGACTATGTCAGTCTTTGGCTGTGTGGAGCACAACAAACTATGGAAAATTCTTCAAGAGATGGGAATACCAGACAACTTGACCTGCCTCCTGAGAAATCTATATGCAGGTCAAGCAGCAACAGTTAAAACTGGACATGGAACGACACACTGGTTCCAAATCGGGAAAGGAGTATGTTAAGGCTGTATATTGTCACCTTGCTTATTTAACTTACATGCAGAGTACATCTTGAGAAATGCTGGACTTGATGAAGCACAAGCTGGAATCAAGATTGCTGGGAGAAATATCAATGACCTCAGATATGCAGATGAAACCACAGTAATGGCAGAAAAATGAAGAACTAAAGAGCCTCTTGATGATAGTGAAAGAAGAGAGTGAAAAAGCTGGCTTAAAATTCAGCATTCAGAAAACTAAGATCATGGCATCTGGTCCCATCACTTCATGGCAAATAGATGGGGAAACAATGGAAACAGTGACAGACTTTATTTTGGGGGTCTCCAAAATCACCGCAAATGGTGACTGCAGCCACGAAATTAAAAGATGCTTCCTCCTTAGAAGAAAAGTTATGACCAACAGACAGTATATTAAAAGCAGAAACATTACTTTGCCAACAAAGGTCCATCTAGTCAAAGCTATGGTTTTTCCAATAGTCATATATGGATGTGAGAGTTGGATGATAAAGAAAGCTAAATGCCAAAGAATTGTTGCTTTTGAATTGTTCTGTTGGAGAAGACTGTTCAGAGTCCCTTGGACATCAAGGAGATCCGGCCAGTCCATTCTAAAGGATGGACTGAATATTCATTGGAAGGACTGATGCTGAAACTGAAACTCCAATACTTTGGCCACCTGATGCGAAGAACTGACTCATTTGAAAAGACCCTGATGCTGGGAAAGATTGAAGGCACAGAGAATGAGATGGTTGGATGGCATCACCGACTCAATGAGTATGCGTTTGAGTAAGCCCCAGGAGTTGGTGACAGACAGGAAAGCCTGGTATGCTGCAGTCTGCTGCTAAGTCACTTCAGTCGTGTCTGACTTTGTGCGACCCCATAGACGGCAGCCCACCAGGCTCCTCTGTCCCTGGGACTCTCCAGGCAAGAACACTGGAGTGGGTTGCCATTTCCTTCTCCAACGCATGAAGGTGAAAAGTGAAAGTGAAGTCGCTCAGTCATGTCTGACTCTCAGCGACCCCATGGACTGCAGCCCACCAGGCTCCTCTGTCCATGGGATTTTCCAGGCAAGAGTACTGGAGTGGGGTGCCATTGCCTTCTCCATGCTGCAGTCTATGAGGTTGCAAAGAGTCGGACACAATTGAGCGACTGAACTGAACTGAGAGCATGTTTACTTCCTGTACCTTTTTTGCTAGTATAATATTTAATTCTACATTGATGTTTTGTCATGTGGACAAAACGTACATGAAAGGAAACAGGAAAAATCAAGAGTGCTTCATTAAAACTACCATTTCCCTGTCATCTCCCAACTTATGGGCCCAGCTTGACGGTACACAAAGACTAACAACAGAAACTGAAATTAATTTTTGTCCCTAAGTTGCTTCAGTCTAGTTAAGGGGAAAAAAAAATAGGTCCTCTAGTCTCTCCTACTATTTATCATTTAAATATTAGAGCTAATTTTATAAAAAGACTAAAATTTAAATGCTACTTTAAAGAACTATAGGGTTTAATTATTGATCTTGCTTGGTTTTTATGAATAGAACATGTTTATTCTGTATGTAAATCCTATTTTTGCACTTATTACCACAGGCTTGTGAATCACTAAAAGAAAACAAAAAACCTAATTCTCACAGGTGATTGCTTTTATTATTAATGTCACAGAATAGATTTTTAAATTTAGAACCACTCATACGGTCTGACTCGTTATTTGTGATTTATTAAATGCCAGCTTTGTGTCAAAAATATTATTTTTATGATTAAATGCTTGTACAGAATCATTCACTAAAGAACTTAACCACCTCATGATAGAGGATTCACAAAGACTTTCCAGGGAGGGGGGTAATTTGGAACAATTGCTAATACATTTCTATTTTCCATCAAAAGAGGAAAATCAAATTAAAGCTGGCTTGGCCTTCTTCAGGTTGAATCTGGTAGAGTAGGCAGATGACAGTGAAGTGAAAATGTTATTCGCTCAGTCCTGTCTGAGGCCTTGTGACCCCATGGACTCTATAGCCTGTCAGACTCCTCTGTCATGGGATTCTCCAGGCAAGAATACTGGAGTGGGTTGCCATGCCCTCCTCCAGGTGATAGTCCCAACCCAAGGATAGAACCTGGGTCTCCTGCATTGTAGGTGGACTCCTTACCATCTGAGCAACCAGGGAAGCTTGTAGATACCTAGATACCAGTAAGCAGCCTGGACTATTCAAGTCTGGATGTCTTAGGTAACCCTAAAACAGACTCAGGTTCTTTCCTCTTTGGGGTTAACTTCAGCAATTCAGGCTTTGTCATCCACACCCACTGATAACCCCATCCTGAATTCTCTCTCTTAAGGACCCAGCAGAGACATGCTATTTGCCCTAAAGCAGAAGCCAGTCATTCCACCCAAGCAGGTGACCCCAGGGGAAGGGGGAGTGAGAAGAGAGTCAGGTATCTCTCTCTTCAAGACTCTCCAATCATCTTTACTTGTACAGAACACAGTAAGTTCACTCCAACTCTTTTTGTTGAGTTTCTGAATACTTAAAGCACTTCTGAATCTGTTTTGATTGGTAACTTTTGCTTGTCTGGAGGTCAAGCATAAATTACTTTCACGAAGCCACAAAACCTCGCATCGTCCATTTAGTTGTTGTTGCTGTTTTTCTTTCCCCCATAGAATCATTTTGATTCACAGTGAATTTTCACTATTTTTAAAGCCCGGCTTCGGGCCTGACGTCAGGATTCCTGACCTGCGTTCATCTCCCGCGGTGCCAGAGCCCTTTTCATCCTCGCCCTCCTCCACACTCCCCCTACTCTCGGTGACTCACGCTGCCATCACGCAGCATCACTCAGCGCCCACGCGGACGCGGGGCCTTGCTCCGTCCCGCGCAGAGCTGCGTGCCTGTCTCCCGTCTCCTGGGAGGTTAGGATCTGCTCAAGCAATTTCAGAGGCCGTGCAGGGAGAGGAAGAGAAAGCAGCCAAGCAGCACTTCAGATAAATTACCCACCGAAAAGAAAACACTGTGAAATTACAGAAGGCGTCAGTGTTTGCGGTTGGGGAGTTAGGATGGCTGTGAGAGGAATATAGAAATGAGTATTGGCATCTTGAAAGGACGCGGCAGGGGAGGATGAGGGCAAAAAACAGGACAGGTTTAGGCTTCCGGTTTCCAACTTCCTTCTCAAACTCTGCTCTTTTCCCAGTCCCCAATTTGGGGCGGGGGTTGGGGTATATAGCATTTGAGGGTCATATTTCCAGTTGGATTTGTCTGTGTGGCTTTGTTTATCCTGCTGGAAGGAAAACCTAGATTCTACAGCTGTTTTGAGGGAGTCAGATTTGTACTTATGCATATTGTATGCAATCATTCTAAAGGGATCTTCCTCCATTTAGTGTAAAAGGGAAGTCTGTTCACATTGTTTTACCTTGGAAAACCTGTCAGCTTCTGACCTCCATCTGAAAATGGGCTTGAGAGTCTGTGCTCAGTTCACTCATTTTAACAGTTCATCTCATTAGGATAGTTTCTGCAAAATAATACCAACCATTAGTTTTCTGTCCACCCCAGAGTACACACAAAAAACCATTTTCTCCTGTTTATGTCACCCATTGTTAATGTTCTGTCAATGACCTGGGTGGAGATTAAACAGCTGCATATGTACGTAAAATAATACATATGTAAAAACACTTAAAACCACTTTACTCTGTGTAAGTTTATACCTCAACCAAAAATTAAGTAAAATCACCCATTTTTTCCCCTCTCTGCACAGCAGCCATTTTCTTTCTCAATGTTAGTAATTCTATTGCTAAAATAATATTTTCAAATAATTAAAAAATTTTTTTAAATCCACCAGTAACTCCTGACTATAACAGAAATGTTTGTTTTTCAGTATCTGCTCTCATTTTGGACCTATAATTGTGACTGGGAAATAGATGTTGTTTTGTATTCTGTTTTTGTTCCCTCTGTAATATATCAAATATTTTCCTGTCTTTCATGACCCTCATGATTTTCCATTTTAATGGCTGCAGACTCTTCTGCTAAGTGATTACAACATCATTTGCTCATCCACTCCTCTTGTTTTGGACATCCAGGTGACTCCAGATTATTCATTAAAACAAATTACCCTCCTGTAAACACATGCATGCATGCATACATCCTCCCAAAGGATGGAATATTAAGTGAAGCCCCTGTTCTTTTCAGAGGGTGCAAAAACGGAATGCAAATGTGAAATCCCCTCTAAGGAACCCTGAGTGTGGTCTGCACCTCGAAGCCAGAACTGCTAATTAATTACAGTGTGGTCGTGTCTGTTGAGAACTGCAGCATGGGACAAAACTATCCCTGAACTCAGCTCCAGCTGGACATGGAATGGCCGATTGGGTATACTTGGCCCACCCAAGCGTAGCCAGCATGAGTCAGCGCCCTGTAACTACTCAAGCCTAGCGGCTAAATGAATTAATGCATTTATCTGACCTCACTATCCCAACAAGCTTGTTGAGATAGGCATCATTACTCAACAGATAAGATAAGGAAACTGAGTCTCGTGGACAGAGGTACAAATTGTCACAAGAACACAGAGCTTTTAGCTGACGCGCATGATTACATCGCTCAAACCCTTAGAAGAAACGGAGCATCAGAGAGAAATTAAACAGCTTTCCCAGGGTCACTCAGCCTTCAAGTATTAGGGTCAGAAATCAGACCTAGAATTTCCAACTCAAAATTCTGCATTCTCTTCTGATACTATGCTTTTTCTCAGATTTGGGATCATGGAGTTAAAAGGTAGAAGCATTTTTATTATTCTATTTTTAATATTGCAAATATTCTTTTTTAATATTGCAAATATTTTATTTCTGTTCAAAAGTATCACCTGTAACATATACAGTTTTCAGTATACTAGCAATAAGTATTATCTTTTTAAATATTTTTGCTAATATAAACTGTTTAAATAGCACCTATTGTACATTATTTAACATTTAATTCACGTGGAAGCCCAGCGCTTTTTCATATATCTGTTCTTCTGTACATTGTCTCCTTATGAACTTTGTCTTTTTGTTTATTGGACTCATCATTTCACTGAAGTGTGTTGAACTGGCTTCTTTAGATATTAACCCTTTGTCTTATTTGACTCCTACATTTTTTCCCAAATAGTTGTTTCCTTTTTTATTTGGTTAATTTTTAGTTTATAAAAGTGGTCTAGCAGACTTTGCTGGTGGTCCAGTAATTGGGACTTTGTGCTTCCACTGCAGAGGGCACAGGTTCAATCTCTGGTTACAGAGAATTATCCTTCTTAGGAAATTGATTATTTTCCAGAACAGATTGCTCTGTCTTCCATTATATCCCTGCATGTGCTGTGCTGTGCTGTCGCTTCAGTCGTGTCTGACTCTTTGCCACCCTTTGGACTGCAGCCAGACTCCTCTGTCCATGGGATTTTTCAGGTAAGAATACTGGAGTGGATTGCCATTTCCTCCTCCAGGGGATCTTCCTGACCCAGGAATTGAATCCACGTTTCCTGTGTGGCAAGTGGATTCTTTACCCATTGAACCATCACGGAAGTCCTTATCTCCCTTTATACTTTCCAGTACATTCTTTATTATTTTCATACATCTAAAAAGCCTCTGGAGGAGCCACCCTCTGGGAGGAGACACCCTGCGTCCAAGGCCAGGGAAGGTGGCCGGGAGAAGCCACCCCGCACCCGAGGCCAGGGGCGGCGGCCAGGAAGATCAACCCACGCCCAAGGAGCAGTGGCTGCCCTGGCACAGGAGGGCCTAGAGGAGCTATCCCACGTTGAAGGTCAGGAAGGGCGGTGGTGAGGAGATACCTCTCGTCCAAGGTAAGGAACAGCGGCTGTGCTTTGCTGGAGCAGCCATGAAGAGATACCCCACGCCCAAGGTAAGACAAACCCAAGTAAGATGGTAAGTGTTGCAAGAAAGCATCAGAGGGCAGACACACTGAAACCATACTCACAGAAAACTAGTCAATCTAATCACACTAGGACCACAGCCTTGTCTAACACAATGAAACCAAGCCATGCCTGCGGGGCAACCCAACACGGGCGGGTCATGGTGGCGAGGCCTGACAGAATGTGGTCCACTGGAGAAGGGAATGGCAAGCCACTTCAGCATTCTTGCCTTTAGAACCCCATGAACAGTAGGAAAAGACAAAATGATAGGATACCAAAAGAGGAACTCCCCAGGTCATTAGGTGCCCGATATGCTACTGGAGGTCAGTGGAGAAATAAATCAAGAAAGAATGAAGGGATGGAGCCAAAGCAAAAACAATACCCAGTTGTAGATGTGACCGGTGATAGAAGCAAGATCCGATG
>SJYQ01001389.1:146557-168321 GCA_006410935.1 Redunca redunca | reverse complement strand
AGCAGGGGCATTGTCAGTTTTTAAAGCATTTGGGAAACCCAAATATGAAAAACAAGTAAAGAAATGCTGTATTACATTTTTAACTGCCTCCCCTGTACGAGCAGTGGCAATAATAACATGAGAAAAGATATCTACAGTCATGAACAAAAGCTTATTTTCTGAATGAGGAGATGTGAGTCACATCCATCTGCCAGAGTGCATTAGGTTTGAGACCACGAGGGTTAACTCCCATAGGCAAGCTATTAAAAGTAGTGGGGCAATGTAAGCAGAAATGAACAATCTCTCGAGCGGACTCTTGAGGAATTTGAAATTGATATCTTAAAGCAGTGGCATTTTGATGATGAAGTGAGTGAGAGGCTCGTGCCTCTTCAATCACAGTAGCCACTGTAGTCCTGATTAGTGAATCTGCTAAATCATTTAGAGCATTTAAAGGGCCAGGCAATCCGGAATGAGCCCAAATGTGCCTGATAAAAAATGCTTTATTTCTCTTCCAAATTTGTTGCTGTAACTTTGTTAACAAGTGAAATATAGTAGTTTGGTTCTCTGGCAGAACTGCCATCTCAGTGTGTGGAAACAGTCTGACCACATACTGAGAGTCAGAGTAGAGATTAAATTCCTCATTTGCAAACATAACAAAAGCCTCTATAACAGCTGTGATTTCAGCTCTTTGAGCTGAAGTTTCTTGTGTTTCCAAAACTGTCTGATGATTTCTTGTAACTATGGAGGATTTACCATTTGCTGACCCATCAGTAAAAGCTGTCTGAGCATCTGGAATAGGGAACTGTTTACATCTAGCAGGAAAAATTACTGGGTGTCTAGATAGGAAATGTAATAAAACATGTGAGGGTTAGTGATGCAAAATTTGACCATAATAGTTTCCTATAGCAATCCGCCAATCATCATCAAACATTAGAAGTGCGTCAAGCTGTTCCTTTTTATATGGAATTACAATCTCTGCTGGCTCTTTCCCAAACAATTCAATGCTCCGTTTCCTCCCTTTTAATATCAACGTTGCTATTAAGCCTGGATAAGAAGCTTGAGTGGGAAGATGAACCCACTGTAGGGGGCCGTTTTGCCATAAAACTCAAGTCGGTGAAGTTGGAGTAGCTAGGCAAAGGAATTGCCAGTTTGTTGTTAAATCAATTCTTTTTACATAGCTATCAGATAAAGCTGTTTCTACTTTGCTTAGGGTTTCCCGAGCCTCAGCAGTTAATTGTCTTTTAGAAGTTGGATCGGGATCCCCGCACAAAATGTTAAAAAGAGGCTTTAATTCAGCGGTGGTTAATTTCAAATAAAGTCTAATCCAATTAATATCACCTAAAAGTTTTTGGTAATCATTTAAAGTGACTAGATGATCTTTTCTTAATTGAAGCGGGGCATGAGTCACAGTTTCTGAATTTATAACCTTTCCTAAGTAGGCTATGGGCGGATTGATTTGAATTTTCTCTGGGCAATTTTTAAATCTCTATCTGTCAATGCCTGAGTTAAATCTTGGAGGAAGGTTTGTAAATGAGCTCTATCTGGATGAGCTATTAAAATATCATCCATGTAATGGATCATATATGCTTGTTCATATTTAGCCCTAATATCCTCCAAAGCACCGTTGACAAATTTTATATATAAGGTAGGGCTATTTTTCATTCCCTGAGGTAACACTTTCTATTGAAATCTTAAATAAGGCTGTTTAAGATTTTCTGATGGCAGACTAAAGGCAAACCGCTTTTTATCCTCAGCATTTAAAGGAATGGTGAAAAAGCAATCTTGTAAATCAGTTACAATTATATTATATCCCCCTGGAATGACTACTGGGGAAGGAAGTCCAGGTTATAAAGCCCCCATGCCTTCCATGGTGGCATTAATTGCTCTCACATCCTGTAAAAGAATCCATTTACCAGATTTTTTATTAATAACAAAAATAGGAGTATTCCAGGGGCTATTGGAGGGCTCAATATGTCCCAATTCCAGTTTTTCAGAAATTAACGTTTTAGCTGCCAGTAATTTTTCTTTAGGCAGAGGCCATTGTTCCACCCACACTGGGTCTTGAGATTTCCATGTAATGGGGTCGGCAGCAAAAACAGTGGCCTCCATTATAAATTTGGATACCCCAATCCAGTACATAGCTGTCGAGGAGTTGGGTAAATTGGCTCAATTATTCTGTTTGTTGTTTACCTAATACTTCTGATGGATCATAGCCCATTTGCAGCATTTAAGAGGTCACTTTGTCATCAGGGCTAAAAAGTAACACTCCCATTTGAGACAGCACGTCTCTCCCCAACAGGGTGAAGGGGAGTGAAGGAACTACATACAGTTGGAAAGTTCCACGGGTATCCTCAAATTGCCAATCTAATATTTTTGCACTCTTAGCTACTGTGGGGGCTCTTCCTAACCCCACCAACTCATTTTCAGTAGTATGAGTGGACCAGGAGCAGCGCCAGTCTTTTCCTGAAATACAAGAAACGTCTGCTCCTGTGTCTAATAACCCTACAATAGACTTGGGCGTTACTGAGTAATTTCTGTTACCCAAAAAAAACGTCACTAGACCCAAATCCTTTGTCTTGCCTTTCATTCTGAGTAGCTGTATGCCCAATTGCAGTGTGATAAGGCAAAAGAAAAAGTTGAGCTATTCTTTGTCCCTGATGAATTTTCAAAGTTTTAGTTGGGGGTGAAATCATTATCTGAATTTCTCCTATATAATCTGAGTCAATAGATAGAGTGCCTGATGAACTATGGAATGAGATTCGTAATATTGTACAGGAGACAGGGATCAAGAACATCCCCATGGAAAAGAAATGCAAAAAAGGCAAAATGGCTGTCTGGGGAGGCCTTACAAATAGCTGTGAAAAGAAGAGAGGTGAAAAGCAAAAAAAGAAAAGAAAAAATATAAGCATCTGAACGCACTGTTCCAAAGAATAGCAAGAAGGGATAAGAAAGCCTTCTTCAGGGATAAATGCAAAGAAATAGAGGAAAAGAACAGAATGGGAAAAACTAGAGATCTCTTCAAGAAAATTAGAGATACCAAGGGAACATTTCATGCAAAGATGGGCTCGATAAAGGGCAGAGATGGTATGGACCTAACAGAAGCAGAAGATATTAAGAAGAGGTGGCAAGAATATGCAGAAGAAGAACTGTACAAAAAAGATCTTCAAAACCCAGATAATCATGATGATGTGATCACTAACCTAGAGCCAGACAACCTAGAATGTGAGGTCAAGTGGGCCTTAGAAAGCATCACTATGAAAAAAAGCTAGTGGAGGTGATGGAATTCCAGTTGAGTTGTTTCAAATACTGAAAGACGATGCTGTGAAAGTGTTGCACTCAATATGCCAGCAAGTTTGGAAAACTCAGCAGTGGCCACAGGACTGGAAAAGGTCAGTTTTCATTCCAATTCCAAAGAAAGGCAGTGCCAAAGAATGCTCAAACTACAGCACAATTGCACTCATCTCACATGCTAGTAAAGTAATGCTCAAAATTCTCCAAGCCAGGCTTCAACAATACATGAACCGTGAACTTCCTGATTTTCAAGCTGGTTTTAGAAGAGGCAGAGGAACCAGAGATCAAATTGCCAACATCCGCTGGATCATGGAAAAAGCAAGAGAGTTCCAGAAAAAACATCTATTTCTGCTTTATTGACTATGCCAAAGCCTTTGACTGTGTGGATCACAATAAACTGTGGAAAATTCTGAAAGAGATGGGAATACCAGACCACCTGACCTGCCTCTTGAGAAATCTGTATGCAGGTCAGGAAGCAACAGTTAGAACTGGACATGGAAGAACAGACTGGTTCCAAGTAGGAAAAGGAGTGTGTCAAGGCTGTATATTGGCACCCTGCTTATTTAACTTATATGCAGAGTACATCATGAGAAACGCTGGAATGGAAGGAACACAAGCTGGAATCAAGATTGCCAGGAGAAATATGAATAATCTCAGATATGCAGATGACACCACCCTTATGGCAGAAAGTGAAGAGGAACTAAAAATCCTCTTGATGACAGTGAAAGAGGAAAGTGAAAAAGTTGGCTTAAAGCTCAACATTCAGAAAACGAAGATCATGGCATCCAGTCCCATCACTTCATGGGAAATAGTGGAAACAGTGCCAGACTTTATTTTGGGGGGCTCAAAAGTCACTGCAGATGGTGACTGCAGCCATGAAATTAAAAGACGCTTACTCCTTGGAAGAAAAGTTATGACCAACCTAGATAGTATGTTCAAAAGCCGAGACATTACTTTGCCGACTAAGGTCCGTCTAGTCAAGGCTCTGGTTTTTCCTGTGGTCATGTATGGATGTGAGAGTTGGACTGTGAAGAAGGCAGAGCGCCAAAGAATGATGCTTTTGAACTGTGGTGTTGGAGAAGACTCTTGAGAGTCCCTTGGACTGCAAGGAGATCCAACCAGTCCATTCTGAAGGAGATCAGCCCTGGTATTTCTTTGGAAGGAATGATGCTGAAGCTGAAACTCCAGTACTTTGGCCACCTCATGCGAATTGACTCATTGGCAAAGACTCTGATGCCTGGAGGGATTGGGGGCAGGAGGAGGAGGGTATGACCGAGGATGAGATGGCTGGATGGCATCACGGACTCGATGGACGTGAGTCTGAGTGAACGCCGGGAGTTGGTGATGGACAGGGAGGCCTGGTGTGCTGCAATTCATGAGGTCGCAAAGAGTCGGACATCACTGAGCAACTCAACTGAACTGAACAGAACTGAATTACTCCAGGGATAATTGTTAAGACCTTACATAGCCAAGGAACTTCTGCCTAATAGAACTACCACCAAACCTGTCGGTAATGGACATTTAACCCCTGCAGGGATTTTAATAGTGGGGCTATCTGGTGTTAATATTGTTGAGGTGATGGAACTGAGGTCCAGTCCTTCGCTGCCTGGGGTAGCTCTGATGAGTTCTGTGATGGGACTAAGGGAATTAATGGGTTCAGTGAGGCTGCCCCAATCATTGTCAGGGCCTGGGTCTGGCCCTCAATCCATTTCCCGACTGCTGGTCAGGGCCCAAAAAGGCTCCGTTTCTATGGAACCCTGACCTGCAATCTCTCACCCAATGATATCCTTTCTGACAATGAGGGAAAGGAGACCTAGGGAGATTAGCAGGCAAGGGTGACGCGGGAGAATTCTGCAGAGCAAACACAGCCGGGGCGGGGGGAGGGGGCAGCATTTGGTGGGTAAGAACCGGCTGTTCTTTGAAGGCAGGTACTGAAAATGTGTCGCTCTTGGCCGCAGGAAAAACAAGTTCTGGACAAACTATTTCTGCCTTGGTTACTGGGATTACTCTGCGCTGGGTTGTTCTTGTTTGTAAAAAAGGATTGGACTGCCTGCCGATAAGAATTCCCCTTTATGGCTGCAGCTAAGGCAACACCCTGCATCACTGACGGTCCTACGTCTGCACACTGCCTGATGTAATCTATTAATTGGCCAGATTTTTTAATAGGACGTAAAATAGCCTGGCAGGTAGAGTTAGCATTTTCAAATGCCAGTTGTTTTATCAATATTCTGGCTGCCTCAGAATTAAAAATCACTCTGCAGACAGCCTCTGTAAGCCATGTGACAAAGTCCTCATATGGCTCTTCAGGTTTTTGTTTAATATTTGAGACAGAAGAGGTTGATTCCTTCCCTTCAGGCTATGATCGCCAAGCCTCAAAGGCGCAGGCAGTTACTTGTTGTAGAGTAAACTTGTCTAACTTCATCTGGTCTCTAAGTATTGCATAATCACAAGTTCCTGTCAGCATACTTTTTACAATATATGTGGGGCCATATCTTTGTTTATTATCAGCTTGTTTTGGGGCAAGATCATCATATTCTGCCTTCTAAAATACATATTGCCCTCCAGATAGACAAGCCTTAGCGACTGTCATCCAATCATAGGGTGACATCCATCTGCCTGCTAAGGCTTCTACCAACTGCATAGTATATGGTGCTCTAGGCCCATACGAAGAACATGCATGTTTTAGTTCTTTTACCATTTTCATTGGAATGGTTTCCCATTTGATAGACATTTCCACTACCATAGTCGTCAAATATTACAGGAAAACAAGCTTCAACGTGGGGATCAAATTCATCTTCAGGGATAGAAAATATCCTTCTCCAGGGAGTATGGAGCTCCCTTGCCCCTATAAGGAGGAGGAGGCAAGGGAGGACCAGGGTGTCCCATGTCTCTTCTTTCATACTCTGGAGACTTTTTAACCGTTTGATGTTTAAACCTCATGGCTGATCTGATTGGGGACGTGTCTTTTAAATTCCTGGGAGCGGGTGGCCTAATAGAGGACGTTTTTCCTAAACTCCTGGGAGCAGAAGGTCTGATTGGATAAGTTTCTCTTGGGCTCCTGGGAGGCTCTTTATTTAAAAGAAGCCAACCTTCGTCAGAATGGAGTTGAGGTATCTTTTCTTCTAAATCTTCCTCATCTGAGAACTGTTCTTTCCTCTCATCCTTATTACTCTCTTGTTCTTGGGCAGTCATTGCAGCTAGCATTTCATTTACCTGCTGATAGCTAGATGTAGCCTCTTTTTCTCCTTTTCCTCTTTTATAGATACTCTTTTTTCTTCACTTTCCTCTTTAAGATGTACTTTTTCAGATTCAGGGGCAGGGTCTAAAGCGTCCCAATTATATTCCATAAGGAAAAGGCGTCAGTAGGCACCTTTTCTGAGCCATGTTCAACAAGGTAAGTTTTTAGCTATTTTCCTACTCTCTCCCAGGTATCTGAGTCAACAGTGCCCTCTTCTGGAAACCAAGGACACTGTTTTTGTACAAATAAAAAAAAATGAATGAATATTGGATTTCTTAACTTTAATTCCTCTTTTAGTTAGCAACTGCAAGATTACTCCTATAAAAAGCTGTCTTTCTTTTGATTCACTGTTACCCATGCCAGAAAAATAAAGTCTTCTAAAGAAGATTCTGTGTCTGCATTGTCAAGGTTTATACCTTTGCCAAGGGGGTTTCTTTTCAACCCGTCGGTTTCTTTCAACCCTTAAAACACTTCCCACTCCTTAACACCCTACCTATCTTATGCGCGGGGGTCCGTGACACCCTGAGTGGGGTCCTATCCGTCCTGTATTTCTGAGCGCTTCTGAGATCTACCTTCAAATAATCTGTTCCGGGTGCCACTTGCCGGGGTCCAGCCCTGGTGGATCCAGGGTAATTAGAAACGGGCACAGAGTCGGCATCTAGAGAAAAATTGTTTAATTAAAGATATGGAGATGGATTAGAAAAGAATAGTGTAGTAGGAAAATTAGTGGAGAAAAGAGGCTGACTAACTTGGTTTACGCAGAGAACCAATAAAACCCCGAGACAAAGGGTTTCCACAGCCAACGTAGGCCATAGGCATCTTCCCAGTCTCCTGGAGGAGCAAAGACACAAAGCGCCTCCCTGTTCAGATCTTATAAGCCCAGGAAAAATTAGTAGGCACAGCAAGCCTCCATGTTCCGGATGGGAATTCAGCCAGAAAAGAAGAGAGCGAGAAAGAATGACACGGGGAAACCAGTCTTTCCAGTAACTGGTCCATTTCTTTATTTTCCAGGCTGCTTTTATACTTTAAGTCATACATAGAGATAAATGGAAAATACAAAGTCACGCAGGGTCAGCAGTCCTGACCCTTATTGAAACCACGCTTTCTTTCTGCATTCCTTCCAATATACAAAGTCCTCAGGTGATTTACATCATCTTCTGGCCACGAGGCCTGCTAACATTTTATGACCCTTTCTGATGATGATTAGTCAACCAGAAAACTTATTTTCTCCAAAGGTGATTTTTCTTAAGTCAGGCACCAGATAAAGTTGCATTCCTACAGGGCAAAGGTGCAGTGGGCTATAACCAAAAAAAGAATTTACTTAGCTTAAGGTCTAAAGTGATAAATATCAGGGTAATACTCATTTCTCCTATATGCTAGTTGTATCAATTAGTGTGTATAAGGGGCAAGGGATATGGAGGTTTAGTAGCAACTATTCACTCAACAATGAAACCCTCCACTGGTATAATTTCTAACTAACTCACTAGTACTATACTAATAATTTTTTAACTTCACAAATGAATCTGTATTTAGAAAGTTTATGGCATCTCATGCCTCTCACGGTTGGGAGGCTGTGAACAATCACATGTGGCCGGACAACCCTGTCCGGCAGGCTAGAGAGCCATCAGAGGAGTTTTTGGACTGAAACACTCTTATTACGCCCAGGAGATTTATTAACTGGAGCTCTAAGTTAGCTCCTTTTCAGAGAGAGGTGGTGGGACATAGCCCACCATAATGTCAGAAGTCTAGGTAAAAGCATAATGCAGTAAGGTAGGCAGACTCTGGTTATGGGGGTAGATGCTCGAGTAAGTAAAGGGAGACCCCTGAGGCCTGATCCTGCCTTTGCGTATGTCAGGCCTCCTTCCTCATGACCTTTGATTCCTCATGCTGGCTCCCGGCACTTTCTGAGTTGCATCAAGAGTGTCAAGGACCTTTTCGAGGCTCAAGAGGGAAGGTGGGATTTCTCTCAAGACGCTGCAGTGGCAAAGGGCCTCATCTCACGCTGAGGGGAGAATCTCCTGGTTCTTCTCAAGTTGCGGCAGGAAACTTGGGGTTCCTCTGGAGTTACGAAGGGGAACTCAAGGAACCACTCATGTTGCCTAGGAAAGTAAAGTCCCCATGCGAGTTGCGAGGGGCCTCTCGGGATTCCTCTCCAGTTGGTGCCGGGGCCTAGGTCCTCATCTGAAGTTGAGGCATGAACCTCAGGATTCTTCTCCAGTGCTGACATGTATCTCAGAGTTCCTATGGAGTTTCAACAGGGAGTCAGGCCTCATCTCGTGTGGAGACATGCAAGTCCGCTTTCATCTAGAGCTGTAAAATTACTGTCAGGCCTCCTAATGAGTTGACATAGGGATCTGTGGCTTTCTCTCAAGGTGCCACGGGGCTGTTACACATGCCATCGTGTTTTGAGTTGATACTCGAGGTGACAGTCGAGTCAGTGCAGGGGAATCAGGTGTATCTGGAGTGGATTGGGACATCAAATCTGTTGGAATTGTGGCACGACCTCTGGAGTACCTCTCGAGTTTCAAGTTGAGACCACCTCCTCTTGAGGTGCAACAAACATTCCAGAATTCCTTTCCCAATGAAGCAGGGAAATGGACCCTCATCTCGAGATGAGGAAGGAAAGACAGGGCTCCTCTTGAGTTGTAGCAGGCCACTCAGTGTTCCTCTCAAGTGGAGACAGGTATGTCGGGGAATTTCTTGAGTTGCATCAAAGGTGTCAAGGACCCTTTCAAGGCTCAAGAGGAAAGGTGGGATTTCTCTCGAGATGCCTCAGTGGAAAAGGGACTCGTCTCACATGGAGGGGAGGATCTCCTGGTTTTTCTCAAGTTGTGGCAGGAAACTTGGGGTTCCTCTCAAGTTACAACGGGGACCTCAGGGACCTGCTCGTGTTGGCTCAGGAAAGTCAAACCTCCTTGCGAGTTGCAAGGGCCCTCTCAGGATTTCTCTCCAGTTGATGCCGGGGCCTAGGTCCTCATCTGAAATTGAGGCTGAAAGCTCAGGATTGCTCTCCAGTGCTGACATGGATCTCAGGGTTCCTATGGAGTTTCAAGAGAGGTGTCAGGCCTAGTCTCAGGTGGAGACACGGAAGTCCGCTTCCCTCTCGAGTTGTCAAATTAGGGTCAGGCTCCCTGACACTTTTCCTGAACGTTTCCAAAGTCCCAGAGCCCATGCAGGCCTCGTTCTGCCCCATTATGTGCTAGGTCAGCCATGTATTGAATCTTGCCTTTGGGAAGTCCCAGGGCACAAGCTCCATGTGATAACTCCCCCAGGTTGAAAGGCATGTAGGTGTGATAGGCTGACAGACCAAGGCAGTAGATGAGAGATTGACCCCGCTCTGCAGATGAAGAGACTAGGGAAACCCTGAGGGACATATGGCTTGTCAAGGGCCACATCACAGATGAGAAGAAGAGGCCTGTCTGAAAAGCTGTGTCCTCAGAGCTCACGGCCTGGCTGCACCCAGGCCTGCCAAAGCTGTGAGGTGAGCAGTATGGGTGTCACAGTGCTGCACATGGCCTAAGGGGGTGGGTGAACAGACAGAAACCCTGAGCTTTGTGTAAGGGACCTTGGCAACAAACCCAGGAAATGACGTCACTTCCTGGCAACAGAACCAAACAGAACATGGAAACCGGATCTCCAGACCTCACAGTCAAGAGGAGCCCCCAGGCAGTTCACAGGCAGCCTAGATGTTTTCCTGTTTGCCCCTTCCCAGATGCTGGGGCCTTGGGAGAGCTCACAGGCAGAGTGTGTGGGAACGCAATCAGTGCTGCCTCAGGACCGCCCCAAGAAGCCCAGGCCCTTTGCCTGAGGAACAGAAAGGTAACACGGGAGCTCCAGCCCAGGCCAGGTGCCCTCTCCCATCCCACCCGGGTAACCCTGAGTCCTTTCCCTGTGTGTGTGGATGGGGGTTTCCTGGGGTATCTCTGCCTCAAGTAAGCCCCTGGGGATGTGGCTCAAAAGGCTGTGGGCTGGGTATGTCCACACCCCAGGGGAGAGCAGGCTGGGAGTGATGGGGAGAGTCCAGGCAGCACTGGCTGCCCAGGAAGACCCCACGCCTTCAGGGGCGTCTCCTTCATCCAGGGTGGGTACCTGAGCAACACATCTTTCTGCTGGCAGCAGAATTTCGAGCGGGAAGAAGCAGCCACCATATTGGTCAAGCCCACCTCAGGAAACTCCAGGCAGGGCTGGCTGACGGTCAGTGTCCTTTCAGAGATTCCCAGTCTATGTGGCCGATGAGGGGAGCACCCCATTCACCTCCCCAAAGGAGGCGTCAGGTCACCAACACCCTGCCTGTGAGGCCCAGTGCAGGCTCCAGGTGAGTGTGCCCATGGAGGGATCAGCCCAACTGGAAATGAAGAGTAAGTGGGGAAGGCCTGATCCACACACACCACCCAGGACACACCCCGGTACCCAGTCTCAGGCTGCCATAAAGCTCAGCACACCTGGCTCTGACCCTGAGCCCCAAGAACCGCTCCCTCTGAGGCAGCAGGAGGACCTGGAGCCCAGCATGGCAGAGCACACAGGTGAGGAGCCTGGGGCTGTGCATATGAGTGTGTGTGGAGGGGATACTGATCCACAGAGGGAGGAGTCCCCCAGAGCTGTGTCTGGGCCTGGAACAAAGGCTGGCCTCACACCACCCATCTTCCACACTGCAGTCAGAGTGCATCCTATGCTGGATATTCTTTGCGATTCTCTGGGAAGCTTTCTGTCCCCGTATACACACATCAAAATGCTGGCGATGAGCAACCTTCTCTTCTCTCACAGCTCTATCACTGGCCTCTAATGACAACCAGACTCCACTTCCAAGTCCTGTCCCTACAGCAGTGGGTGCCACAGGTGCAGGAGCCAGGGATCCACTGAGGGGAGATCAAGACCTGAGACTTGCCTTCCCAAAGACACCGGGCCAGCTGGGTACTGGCCAGCACACTGGGCATATCGGACTTCTGTGCCTGCAGGACCCCTAGCCACAGGCACCAATGTCCCACCCCCTCAGCAAGAACATCCACCTCCACCTTCACCTGTACCTGCTCGGGCATTGGCAGGAGAACACGAGTCAGGGGATAAGTTACCACCTCTGCAGGGACAGCTTGCACTGGCTCCTGCCCAAGACCCAGATGCCCACGATGACTGACCCACCCCTGCAGGGAGAACGGGCCCCGGCTCTGGACATAGACCCGGAGCCTTTTCTGAAAACACCTCGTCCAGGGGAGCAGTTGGCTCTGCAGCCTCCATTCCGGCCTGCTTCCCGTGGATGCCATCAACTCACTCCCCACCCAGGGCAGATTGAGTGCCCTTTCCCTGAGCTTATTTGCATCTGGTTTGTGTGCAGCTTTCCTCTGATGTTTTATTTTTTTATTATGTTATGTATTTCTTTCTGTTAAGTTTTTGTTAATAAATTTTTCTTTAATTGATGCAATTTTGTAATATTAAGGCCTTCACAATGCTGTGTAACCATCACCAATGTCTACATTTGCACCTTCTCATTCTATCGGCCCACTTCCCAGCAAAGCTTGGATTCATGTCAAGCACACCCCATTCCTCCCTCCCCCACATGACAACATATAGTCTTCTTCTTTCTCCATTCCTTCCCATTCTTTGGGTGTTCGCAATCGATGCCAATCACTGAAATGATAGAAAAATGGATTTTTTTCTGAGAGAAAGGGAACGTTATAGGCGTTTAGTCTTGTTAGACTCTCTGCAGTCCCATGGTTTTTACAGTCCATGGAGTTATCTAGGCCAGAATACTGGAGTGGGAAACTTTTCCATTCTCCAGGGGATTTTTCTGACTGTCCACATATGATAAGACTAAACCTGAGAATTCTTGTTTTTATTTCATTTGAAGTAGCCTTTAGGCAACTGAAAGGACAGTGTAGGTACTTTCAGGATGTCATCTGCAAAACGAAGCCCTTTCGGCAAATGGGGTCAGAACCTCCAGGGAGGCATTGCTGTTGTAAATATGGCATCTCATCTAGAAGGGAGATGTGGAGCTCTTTCTGTTCCACAAACAAATTCACAGAAGAAGACAAAAGAGAGAGATGGAAAATGAACAACACCAACGACCAAAAAGCGTTCCTCATTGGACAAAGCTAGAGAAAACCCAAAATCCTATGGCCCAAAAACCCTCTGGGAAATGAAAGTTCAGTAAGGAAGTGAAAAAACATGTGAGGGTGGACAGGCCATGCCCACGGCCAGTGTAGTTTCGAGACGGGCTGACTCTCAGATGAAGACACATGCCAGTGTAAACCCTTTGCAGACAGCAGCTATGGTCATCACCATGTAAGTGTTTAGTCTGTTGTCAACATGCCCCGGGAACCAATGAGGGAGCAGACCTGGGTCTCTTCTCTGCCCCACATCCCACCCTCAGGAAGGCAGCTCAGGTGCTTTCAGGACCTGCCTGCCTGTCTGGCTCAGCCATGAGCTGCGACCATCTCCAGGGTAGACTCCACCTTCTCTTCTCTATGCACCGTGAACCTGCACACAGTGGGCCTTCAGAACCTCAAGAAACTCGCCCCATCACCACTAGAGCCAGAAGCCTCCCCTGGTATCCAAACACCTGTGGAGTCACATTGGCCCAAGTCCTACTTCTGGAACCCCGGAGCCTACTTCAGCATTTACAGTGTGAATAATCAGGTCCTTTATTCACAGATTCCCAGCTGTCAGATCTGAGCTTTGGATTCAGTCAGCTCCGTCCCTCCCATGGCAACCAGGTGGGCCGCCATGCAGGCAAAGGAGCATATGAGCTGAGTTTCAAGGGAGGCACTGAAAGGACAGCAGTGGATAAAACTTGGTTGCAAACTGAGGGAGGGTACCTGCGTGTCTCAGAAAAGGCCTCTGGTGTGCAAGTGTGGAGGAGGGCCTCGATGGGGCAAAGGAAAGGGAGATACTCAGGGCCAAAGGCTCTTGGCCTCTCCTTTAGCAGCTCCAGTGATAGCCTGTGAACATTGGACAGCCAATGTGGTCACATGAGCATGACTCTAATCTCCTCAGAAAGCAAGAGAAAGGGAGTAGGGTGTGGAAGGACCCAGAGGGTGTGGTGGGGTGGATGAAGGGAGGTGCCATTCCTTTCTCCAGAGCAAACTGATTTTGTGAGTCTCCGAGCTGCCAGACAGCAGTTGCCAAGTCAGGTCCCCGTAGCACCCAGTGTGGGCTGGATGCCTTAGCCCCTGTCACACGGACAAGCTTCACCATGTGGCCTCCCTGAGTTCTAACAGCAGGAACTGTGGGGTTTGTCTGAACACACTTCCTTGCTATAGCTGAGTTACCCCCTTCTTAGAGCCCCAGTTTTGTCCTCTGGAATAAGGACATCGATTGCTACCTTAGCAGGTTGCTATCTTAAACCTGTGAAGACTCTTTGGGATAATCCTACAATTAGTAGCTGGTCTTAAGAGATATTGGGCTTCCCTCATACCTCAGCTGGTGAAGAATCTTCCTGCATTGTAGGAGAGCCCAGTTTGATTCCTGGGTCAGGAAATCCTGAACTGCTGCAAAAGGGTCAGGCTACCCAGTCGAATATTCTTGGGCCTCTTTGTGGCTCAGCCGGTAAAGAATCTGCCCGCATGCAGAGACCTGGGTTCGACCCCTGGGTTTGGAAGATCCCCTGGATAAGGAAAGGCTGCCCACTCCAGTATTCTTGCCTGCAGAATTCCATGGATCCTATAGTCTATGGGGTCGCAAAGAGTCGGACATGACTGAAGGACTTGTCCCTTCACTTTCAAGAGATATCTCCTGAATCCAGATTAGACTGGAGTCTCCCAGTGCCATCTGACGTTTCTTCCCTAAAGCCAGCCGAAACCCACACACTTGCATTTGCAGGGTCTCCACTTAGCCTGCTCGACAGAAAAACCAGCATGGTCCACATGCTCACAGATAAGCAGAAGGGCTCACAGGCAGATGGCTTCCTTGTGGTCTCAGGTGGGGCTTTGGGACCACAGCAGGAGCCAGCGGTCTCAAAACCTGGGCTCAGCAGCGCCCTCATTCTCAAGCCAGTGCCTCTGCCCTGATGGGAGCAAAAAGGTCACCAATCGGCTCAGGCTGACCTCAGGCTCCTTCCACTGCTGTAGACTGACCTCAATAGCCCCGCCCCTTCCAACAGAATCAGAGCTCCTATTCCCGTTGATTGCAGCCTGAATCCCAGCCCAAGGCCTGAGCCCATCACGGTAGAAGGGGAAGATGGAACATAGAGATTGCACAGATACAGGTAGTGTGACCATACTCTCCAGGACACCTGTGAGGGCCTCACCATATGTCAGGGGTGGAGACAGTTCGATGCCCCGAGAGCAAGATGAGAATCAGGTCACTGTGTCCTTGTGCTCCGTGTCCTGGGACGAGCTTGCACAACGTCTCTACACAGTACTTTCTTCTCTGCAGATAAAATATTCATGACACACCTCTTCCCTTCCCAAGCTTAGTTTCACGCATCACTATTCACAGGAACAAGGCCTCCTGTTTGAAGATTGGTTTGAAGATCGCCCTCCTAGCATCTAGGCTTCTTCTGTGTGTCATGGTAGAATAAATTGATTCAGTGGAAAAAAATACCCACTATTACCACCACATGCTGATCTATGTTTTCAGGATTCTTGCCTGTTCTGAATAGAGGAAATGTTCCAGGGGCCCCTCAAAAAGAGTGGATTTTGTCCAAGGAAGCACCTGAGACACTGAATCCCTCAATCACGTTGTTGTACACCTTAAACTAACAAACCTTTTAAAATGCATAATACCTCGATTATAAAGTAAGGTATTCACTCATCAAAAGTTGTTATAAAATTTGTCAAGTTTTCCTTTCAACTGTACGTTCTTCGTATGTGTAATAATTGCTATGGTGGTGCTTTGTGAGGCACGAATCCAACTTACTTTCCCAATGGGTGCAAAATAGCCCCATTGGACCTCCTCTTTTCCTTTATATATTCAGTTCAGTTCAGTTCAGTCGCTCGGTCGTGTCCGACTCTCTGCGACCCCATGAATCGCAGCACGCCAAGCCTCCCAGTACATCACCAACTCCCGGAGTGCACTCAGACTCACGTCCATCGAGTCCATGATGCCATCCAGCCATCTCATCCTCGGTCGTCCCCTTATCCTCCTGCCCCCAATCCCTCCCAGCATCAGAGTCTTTTCCAATGAGCCAACTCTTCGCATGAGATGGCCAAAGTACTGGAGTTTCAGCTTTAGCGTTATTCCTTCCAAAGAAACCGCAGGGCTGCCCTCATTCACAATTGACTGGTTGGATCTCCTTGCAGTCCAAGGGACTCTCAAGAGTCTTCTCCAACACCACAGCTCCAAAGCATCAATTCTTCAGCACTCAGTTTTCTTCAGAGTCCAACTCTCACATCCATACATGACAACTGGGAAAACCATAGCCTTGACTAGATGGAACTTTGTTGGCAAAGTAATTAATATCTCTGCTTTTGAATATGCTATCTAGGTTGGTCATAACTTTCCTCCCAAGGGGTAAGGGTCTTTTAATTTCATGGCTGCAATCACCATCTGCAGTGATTTTGGAGCCCCCTCAAAATAATGTCTGACACTGTTTCCACTTTTCCCCATCTATTTACCATGACGTGATGGGACAGATGCCATGATCTTCATTGTCTGAATGTTGAGCTTGAATCCAACGTTTTCACTCTCCTCTTTCACTTTCATCAAGAGGCTCTTTAGTTCCTCTTCACTTTCTTCCTAAGGGTGTTGTCATCTGCATATCTGAGGTTATAGATATTTCTCTCGGCAATCTTGTTTCCAGCTTGTTCTTGTTCCAGCCCAGACTTTTTCAAGATGTTCTCAGCATATGTTATAGAAGCAGGGGGACAATATACAGCCTTGATGTACTCCTTTCCCTATTTGGAACCAGTCTGTTGTTCCATGTCAAGTTCTAACTTTTGCTTCATGACCTGCATATAGGCTTCTCAAGAGGCAGGTCAGGTGGTCTGCTATGCCCATCTCTTGAAAATTTTCCAATGCTTTACTGTGATCCACGCAGTCAAAGGCTTTGGCATAGTCAGTAAAGCAGTAATAGATGTTTTTCTAGAACTCTCTTGCTTTATTGATGATTCAGTGGATGTTGGCAATTTGATCTCTGGTTCCTCTGCCTTTTCTAAAACCAGCTTGAATATGTGGAAGTTCACGGTTCATGTATTGCTGAATCCTCGCTTGGAGAATGTTGAGCATTACTTTACTAGCGTGTGAAATGAGTGCAACTGTGCAGTAGTTTGAGCATTCTTTGGCCTTGGAATGAAAACTGACCTTTTCCAGTCCTGTGGCCACTGCTGAGTTTTCCAAATTTGCTGGCATAACGACTGCGGCACTTTCACAGCATCATCTTTCAGGATTTGAAATAGCTCCACTGGAAATCCATCACCTCCACTAGTTTCTTCGTAGTGATGCTAAGGCCCACTTGACTTCACATTCCAGGATGTCTGATAATAGGTGAGTGATCACACCATCGTGATTATCTGGGTCTTGAAGATTGTTCTGGTAGAGTTCTTCTGTGAATTCTTGCCACCTCTTCCTAATATCTTCTGCTTCTGTTAGGTCCATACCGTTTCTGTCTTTATCGAGCCCATCTTTGCATGAAATGATCCCTTGGTACCTCTAATTTTCTTGATGAGATCTCTAGTCTTTTTCACTGTGTTGTTTTCCTCTATTTCTTTGCATTGTTCGCTCCTGAAGGCTTTCTATCCCTCCTTGCTATTCTTTAGAACAATGTGTTCAGATGCTCATAGCTTTCTTTTTCTCCTTTGCTTTTCTCTTCTCTTCTGTTCTGTTATTTGTAAGGCCTCCTCAGACAGCCATTTTGTTTTGTTGCATTTCTTTTTCTTGGGGATGGTCTTGATCCTTGTTCCTGTACAATTTCACGGACCTCCATCTATAGTTCATCAGGCACTCTATCAGATATAATCCGTTAAATCTATTTCTCACTTCCACTGTATAATCATCAGGGATTTGATTTAGGTCATACCTGAATTGTCTAGTGGTTTCTCCTACTTTCTTCAATTTAAGTCTAAATTTAGCACTAAGAAGTTCATGATCTGAGCCAGTCAGCTCCCCGTCTTGTTTTTGCACACTGTATGGAGCTTCTCCACCTTCAGCTGCAAAGAATATAATCAGTCTGATTTCAGTGTTGACCATCTGATGATGTCCATGTGTAGAGTCTTCTCTTGTGTTGTTGGAAGAGGGTGTTTGCTATGACCAGTGCATTCTCTTGGCAAAATTCTATTATTTGCCCTGCTTCATTGCATACTCCAAGGCCAAATTTGCCTATTATTCCAGGTGTTTCTTGACTTCCTACTTTTGCATTCCGGTCCCCTAGAATGAAAAGGACAACTTTATTGGGTGTTAGTTTGAAAAGGTCTTGAAAGTCTTCATAGAACCGTTCAACGTCAACTTCTTCAGCATTACTGGTTGGGGCATAGGCTTGGATTAACTGATATTGAGTTGTTTGCCTTGGAAAGGAACAGAGATCATTCTTTTGTTTTTGAGAGGGCATCCAAGTACTTCATTTCACATTCTTTTGTAGACCATAATGACTACTCCAATTCTTCTAAGGTATTCCTGCCCACAGTAGCAGATATAATGGTCATCTGAGTTAAATTCACCCATCCCAGTCCATTTTAGTTCGCTGATTCCTAGAATGTCAATGTTCACTCTTGCCATCCCCTGTTTGACCACTTCCAATTTGCCTTGATTCATGAAACTAACATTCCAGGTTCCTATGAAATATTTCTATTTACAGCATCAGACCTTGCTTGTTTCACCAGTCACATCCACAAGTGGGTATTGAGTTTGCTTTGGCTCCATCCCTTCACTCTTTCTGGAGTTATTTCTCCACTGATCTCCAGTCGCATATTGGGCACTTACCGACCTGGGAGTTCCTCTTTCAGTATACTCTCATTTTGCCTTTTCATACTGTTCATGGTGTTCTCAAGGCAAGAATACTAAAGTGGTTTGCCATTCCTTTCTCCAGTGGACCACATTCTGTCAGCCCTCTCCATCATGACCTGTCCACCTTGGGTGGCCCCTCTCAGCATGGCCTAGTTTCATTGAGTTAGACAAGGCTGTGTCCATGTGATCAGATTGGCTAGTAGTCTGTGATTATGGTCTCAGTGTGTCTGCCCTCTGATGCTGTCTTACAACACCTACCGTCTTACTTGGGTTTCTCTTGCCTTGGTCGTGTGGAATCTATTCACAGCTGCTCCAGCAAAGTGCAGCCTCTGCTCCTTACCTTGGATGAGGGGCATCTCATCAGGGCCACCCCTCGTGACCTTGAACATGGAGTGAGATACTTTCGGCCCTCCTGAACCCGCACAAAACATTTAGTCGTGTTGAAAATACAAATCTGTGAGCCAATCACAAGTAAAGTGAAGTCGCTCAGTTGTGTCCGACTCTTTGTGACTCCATGGACTGTAACACACCAAGCTTCTCCATCCATGGAATTTTCTAGGCAAGAATACTGGAGTGGGTTGCCGTTTCCTTCTCCAGGGGATCTTCCCGTCCCAGGGATCAAACCAGGGTCTCACACTACCGGTAGACGGTTTACCATCTGAGTCACCAGGGAATCATGCTTTCACAATTCAAAAAGACAGTAAACTGAACATAAGAGACAACTTGCAAGTGATGCATCTGATAAGCGGTTCCTATGTAAAACAGACTAAGAACAAACAGCTCTCAAGTCTCCAAGAGAAAACACACCACCTTTGTCACATCCCCCAACGACAACTCCAACCTAAACACTTTATCTCAGTCCAACCTATCCCTAAAACCTAACCCTAAGCTAACAATATCCATGTGCATTCAAAGGCATCCAACCAGCCGCAGGAGAGACAGAGAGAAAGAGAAAAAGGAAGACAGAGACTGAATTTTGAAAGGAAAAGAAAGACATGTCTAGAGAGAGACACTGAACAAAAGAGAGGAAATGAGTAGATTTTACAGACCTTTTCATAGATGTATCAGCAAGTTAGAAGAAATGACAGTGCCTATCCACCGCAGAAGTGTGAAAATGAACCAAGCTTATGAGAGTAAAGGAGGAGAATGCAGGGAGCCATTATAGGCTCAGCCACCCACAGAAGCCGAGATGGGGCACTTGAACCAGAATCTCAATGGAAAAAGAGGAACAAAAAGTTGGGTCCCCTTATAAATAAGACAAGGTGACCTTCCAGTCTCCCTTTCAGTCCTCCATTGTGACGGGTGGGGTCCCACAATAGGCAGGAAAGGGAGTGCAGTCGAGTTGCCAGAGGGATCTGTGGCTTCCTCTCGAGGTACCACAGGGCTGTCACACCTGCCATCATGTTTTGAGTCGATACTCGGGGTGAGAGTTGAGTCAGTGAAGGGGAATCAGGTACATCTGCAGTGGATTGGGACATCAGGGTCTTTTGGAATTGTGGCACGAACCCTGCAGTTCCTCTCGAGTTTCAAGTTGAGACCGCCTCTTCTTGAGGTGAGATGGGATCGCCGGGATTCCTTTCCTGATGAAGCAAGGAAATGGACCCACATCTCGAGATGAGATGAGAAAACGGGGCTCTTCGTGAGTTGTGGCAGGACCCTCAGTGTTCCTCTCATGTGGAGATGGTATATCGGGGAACTTCTTGAGTTGCATCAAGGATGTCAAGGACCCTTTCGAGGCTCAAGAGGGAAGGTGGAATTTCTCTCGAGACACCAGAGTGGGAAAGGGCCTCATCTCACGTTGAAGGGAGAATCTCCTGGTTTTTCTCGAATTTCAGCAGGAAACTTGGGGTTCCTCTCGAGTTATGACGGGGACCTCAGGGACCCGCTCATGTTGCCTCAGGAAAGTCAAGTCTCCATGCGAGTTTCGAGGGGCCTCTCAGGATTCCTCTCATGTCGGTGACTGTCCTAGGTCTTCATGTGGAAGTGAGGCTGAAACCTCAGGGTTCCTCTCCAGTGTTGACATGGATCTCGGGATTCCTATGGACTTTCAACAGGGAAGTCAAGCCTCGTCTCGTGCAGAGACATGCAAGTCCACTTTCCACTCAAGCTGACAAAGTAGTATCAGGCTTCCTGTCGAGATGACAGGGGATCTGTGGCTTTCTCTCGAGATGCCACAAGGCTGTCACACCTGCCATCATGCTTTGAGTTGATACTCAGGGTGACAGTCGAGTCAGTGCAGGGGAATAAGGTGTATCTGGAATGGATTGGGACATCGAGGTGTTTTGGAATCGTGATACAACCCCTGGAGTTCCTCTCGAGTTTCAAGTTGAGACTGCCACCTCTTGAGGTGCGATAGGAACGCCAGGATTCTTTTCCCAACGGAGCAGGGAAATAGACCCTCATCTAGAGATGAGAGAAAAACGGGGCTTTTCTTCAGTTGTGGCGGGACACTTAGTGTTGCTCTCGAGTGGAGATGGGTATTTTGGGGAACTTCTTGAGTTGTATCTAAGGTGTCAAGGACCCTTTTGAGGCCTAAGAGGGAAGGTGGGATTTCTGTCGAGACACCACGCTGGAAAAGGGCTTCATCTCGCATTGAGGAGAGAATCTCTGCTTTTTCTCGAGTTGCAGCAGGAAATGGGGGGTTCCTCTCGAGTTACGATGGAAATCTCAGGGACCCGCTCGTGTTGCCTCAGGAAAGTCAAGTCTCCATGCGAGTTGCGAGGGGCCTCTCGGGCGGGATTCCTCTTCAGTCGGTGCAGGGGTCTAGGTTCTCATCTCAAATTGAGGCCGGAACCTCAGTGTTCCTCTCCAGTCCTGACATGGATCTCATGGTTCCTATGGAGCTTCAACAGGGCAGTCAGGCCTTGTCTCGTGTGGAGACATGGAAGTCAGCTTTCCTCTCGAGATGTAAAAGTAGTGTCAGGCTTCCTGTCGAGTTGGCATAGGGATCTGTGGCTTTCTCTCGAGGTGCCACAGGGCTGTCACACCTCCCGTCTTGTTTTGAGTTGATATTCGTGGTGACAGTCGAGTCAGTGCAGGGGAATCAGGTATTTCTGGAGTAGACTGGGACATTGGGGTCTTTTTGAATTCTGGCACGATCCCTGGAGTTCCTCTCGAGTTTCAAGTTGAGACCGCCTCCTCTTAAGGTGCAGCAAAAACGCTGGGATTCCTTTCCCGATGAAGCAGGGAAATGGACCCTCATCTCGAGTTGAGGAGGGGAAAACGCGGCCCATCTTCAGTTGTGCAAGACATTCGGTGTTCCTCTCGAGTAGAGACGGGTATGTCAGGGAACTTCTTGAGTTGCATCAAGGGTGTCAAGGACACTTGCGAGGCTCAGTAGGGAAGGTGGAATTTTTCTGGAGATGCTGCAGTGGAAAAGGTCCTC
>SJYQ01001389.1:127067-146202 GCA_006410935.1 Redunca redunca | reverse complement strand
CTTGCTTGTTTCACCAGTCACATCCACAACTGGGTATTGAGTTTGCTTTGGCTCCATCCCTTCACTCTTTCTGGAGTTATTTCTCCACTGATCTCCAGTCGCATATTGGGCACTTACCGACCTGGGAGTTCCTCTTTCAGTATACTCTCATTTTGCCTTTTCATACTGTTCATGGTGTTCTCAAGGCAAGAATACTGAAGTGGTTTGCCATTCCTTTCTCCAGTGGACCACATTCTGTCAGCCCTCTCCATCATGACCCGTCCACCTTGGGTGGCCCCTCTCAGCATGGCCTAGTTTCATTGAGTTAGACAAGGCTGTGGTCCATGTGATCAGATTGGCTAGTAGTCTGTGATTATGGTCTCAGTGTGTCTGCCCTCTGATGCCATCTCACAACACCTACCGTCTTACTTGGGTTTCTCTTACCTTGGTCGTGTGGAATCTATTCACAGCTGCTCCAGCAAAGTGCAGCCTCTGCTCCTTACCTTGGATGAGGGGCATCTCATCAGGGCCACCCCTCGTGACCTTGAACATGGAGTGAGATACTTTCGGCCCTCCTGAACCCACACAAAACATTTAGTCGTGTTGAAAATACAAATTTGTGAGCCAACCACAAGTAAAGTGAAGTCGCTCAGTTGTGTCCGACTCTTTGTGACTCCATGGACTGTAACACACCAAGCTTCTCCATCCATGGAATTATCTAGGCAAGAGTACTGGAGTGGGTTGCCGTTTCCTTCTCCAGGGGATCTTCCCGTCCCAGGAATCAAACCAGGGTCCCACACTACCGGTAGACGGTTTACCATCTGAGTTACCAGGGAATCATGCTTTCACAAATCAAAAAGACAGTAAACTGAACATAAGAGATGACTTGCAAGTGATGCATCTGATAAGCGGTTCCTATGTAAAACAGACTAAGAACAAACAGCTCTCAAGTCTCCAAGAGAAAACACACCACCTTTGTCCCATCCCCCAACGACAACTCCAACCTAAACACTTTATCTCAGTCCAACCTATCCCTAAAACCTAACCCTAAGCTAACAATATCCATGTGCATTCAAAGGCATCCAACCATCCGCAGGAGAGACAGAGAGAAAGAGAAAAAGGAAGACAGAGACTGAATTTTGAAAGGAAAAGAAAGACATGTCTAGAGAGAGACACTGAACAAGAGAGGAAATGAGTAGATTTTACAGACCTTTTCATAGATGTATCAGCAAGTTAGAAGAAATGACAGTGCCTATCCATTGCAGAAGTGTGAAAATGAACCAAGCTTATGAGAGTAAAGGAGGAGAATGCAGGGAGCCATTATAGGCTCAGCTACCCACAGAAACCGAGATGGGGCACTTGAACCAGAATCTCAATGGAAAAAGAGGAACAAAAAGTTGGGTCCCCTTATAAATAAGACAAGGTGACCTTCCAGTCTCCCTTTCAGTCCTCCATTGTCACGGGTGGGGTCCCACAATAGGCAGGAAAGGGAGTGCAGTCGAGTTGCCAGAGGGATCTGTGGCTTCCTCTCGAGGTACCACAGGGCTGTCACACCTGCCATCATGTTTTGAGTCGATACTCGGGGTGAGAGTTGAGTCAGTGCAGGGGAATCAGGTACATCTGCAGTGGATTGGGACATCGGGGTCTTTTGGAATTGTGGCACGAACCCTGCAGTTCCTCTCGAGTTTCAAGTTGAGACCGCCTCTTCTTGAGGTGAGATGAGATCACCGGGATTCCTTTCCCGATGAAGCAAGGAAATGGACCCACATCTCAAGATGAGATGAGAAAACGGGGCTCTTCGTGACTTGTGGCAGGACCCTCAGTGTTCCTCTCGTGTGGAGATGGTATATCGGGGAACTTCTTGAGTTGCATCAAGGATGTCAAGGACCCTTTCGAGGCTCAAGAGGGAAGGTGGAATTTCTCTCGAGACACCAGAGTGGGAAAGGGCCTTGTCTCGCGTTGAAGGGAGAATCTCCTGGTTTTTCTCAAATTTCAGCAGGAAACTTGGTGTTCCTCTCGAGTTATGACGGGGACCTCAGGGACCCGCTCATGTTGCCTCAGGAAAGTCAAGTCTCCATGCGAGTTTCGAGGGGCCTCTCGGGATTCCTCTCATGTCGGTGACTGTCCTAGGTCTTCATGTGGAGGTGAGGCTGAAACCTCAGGGTTCCTCTCCAGTGTTGACATGGATCTCGGGATTCCTATGGACTTTCAACAGGGAAGACAAGCCTCGTCTAGTGCAGAGACATGCAAGTCCACTTTCCACTCAAGCTGACAAAGTAGTATCAGGCTTCCTGTCGAGATGACATAGGGATCTGTGGCTTTCTCTCGAGATGCCACAAGGCTGTCACACCTGCCATCATGCTTTGAGTTGATACTCAGGGTGACAGCCGAGTCAGTGCAGGGGAATAAGGTGTATCTGGAATGGATTGGGACATCGAGGTGTTTTGGAATCGTGATACAACCCCTGGAGTTCCTCTCGAGTTTCAAGTTGAGACTGCCACCTCTTGAGGTGCGACGGGAACGCCAGGATTCTTTTCCCAATGGAGCATGGAAATAGACCCTCATCTAGAGATGAGAGAAAAACGGGGCTTTTCTTCAGTTGTGGTGGGACACTTAGTGTTGCTCTCGAGTGGAGATGGGTATTTTGGGGAACTTTTTGAGTTGTATCTAAGGTGTCAAGGACCCTTTCGAGGCCTAAGAGGGAAGGGGGGATTTCTGTCGAGACACCACACTGGAAAAGGGCTTCATCTCGCATTGAGGGGAGAATCTCTGCTTTTTCTCGAGTTGCAGCAGGAACTGTGGGGTTCCTCTCGAGTTACGATGGAAACCTCAGGGACCCGCTCGTGTTGCCTCAGGAAAGTCAAGTCTCCATGCGAGTTGCGAGGGGCCTCTCGGGATTCCTCTCCAGTCGCTGCTGGGGCCGAGGTCGTCCTCTGGATTTGAGGCCAGAACCTCAGGTTCCTCTCCAAGGCTGACATGGATCTGGGAATTCCTATGGAGTTTCAACAGGGGATACAACCTCGTCTTGTCTGGAGGCATGCAAGTCCGCTTTCCTCTCAAGCTGTAAAAGTAGTGACAGGCTTCCTGTCGAGTTGAAATAGGGATTGGTGGCTTTCTCTCGAGGTGCCACAGGGCTGTCACACCTGCCATCATGTTTTGAGTCGATACTCAAGGTGAGAGTTGAGTCAGTGCAGGGGAATCAGGTACATCTGGAGTGGATTGGGACATCGGGGTTTTTTGGAATTGTGGCACGACCCCTGCAGTTCCTCTCGAGTTTCAAGTTGAGACCGCCTTCTCTTGAGGTTCAACGGGGACGCCCAGATTCCTTTCCTGACGAAGCAGGGAAATGGACCCTCATCTCGAGGTGAGGAGAGAAAAACGGGGCTCTTCTTGAGTTCTAGAAGGACCCTCAGTGTTCCTCTCGAGTGGAGACGGGTATGTCAGGGAACTTTTGGAGTTGCATCAAGAATGTCAAGGACCCTTTCGAGGCTCAAGAGGGAAGGTGGGATTTCTCTCGAGACGTCACAGTGGAAAAGGGCCTCATCTCGCTTTAAAAGGAGAATATCCTGGTTTTACTCGAGTTGCGGAAGGAAATTTGGGGTTCCTGCTGACTTACGATGAAGACCTCAGGGACCAACTTGTTTTGCCTCAGGGAAGTCAAGTCTCCATGCGAGTTGCGAGGGGCCTCTCGGGCGGGATTCCTCTTCAGTTGGTGCAGGGGCCTAGGTTCTCATCTCAAATTGAGGCCGGAACCTCAATGTTCCTCTCCAGTCCTGACATGGATCTCATGGTTCCTATGGAGCTTCAACAGGGCAGTCAGGCCTTGTCTCGTGTGGAGACATGGAGGTCAGCTTTCCTCTCGAGATGTAAAAGTAGTGTCAGGCTTCCTGTCGAGTTGGCATAGGGATCTGTGGCTTTCTCTCGAGGTGCCACAGGGCTGTCACACCTCCCGTCTTGTTTTGGGTTGATATTCGTGGTGACAGTCGAGTCAGTGCAGGGGAATCAGGTATTTCTGGAGTAGACTGGGACATTGGGGTCTTTTTGAATTCTGGCACAATCCCTGGAGTTCCTCTCGAGTTTCAAGTTGAGACTGCCTCCTCTTAAGGTGCAACAAAAACGCTGGGATTCCTTTCCCGATGAAGCAGGGAAATGGACCCTCATCTTGAGTTGAGGAGGGGAAAATGCGGCCCATCTTCAGTTGTGCAAGACATTCGGTGTTCCTCTCGAGTAGAGACGGGTATGTCAGGGAACTTCTTGAGTTGCATCAAGGGTGTCAAGGACACTTGCGAGGCTCAGTAGGGAAGGTGGGATTTTTCTGGAGATGCTGCAGTGGAAAAGGTCCTCATCTCACGTTGAGTGGAGAATCTCCTGGATTTCTCGAGTTGCAGCAGGACAGTTAGGGTTCCTCTTGAGTTACAAACGGGGACCTCAGGGAACCGCTCGTGTTGCTACAGGAAAGTCAAGTCTCCATGCGAATTGTGAGGGGCCTCTCAGGATTCCTCTCCAGTAGGTTCAGGGGCCTAGGTTCTCAGCTCGAGGTGAGGCTGGAACCCCAGTGTTCCTCTCCAGTGCTCACATTAATCTTGGGGTTCCTATGAAGTTTTAACAGGGGAGTCAGGCCTCCTCTCGTGTGGAGACATGCAAGTCCTCTTTCTGCCGGGGTCCAGCCCCTGCAGTATCCAGGGGAACCTGAAGGAAAAACGGTGTTGGCATATGATTTAGAGAGAGATAAGGAAACAATGTTGTAGATAAGAAAATAGAGGAGAGAAAGAGGCTGATATTCCTTGGTTTACATAGAAAGCCAATAAAACTCCGAGACAAGGAATTTGCCCTGTTCATGGAGGCCACAGGTGCCCTCCTGGTCTCCCAAGGGAGTGAAGATGCAGAATGTCTTCCCGTTTGGGTCTTTGAAACCCAGGCAGATAAGTGAACCCAGGGAGCCTCTATGCTCCAAGGGTCAGCCTGAAAAAGAGATCAAGAGAGAGAGAGAAAGAAAGAGAAAAAAGAAAAAGAAACACGGGGTTACCAAGCTTCTTCGGTTAGTGAGGCCCATTATTTTATTTTCAAAAGGGTCTTTTATTCCTTTACTTGTACATAGAGGGAAATGAAAGATGCAAAGACATACAGGGTCAGCCCAAACATTACATCTGTTTTGTCTTCATCAAAACCAGGATTTTTTCTTCAAACTTTTCCCATAAACAATGTTGTGTACATTATCTTCTCGCCTTGAAGGCCTGTGGACATTTTATGACCCTCTTTTGATAAAGGCTGCTCAACCAGAAAACTTATTTTCCCTTGAAATGTTTTTTCTTTATATTTCTAATCTATGTCAGCCTCAAAAAGTATTAAACAAGTTACATTTCTCACGGAGCAAAGGTGCAGTGAGTTACAAGAAAGAACCAATTAGCCCAAAAGTCTGATGTGGTTAATTTCAAGGCTACATTTGTTTTTCTTACATTCCATCTATGTTAACTAATACACTCCTGGGTGCACAGTGGATAAGAGATATGGGAACTTAGCATCAAGCATTGGCCCAATAATGAAATCCTACACCAGCACTACTCTAGTAACTTTTAACTCTTTAAAAGGCTCTATGTTTTAGGCTTCCCATGCCTCTCACAGTTGGGAGGCTGTAAATAATCACATGCATAGCTATAAGAGTCTGGATAAACCTGTCAAGCAAGCCAGAATGCTAACAGAGAGGGTTTGATTTGAACTATTCCTCTCATGTACAGGAGACTTATTAGCTAGAGCCCTAAGTTGATTTTCTCCAGAGAAAAGTGGTTGGGGATAGCCCCCTCTTAATGTCAGAGGAGTTGGTGAAAGTCATGAAATAGTAAAACAGACAGATTCTGGTTTGGGGGTAGATACTCAAGCAGGTCTAGGGAGCCCCTCGAGTCCTGAAGACTTTCTTAACAGTTCTCTTCCACATGACTGTTGCCAAGGGTGGGATCTCCAGTGCTGGCTCCTGGCAGCTTTCCTATTGAGCTGTAAAAGTAGGGTCAGGCTTCCTGTCGAGTTGACATAGGGATCTGTGGCTTTATCTCGAGGTGCCACAGGGCTGTCACACCTGCAATCGAGTTTTGAGTCGATACTTTGGGTGACAGTCGAGTCAGTGAAGAGGAATAAGTTTTATCTGGAGTGGATTGGAACATAGGGGTCTTTTTGAATTGTGGCACGACCTCTGGAGTTCCTCTCGAGTTTCACGTTGAGACCACCTCCTCTCGAGGTTCGACGGGAATGCCTGGATTCTTTTCCCTATGAAACAGGGAAATGGACCCTCATCTCGAGATGAGAAGCAAAAAAAAAGGGGCTCTTCCTGAGTTGTGGCGGGACACTCGGGGTTCCTCTTGAGTGGAGACTGGTATGTCAGGGAACTTCTTGAGTTACATCCAGGGTGTCAAGGAACCTTGAGAGGCTCAATAGGGAAGGTGGGATTTCTCTCGAGATGCTGCAGCAGAAAAGGGCCTCATCATTCGTTGAGGGGAGAATCTCCTGTCTTTTCTCCTGTTGCAGCAGGAAATTTGGGGTTCCTCTCGAGTTACGATGGGGACCTCAGTGACTCGCTCGTGTTACTTCAGGAAAGTCAAGTCTCCATGCGACTTGCAAGGGGCTTCTCGGGATTTCTCTCCAGTTGGTGCAGGGGCCTAGGTCCTTATCTCGAGTTGAGGCCAGAACCTCAGGTTTCCTCTCCAGTGCTGACATGGAACTCGGGTTCCTATGTAGTTTCAACGGGGGAGTCAGGCCTAGTTTCGTGTGGAGATAATGGAAGTTCGCTTTCCTCTCAAGCTGTAAAAGTAGTGTCTGGCTTCCTATCGAGTTGACATAGGGATTTGTGGCTTTCTCTAAGGTGCTAAAGGGCTGTAACAACTCCCATCGTGTTTTGAGTCGATACTCGGGGTGACCGTCGAGTCAGTGCAGGTGAATCAGTTGTATCTGGAGTGAATTGGGATATTGGGGTTTTTTTGAATTGTGCCACGACCCCTGGAGTTCCTCTCGAGTTTCACGTTGAGACTGCTTCCTCTTGAGGAGTGACGGGAATGCACGGATTCCCTTCCCGACAAAGCAGGGAAATGGACCCTCATCTCGGGATGAGGAGGGAAAAATGGGACTATTCTTGAGTTGTGGCTGGACACACCTCCTCTTGAGACGGGTATGTTGGGGAACTTCTTGAGTTGCATCAAGGGTGTCAAGGATGCTTGTGATGCTCAGGAGGGAAGGTGGGATTTCTCCTGAGATGCTGCAGCAGAAAAGAGCCTCATCTCGCATTGAGGGGAGAATCTCCTGGTTTTACTCGAGTTGCAGCAGGAAACTTGGTGTTCTTCAAGAGTTACCACAGGGACTTCAGGGACCCGCTTGTGTTGCCTCAGGAAAGTCAAGTCTCCATGCGAGTTGCGAGGGGCCTCTTGAGATTCCTCTTCAGTCGGTGCAGATGAGATGTCCTCATCTCGAGTTGAGGCTGTAACCTCAGTGTTCCTCTCCAGTGCTGACATGGATTTCGGGGTTCCTATGGAGTTTCAACAGAGGAGTCTAGCCTCGTCTCGTGCGGAGACATGGAAGTCCACTTTCCTCTCGAGCTGTAAAAGTAGTGTCAGGCTTCCTGAATCTTTTGATGACCTTTTCCTAGGTCCCAGGGCCCATGCAGGCCTATTTCTGCCCCATTATGTGCTAGGTCAGCCATGTATTGAATCTTGCCTTTGGGAAGTCCCAGGGCACAAGCTCCATGTGATAACCACCCCAGGTTGAAAGTCATGTAGGTGTGATAGGCTGACACACCAAGGCAGTAGATGAGAAATTGACCCCACTCTGCAGATGGAGAGAATAGGGAAACCCTGAGGGGCATATGGCTTGTCAAGGGCCACATCACAGATGAGAAGAAGAGTCCTGTCTGAAAAGCTGTGTCCTCAGAGTTCAGGCCCTGGCTGCACCTAGGCCTGCCAAATCTGTGAGGTGAGCAGTATGGGTGTCACTGTGCCTGCTCATGGCCTAAGGGGGTGGGTGAACAGACAGAAACCCAGAGCTTCACTTGGAGAGCTTTGTGTAAGGGACCTTGGCAACAAACCCAGGAAATGACGTCACTTCCTGGAAACAGAACCCAACAGAACACGGAAACCGGATCTCCAAGACTCACAGTGGAGAGGAGCCCCCAGCCAGTTCACAGGCAGCCAAAGATGTTTTCCTGCCTCGTCTCGTGCGGAGACATGGAAGTCCACTTTCCCCTCGAGCTGTAAAAGTAGTGTCAGGCTTCCTGACACTTTTGATGACCTTTTCCTAGGTCCCAGAGGCCATGCAGGCCTGTTTCTGCCCCATTTCTGTGCTAGGTCAGCCATGTATTGAATCTTGCCTTTGGGAAGTCCCAGGGCACAAGCTCCATGTGATAACCACCCCAGGTTGAAAGTCATGTAGGTGTGATAGGCTGACACACCAAGGCAGTAGATGAGAAATTGACCCCACTCTGCAGATGGAGAGAATAGGGAAACCCTGAGGGGCATATGGCTTGTCAAGGGCCACATCACAGATGAGAAGAAGAGTCCTGTCTGAAAAGCTGTGTCCTCAGAGTTCAGGCCCTGGCTGCACCTAGGCCTGCCAAATCTGTGAGGTGAGCAGTATGGGTGTCACTGTGCCTGCTCATGGCCTAAGGGGGTGGGTGAACAGACAGAAACCCAGAGCTTCACTTGGAGAGCTTTGTGTAAGGGACCTTGGCAACAAACCCAGGAAATGACGTCACTTCCTGGAAACAGAACCCAACAGAACACGGAAACCGGATCTCCAAGACTCACAGTGGAGAGGAGCCCCCAGCCAGTTCACAGGCAGCCAAAGATGTTTTCCTGCCTCGTCTCGTGCGGAGACATGGAAGTCCACTTTCCCCTCGAGCTGTAAAAGTAGTGTCAGGCTTCCTGACACTTTTGATGACCTTTTCCTAGGTCCCAGAGGCCATGCAGGCCTGTTTCTGCCCCATTTCTGTGCTAGGTCAGCCATGTATTGAATCTTGCCTTTGGGAAGTCCCAGGGCACAAGCTCCATGTGATAACCACCCCAGGTTGAAAGTCATGTAGGTGTGATAGGCTGACACACCAAGGCAGTAGATGAGAGATTGACCCCACTCTGCAGATGGAGAGAATAGGGAAACCCTGAGGGGCATATGGCTTGTCAAGGGCCACAACACAGATGAGAAGAAGAGGCCTGTCTGAAAAGCTGTGTCCTCAGAGCTCAGGTCCTGGCTGCACCTAGGCCTGCCAAAACTGTCAGGTGAGCAGTATGGGTGTCACTGTGCCTGCACATGGCCTAAGGGGGTGGGTGAACAGACAGAAACCCAGAGCTTCACTTGGAGAGCTTTGTGTAAGGGACCTTGGCAACAAACCCAGGAAATGACGTCACTTCCTGGAAACAGAACCCAACAGAACACGGAAACCGGATCTCCAAGACTCACAGTGGAGAGGAGCCCCCAGCCAGTTCACAGGCAGCCAAAGATGTTTTCTTGTTTGCCCCTTCCCAGAGGCCAGGGCCTCCGGATAGGTCACCGCAGAGTGTGTAGGAATGCAGTCGGTGCTGCCTCAGGCCCCCCCCAACCCACCCAACAGACCTCTGGCCCTTTACCTGAAGGAACAGAAAGGTAACACGGGAGCTCCAGCCCAGGCCAGGTGCCCTCTCCCATCCAACCCGGGTAACCCTGAGTCCTTTCCCTGTGTGTGTGGATGGAGGTTTCCTGAGGTATCTCTGCCTCAGGCAAGCCCCTGCAGATGTGGCTCAGAAGTCTGTGGGCTGGGTGTGTCCAGACCCCAGGGGAGAGCAGGCTGTGTGGGATGGGGACAGTCCAAGCAGCACTGGCTGCCCAGGAAGACCCCACGCCCCCAGAGGCGTTTCCTTCATCCAGGGTGGGTAACTGAGCAGACACATGCTTCTGCTGGCAGCAGAATTTCGAAAGGGCAGAAGCAGCTGCCATACCGGTCAGGCCCAGCTCAGGAAACTCCAAGCAGGGTTGGCTAATGGTCAGTGTCATTTGAAATCTTTCCAGTCAATGTGGCCGATGAGGGGGGCACCACGTTCACCTCCCCGAGGGTGGCATTGGATCACCACCCCCCTGCCCGTGAGGCCCAGTGCAGGCTCCAGGTGAGCGTGCCCATGGAGGGATCAGCCCAACTGGAATGAAGAGGAAGTGGGGAAGGCCTGATCCACACACACCACCCAGGACACACCCCAGGACCCAGTCTCAGGCTGCCATGGAGCTCAGTACACCCGGCTCTGACCCTGAGCCCCAAAACCCCTGCCTCTGAGGCAGCAGGAGGACCTGGAGTCCAGCACGGCAGAGCACACAGGTGAGGAGGCTGGGGCTGTGCATGTGAGTATGTGGGGCAGAGGTGCTGAGCTACACAGGGAGGCATCCCCCAGAGCTGGGTCTGGGCCTGGAACAAAGGCTGGCCTCACACCACCTATCTTCAACACTGCGGTCAGAGTGCATCCTATGCTGGATATTCTTTGCGATTCTCTAGGAAGCTTTCTGTCCCCATATACACACATCAAAATGCTGGTGATGGGTAACCTCTTCTCTCACAGCTCTATTGCTGGCCTCTAATTACAACCAGACTCCACTTCCAAGTCTTGTCCCTACAGCAGTGGGTGGCACAGGCGCAGGAGCCAGGGATCCACTGAGGGGAGATCGAGACCTGAGACTTGCCTTCCCAAAGACACCGGGCCAGCTGGGTACTAGCCAGCACACTGGGTATATCGGACTTCTGTGCCTGCAGGACCCCCAGCCACAGGCACCAATGTCCCACCCCCTCATTAAGAACATCCACCTCCACCTTCACCTGTACCTGCTCGGGCTTTGGCAGGAGAACCCGAGTCAGGGGATGAGTCACCACCTCTGAAGGGAGAGCCTGCCCTGGCTCCTGCGCAAGACCCAGATGCCCACGATGACTCACCCACCCCTGCAGGGAGAATGGGCCCCCGCTCTGGACAGAGACCCGGAGCCTTTTCTGGAAACACCTCGTCCAGGAGAGCAGTTGGCTCTGCAGCCTCTGTTCCGGCCTGCTTCCCGTGGATGCCATCAACTCACTCCCCACCCAGGGCAGATTGAGTACCCTTCCCCTGAGCTTATTTGCATCTGGTGTGTGTGTAGCTTTCTTGTGATATTTTTATTGCTTCATGTATTTTTTTTCTGTTAATTCTTTGTTAATAAATTTTACTTTAATGGATGCAATTTGGGAATATTAAGGCCTTCACAGTGCTGTGTAACCATCAACAATGTCTGCATTCACACTTTCCCATTCTATGACCCCACTTCCCAGCAAAGCCTGGATTCATGTCAAGTACTACCAATTCCTCCCTCCCCCACATGACAACATTTAGTCTTCTTCTTTCTCCATTTCTTCCCATTCTTTGGGTGTCTGCAATCAACGCCAATCGCTGCAATGACAGAAAAATGGATTTTTTTTTTTCTGAGAGAAAGGGAACGTTATAGGCGCTTAGCCTTGTTAGACTTTCTGCAGTCCCTTGGTTTTTACAGTCCATGGAGTTATCTAGGCCAGAATACTGGAGTGGGTAACTTTTCCATTCTCCAGGGGAATTTTCTACTCTCCACATACTGCAAGACTACACTTGAGAATTCTTATTTTTATTTCATTTGAAGTAGCCTTTAGGCAACTGAAAGGACAGTGTAGGTACTTTCAGGATGTCATCTGCAAAACGAAGCCCTTTCGGCAAATGTGGTCCGAACCTCCATGGAGGGATTGTTGTTGTAAATGTGACATCTCAGCCAGAAGGGAGATGCGGAGCTCTTCCTGCTCCATAAATTCACAGAAGAAGCCAAAAGAGAGAGCTGGGAAGTGAACAACATCAATGACCATAAAGTGTTCCTCATTGGACAAAGCTAGAGAAAACCCAACACACTATGGCCCAAAGACCCTCTTGGAAATGAATGTTCAGTAAGGAAGAGAAGAAACACGTGAGGGTGGACAGGCCATGCCCATGGCCAGTGAAGTTTGGAGACGGCCTGAGCTCTCAGATGAAGACACATGCCAGTGTAAACCCTTTGCAGACAGCAGCGATGGCGTCACCGTGTAAGTGTTTAGTCTGGTGTCAACACGCCCTGGGAACCACATGAGGGAGCAGACCTGGGTCTCTTCTCTGCCCCACATCCCACCCTCAGGAAGCAGGAAGCTTACAGGACCTGCCTGCCTGTCTGGCTCAACCATGAGCTGCGACCACCTCCAGGGTAGACTCCACCTTCTCTTCTCTATGCACCGTGAACCTGCACAGTGGGCCTTCAGAACCTCAAGAAACTCGCCCCATCCCCACTAGAGCCAGAAGCCTCCCCTGGTATCCAAACGCCTGTGGAGTCACATTGGCCCAAGTCCTACTTCTGGACCCCTGGAGCCTACTTCAGCATTTACAGTGTGAATAATCAGGTCCTTTATACACAGATTCCCAGCTGTCAGATCTGAGCTTTGGATTCAGTCAGCTCCGTCCCTCCCATGGCAACCAGGTGGGCTGCCATGCAGGCAAAGGAGCACATGAGCTGAGTTTCAAGGGAGGCACTGAAAGGACAGCAGTGGATAAAACTTGGTTGCAAACTGAGGGAGGGTACCTGCGTGTCTCAGAAAAGGCCTCTGGTGTGCAAGTGTGGAGGAGGGCCTCGATGGGGCAAAGGAAAGAGATATACTCAGGGCCAAAAGCTCTTGGCCTCTCCTTTAGCAGCTCCAGTGATAGCCTGTGAACACTGGACAGCCAATGTGGTCACATGAGCATGACTCTAATCTCCCCAGAAAGCAAGAGAAAGGGAGTAAGGTGTGGAAGGACCCAGAGGGTGTGGTGGGGTGGATGAAGGGAGGTGCCATTCCTTTCTCCAGAGCAAACTGATTTTGTGAGTCTCCGAGCTGCCAGACAGCAGTTGCCAAGTCAGGTCCCCGCAGCACCCAGTGTGGGCTGGATGCCTTAGCCCCTGTCACACGGACAAGCTTCACCATGTGGCCTCCCTGAGTTCTAACAGCAGGAACTGTGGGGTCTGTCTGAGTACACACTTCCTTGCTATAGCTGAGTTACCCCCTTCTTAGAGCCCCAGTTTTGTCCTCTGGAATAAGGACATCAATGTTACCTTAGCAGGTTGCTACCTTAAACCTGTGAAGACTCTTTTGGGTAATCCTACAATTAGTAGCTGGTCTTAAGAGATATTGGACTTCCCTCATACCTCAGCTGGTGAAGTATCCTCCTGCAATGCAGGAGAGCCCAGTTTGATTCCTGAGTCAGGAAATCCTGATCTGCTGCAGAAGGGTCAGGGTGCCCAGTCCAATATTCTTGGGCCTCTTTGTGGCTCAGCCGGTAAAGAATCTGCCTGCATGCAGAGACCTGGGTTCGACCCCTGGGTTTGGAAGATCCCCTGGATAAGGGAAAGGCTGCCCACTCCAGTATTCTTGCCTGCAGAATTCCATGGATCCTATACTCTATGGGGTCGCAAAGAGTTGGACACGACTGAAGGACTTGTCCCTTCACTTTCAAGAGATATCTCCTGAATCCAGATTAGACTGGAGTCTCCCAGTGCCATCTGGCGTTTCTTCCCTGAAGCCATCCAAAACCCACACACTTGCATTTGCAAGGTCTCCACTTAGCCCACTGACAGAAAGCCCAGCATAGTTCCACAAGCTCACAGATAAGCAGGAGGACTCACAGGCAGACGGCTTCCCTCCAGTCTCATGTGGAGCTTCGGGACCACAGCAGGAGCCAGCGCTCTCAAAACCTGGGCTCAGCAGCGCCCTCATTCTCAAGCCAGTGCCTCTGCCCTGATGGGAGCAGAAAGGTCACCAATCGCCTCAGACTGACCTCAGGCTCCTCCCACTGCTGTAGACTGACCTCACCAGCCCCGCCCCTTCCAGCAGAACCAGAGCTCCTATTCCCGTTGATTGCAGCCTGAGTCCTGGCCCTGGGCCCCAATTAGTCACTGCCCAAGTCCTGAGCCCATCACATTAGCCAGGGAGGTTGGAACACACAAATTACACAGATACAGGTCGTGTGACCATACTCTCCAGGACACCTGTGAGGGCCTCACCATATGTCAGGGATGGAGACAGTTCGATGCCCCAAGAGCAAGATGAGAATCAGGTCACTGTGTCCTTGTGCTCCGTGTCCTGGGACGAGCTTGCACAACGTCTCTACACAGCACTTTCTTCTCTGCAGACAAAATATTCATGACACACCTCTTCCCTTCCCAAGCGTAGTTTCATGCAACACTATTCAAGGCAGCAAGGCCTCCTGTTTGAAGATAGGTTTGGAGATCATCCTCCTAGCATCTACGTTTCTTCTGTGTGTCATGGTAGCATAATTGATTCAGTGAAAAAATACCCACTAGCACCACCACACGCTGCTCTGTGTTTTCTGGATTCTTGCCTGTTCTGAGTAGAGGACATGTTCCAGGGGCCCCTCAAATGGAGTAAATTTTGTCCAAGGAAGCACCTGAGACACTGAATCCCTCAATCACGTTGCTGTAAGCCTTAAACTAACAAATCTTTAAAAATGCATAATACTTCGATTATAAAGTAAGGTATTCACTCATCAAAAATTGTTATAAATTTTGTCAAGTTTTCCTTTCAATTGCTGGTTCTTCGTATGTGCCTTAACTGCTATGGTGGTGTTTTGTGAGGCAGGGATCCAACTTACTTTCCCAATGGGTGCAAAAGAGCCCTATTGGGCCTCCTCTCTTCCTTTACATATTCAGTTCAGTTCAGTCGCTCAGTCGTGTCCGACTCTCTGCGACCCCATGAATTGCAACACGCCAGGCCTCCCTGTCCATCACCAACTCCCGGAGTGCACTCAGACTCACGTCCATCGAGTCAGTGATGCCATCCAGCCATCTCATCCTCGGTCGTCCCCTTCTCCTCCTGCCCCAAGTCCCTCCCAGCATTAAAGTCTTTTCCAATGAGTCAACTCTTCGCATGAGGTGCCCAAAGTACTGGAGTTTCAGCTTTAGCATCATTTCTTCCAAAGAAATCCCAGGGCTGCCCTCCTTCACAATGGACTGGTTGGATCTCCTTGCAGTCCAAGGGACTCTCAAGAGTCTTCTCCAACACCACAGTTCAAAAGCATCAATTCTTCGGCACTCAGCTTTCTTCAGAGTCCAACTCTCATATCCATACATGACAACTGGGAAAACCATAGCCTAGACTAGATGGAACTTTGTTGGCAAAGTAATTAATGTCTCTCCTTTTGAATATGCTATCTAAGTTGGTCATAACTTTCCTTCCAAGTAGTAAGCGTCTTTTAATTTCGTGACTGAAATCACCATCTGCAGTGATTTTGGAGCCCCCTCAAAATAATGTCTGACACTGTTTCCACTATTCCCCATCTATTGGCCATTAAGTGATGGGACAGATGCCATGATCGTAGTTTTCTGAATTCGGAGCTTGAAACCAACGTTTTCACTCTCCTCTTTCACTTTCATCAAGAGGCTCTTTAGTTCCTCTTCACTTTCTGCCATAAGGGTGGTGTCATCTGCATATCTGAGGTTATAGATATTTCTCTCAGCCATCTTGATTCCAGCTTGTGCTTCTTCCAGCCCACCCTTTCTCATGATGTTCTCTGCATATAAGTTATAGAAGAAGGGGGGCAATATACAGCCTTGACATACTCCTTTCCCTATTTGGAACCAGTCTGTTGTTCCATGTCAAGTTCTAACTTTTGCTTCATGACCTGCATATAGGCTTCTCAAGAGGCAGGTCAGGTGGTCTGCTATTCCCATCTCTTGAAAATGTTTCCAACGCTTTACTGTGATCCACACAGTCAAAGGCTTTGGCATAGTCAGTAAAGCAGTAATAGATGTTTTTCTAGAACTCTCTTGCTTTTTTGATGATTCAGGGGATGTTGGCAATTTGATCTCTGGTTCCTCTGCCTTTTCTAAAACCAGCTTGAATATCTGGAAGTTCATGGTTCATGTATTGCTGAAGCCTCGCTTGGAGAATTTTGAGCATTACTTTACTAGCATGTGAAATGAGTGCGACTGTGCGGTAGTTTGAGCAGTCTTCGGCCTTGGAATGAAAACTGACCTTTTCCAGTCCTGTGGCCACTGCTGAGTTTTCCAAATTTGCTGGCACAACGAGTGCAGCACTTTCACAGCATCATCTTTCAAGATTTGAAATAGCTCCACTGGAAATCCATCACCTCCACTAGTTTCTTCGTAGTGATGCTAAGGCCCACTTGACTTCACATTCCAGGATGTCTGATAATAGGTGAGTGATCACACCATCGTGATTATCTGGGTCTTGAAGATCGTTCTGGTAGAGTTCTTCTGTGAATTCTTGCCACCTCTTCTTAATATCTTCTGCTTCTGTTAGGTCCATACCGTTTCTGTCTTTATCGAGCCCATCTTTGCATGAAATGATCCCTTGGTATCTCTAGTTTTCTTGACGAGATCTCTAGTCTTTTCCACTGTGTTGTTTTCCTCTATTTCTTTGCATTGTTCGCTCTGAAGGCTTTCTTATCTCTCCTTGCTATTCTTTGGAATGATGCATTCAGATGCTTATAGCTTTCCTTTTCTCCTTTGCTTTTCTCCTCTCTTCTGTTCACATCTATTTGTAAGGCCTCCTCAGACAGCCATTTTGCTTTTTTGCATTTATTTTTCTTGGGGATGGTCTTGATCCCTGTTCCTGTACAATGTCATGGACCTCCGTCCATAGTTTATCAGGCACTTTATCAGATATAATCCGTTAAATCTATTTCTCACTTCCACTGTATAATCATCAGGGATTTGATTTAGGTCATACCTGAATTGTCTAGTGGTTTCTCCTACTTTCTTCAATTTAAGTCTAAACTTAGCACTAAGAAGTTCATGATCTGAGCCAGTCAGCTCCCCGTCTTGTTTTTGCACACTGTATGGAGCTTCTCCACCTTTGGCTGCAAGGAATATAATCAGTCTGATTTCAGTGTTGACCATCTGATGATGTCCATGTGTAGAGTCTTCTCTTGTGTTGCTGGAAGAGGGTGTTTGCTATGACCAGTGCGTTCTCTTGGCACAATTCTATTACTTGCCCTGCTTCATTGCATACTCCAAGGCCAAAATTGCCTATTATTCCAGGTGTTTCTTGACTTCCTACTTTTGCATTCCAGTCCCCTAGAATGAAAAGGACAACTTTATTGGGTGTTAGTTCAAAAAGGTCTTGAAAGTCTTCACAGAACTGTTCAACGTCAACTTCTTCAGCATTACTGGTTGGGGCATAGGCTTGGATTACCTGACATTAAGTGGTTTGCCTTGGAATGGAACAGAGATCATTCTGTCATTTTTGAGAGGACATCCAAGTACTGCCCTTCAGATTCTTTTGTTGACCATGATGGCTACTCCATTTCTTCTAAGGGATTCCTTCCCACAGTATTAGATATAATGGTCATCTGAGATACCCCTCGTCCAAGGTAAGGAGCAGCGGCTGTGCTTTGCTGGAGCAGCCGTGAAGAAATAACCCACGCCCAAGGTAAGAGAAACCCAAGTAAGATGGAAGGTGTTGCAAGAGCATCAGAGGGCAGACACACTGAAAACATACTCAAAGAAAACTAGTCTATCTACTGACACTAGGACCACAGCATTTTCTAACTCAATGAAACTAAGCCATGCCGGCGGGGCAACCCAAGATGGGTGGGTTATGGTGGAGGGGTCTGACAGAATGTGGTCCACTGGAGAAGGGAATGGCAAACCACTTCAGTATTCTTGCCTTGAGAACCCCATGAACAGTACGAAAAGGCAAAATGATAGGATACTGAAAGAGGAACTCCCCAGATCAGTAGGTGCCCAATATCAGTGGAGAAAACACTCCAGAAAGAATGAAGGGATGGAGCCAAAAATAATAATAATAATAATAATAATAATACCCCACTGTGGATGTGACTGGTGATAGAAGCAAGGGCCAATGCTGTAAAGAGCAATATTGCATAGGAACCTGGAATGTTAGGTCCAAGAATCAAGGCAACTTGGAAGTAGTCAAACAAGAGATGGCAAGAGTGAACATTGACATTCTAGGAATCAGCGAACTAAAATGGACTGGATTGGGTGAACTTAACTCAGATGACCATTATATCTACTACTGCAGGCAGGAATCCCTCTGAAGAAATGGAGTAGCCATCATGGTCAAGAGAAGAGTCCGAAATGCAGTACTTGTATGCAATCTCAAAAACGACAGAATGATCTCTTCATCTCCAAGGCAAACCATTCAATATCACAGTTATCCAAGTCTATGCCCCAACCAGTAACGCTGAAGGAGCTGACGTTGAATGGCTCTATGAAGACTTACAAGACCTTTTAGAACTAACACCTAAAAAAGATGTCCTTTACATTATAGGGCACGGGAATGCAAAAATAGGAAGTCAAGAAACACCTGGAGTAACAGGCAAATTTGGCCTTGGAATGTGGAATGAAGCAGGGCAAAGACTAATAGAGTTTTGCCAAGAAAATGCACTGGTCATAGCAAACACCCTCTTCTAACAACACAAGAAAATACTCCACACATGGACATCACCAGATGGTCAACACTAAAATCAGATTGATTATATTCTTTGCAGCCAAAGATGGAGAAGCTCTATACAGTCAACAAAAACAAGACCAGGAGCTGACTGTGGCTCAGATCATGAACTCCTTATTACCAAATTCAGACTCAAATTGAAGAAAGTAGGGAAAACTGCTAGACCATTCAGGTATGACCTAAATCAAATCCCTTACGATAATACAGTGGAAGTGAGAAATAGATTTAAGGGCCTAGATCTGATAGATAGAGTGCCTCATGAACTACGGAATGATACTCCTGACATTGTACAGGAGACAGGGATCAAGAACGTCCCCATGGAAAAGAAATGCAAAAAAGTGAAATGGCTCTCTGGGGAGGTCTTACAAACAGCTGTGAAAAGAAGAGAGGTGAAAAGGAAAGATATAAGCACCTGAATGCAGAGTTACAGAGAATAGCAAGAAGAGAGAAGAAAGCCTTCTTCAGCAATCAGTGCAAAGAAATAGAGGAAAACAACAGAATGGGAAAGACTAGAGATCTCTTCAAGAAAATTAGAGATACCAAGGGAACATTTCATGCAAAGATGGGCTCGATAAAGGACAGAAATGGTATGGACCTAACAGAAGCAGAAGATATTAAGAAGAGGTGGCAAGAATACACAGAAGAACTGTACAAAAAAGATCTTCA
>SJYQ01001389.1:83827-126984 GCA_006410935.1 Redunca redunca | reverse complement strand
TCACTGACTCGATGGACGTGAGTCTAAGTGAACTCCGGGCATTGGTGATGGACAGAGAGGCCTGGTGTGCTGCAATTCATGGCATTGCAAAGAGTCGGACATGACTGAGCGACTGAACTGAACTGAGTTAAATTCACCCATCCCAGTCCATTTTAGTTCACTCATTCCTAGAATGTCAGTGTTCACTCTAGCCATCCCCTGTTTGACCACTTCCAATTTGCTTGATTCATGAACCTAACATTCCAGGATCTGATGCAATATTGCTCTCTACAGCATCGGACCTTGCTTGTTTCACCGTCACATCTACAACTGTGTATTGTGTTTGCTCTGGATCCATCTCTTCAGTCTTTCTGGAGTTATTTCTCCACTGATCTCCAGTCGCATATTGGGCACTTACCGACCTGGGAGTTCCTTTCTCAGTATACTCTCATTTTGCCTTTTCATTCTGTTCATGGGGTTCTCAAGGCAAGAATACTGAAGTGGTTTGCCATTCCCCTTCTCCAGTGGACCACATCCTGTCAGCCATCTCATCATGACCCGTCCGCCTTGGGTGGCCCCTCTCAGCATGGCCTAGTTTCATTGAGTTAGACAAGGCTGTGGTCCATGTGATCAGATTGGCTAGTAGTCTGTGATTATGGTCTCAGTGTGTCTGCCCTCTGATGCCATCTCACAACACCTACCATCTTACTTGGGTTTCTCTTACCTTGGTCATGCGGTATCTATTCAAGGCTGCTCCAGCAAAGCTCAGCCACTGCTCCTTACCTTGGACGAGGTGCATCTCATCAGGGCTGCCCCTTCTTACCTTGAACGTGGAGTAGCTCCTCTCAGCCCTCCTGTACCCGCACACAACCTTTAGTTGTGTTGAAAATACAAATCTGTGTGCTAACCACAAGTAAAGTGAAGTCACTCAGTTGTGTCCGACTCTTTGTGACTCCATGGACTGTAACACACCAAGTTTCTCCATCCATGGAATTTTCTAGGCAAGAGTACTGGAGTGGGTTGCCATTTCCTTCTCCAAGGGGTCTTCCTTTCCCTGGGATCAATCCAGGGTCCCACATTGCGGGCAGACGCTTTACCATCTGAGCCACCAGGGAATCATGCTTTCACAAATCAAAAAGATAGTAAACTGAACATAAGAGACGACTTTCAAGCGATGTATCTGATAAATGGTTCCTAGGTAAAATAAACTAAGAACAAACAGCACTCAAGCCTCCAAGAAAAAACACACCACCTTTGTCCCATCCCCCAACACCAACTCCAACCTAAACACTTTATCTCAGTCTAACCTATCCCTAAAACCTTAACCCTAAGCTATCAAAACCCATGTGCATTCAAAGATATCCATCCACTCACAGGAGAGACAGAGAGAAAGAGAAAAAGGAAGACAGAGACTGAATGTCGAAAGGAAAAAAAAGACATGTCTAGAGAGAGACACTGAACAAAAGAGAGGAAATGAGTAGATTTTACAGACCTTTTCATAAATCTATCAGGAAGTTAGAAGAAATGACAGTGCCTATCCACCGCAGAAGAGAGGAAAATGAACCAAGCTCATGAGAGAAAAGGAGGAGAATGCAGGGAGCCATTATAGGCTCAGCTACCCACAGAAGCCGAGAGGGGGCACTTGAACAAGAATCTCAATGGAAAAAGAGGAACGAAAAGTTGCGTCCTCATTTAAATAAAAGGTGACCTTCCAGTCTCCCTTTCAGTCCTCCATTGTGGGGCACAGGGTCCCACAATAGGCATGGCAGGGAGTGCAGTCAAGTTGCCAGAGGGATCTGTGGCTTGCTCTCGAGGTACCACAGGGCTGACACACCTGCCATTGTGTTTTGAGTCGATACTCGGGGTGACAGTCGAGTCAGTGCAGGAGAATCAGGTGTATCTGGAGTGGATTCGGACATTGGGGTCTTTTGGAATTGTGGCACGACCCCTGGAGTTCCTCTCGAGTTTCAAGATGAGACCGCCTCCTCTAGAGGTGTGACAGGAACGCCGGGATTCCTTTCCCGATGAAACGGGGAAATGTACCCTCATCTCGAGATGAGTAGGGTCAAATGGGGCTCTTCTTGAGTTGTGGTGGGACACTCTGTGTTCCTCTCGAGTGGAGACAGTTACTTCAGGGAACTTCTTGTGTTGCATCAAGGGAGTCAAGGACCTTTTCAAGGCTCAAGAGGGAAGGTAAGATATCTCTCAAGACGACGCAGCGAAAAAGGACCTCATCTCACGTGGAGGGAAGAATCACCTGTTTTTTCTCAAGTTGCGGCTGGAAACTTGTGGTTTCCATACTCGGGTGACAGTCGAGTCAGTGCATGGGAATCAGGTGTATCTGGAGTGGATTGGGACATCATGGTCTTTTGAAATTGTGGCAGGACCCCTGGAGTTCCTCTCGTGCCGGGAGCTAGAATGGGAGATCCCAGCCATGACAAGGTCATGTGGAAGAGACCTGATAAGCAGGGCTTCAGGACTCGAAGGACCCCCTAGACCTGCTCGAGCATCTACCCCAGAACCAGAATCTGTCTGTCTTACTATTTTATGCCTTTCACCAACTCCTCTGACATAACAGGGGTCTATCACTGACCACCTTTCTATGGAAAAAATCAACTTAGGCCTCTAGCTAGTAAGTCTCATGGAATATTTCAAATCAACCCCCCTGTTAGCATTCTAGCTTGCTTGGCATGTTTATCCAGACTCTTGCAGCTACGCGTGTGATTATTAAACAGCCTGCCAACCGTGAGAGGCACGGGAAACCTAAAACAGTCTAAAAATATAGAACCTTTCAAAGAGTTAAAAGCTATTAGAGTAGTGCTGGTGTAGGATTTCATTGTTGAGCCAATGCTTGCTGCTAAGTTCCTATATCTCTTAGCCACTGTGCACCTGGGAGTGCATTAGTTAACATAGATGGAATGTAAGAAAAACAAGTGTAGCCTTGAAATTAACCACATCAGACCTTTGAGCTAATTGTTTCTTTCTTTGTTGTACCTCACTGCACCTTTGCTCCGTGAGAAACGTAACTCTGTTTAATACTTTCTGAGGCTGACATAGACTAGAAATATAAAGAAAAAAACATTACAAGGGAAAATAAGTTTTCTGGTTGAGCAGCCTTTATCAAAAGAGGGTCATAAAATGTCCACAGGCCTCCAAGGCCAGAATATAATGTACACAGCATTGTTTATGGGAAAGGTATGCAGAAAAAAATCCTGGTTTTGATAAAGACAAAACAGATGTAATGTTTGGTCTGACTCTGTATGACTTTGCATCTTTCATTTCCCTCTATGTGCAAGTCAAGGTATAAAAGTTCCTTTTGAAAATAAAGTTATGGGCCTCGCTCACTGAAGCTTGGTCACCCCGTGTCAATCATTCTCTCTCTCCCTTTCTCCCTTTCCCTCCCTCTCTTTTTCAGGCTGATCCCTTGGAGTACCGATGCTCTCTACGTTCACTTTCCTGCCTGGGCTTCTAAGACCCGATCAAGAAGGTGCTGTGCGTCTTCATTTCGGCTAGAAGGTGCTCTGCGTCTTCACTCAGGCAAGAGGGCGCCTGTGGCCTCCGTGAACAGAACAGGTCCCTTGTCTGGGACTTTATTGGCTTTCTTTGTAAAGCAATGAATATCAACCTTTTTCTCTATTTTCTTATCTACAACATTCTTTCTTTATCTCTCTCTAAATCTCTTTGCCTATGCTGGCTCTCCTGAGGGCTCCCCTGGATCCTGTGGGGGTTGGACCCGGGCCCTCTCGAGTTTCAACTTGAGACTGCCTCCTCTTGAGGTGCGACGGGAATGCTGGGATTCCTTTCCCAATGAAGCATGGAAATGGACCCTCATCTCGAGATGAAGAGGGGGAAACGGGGCTTTTCTTGAGCTGTGACAGGACACCTGGTGTTCCTCTCGAGTGGAGACGGGTATGTTGGGGAACTTCTTGAGTTGCATCAAGGGTGTCAAGGAGCCTTTCAAGGCTCAAGAGGGAAGGTGGGATTTCTCTTGAGACGCCGCAGCAGAAAAGGGCTTCTTCTCATTTTGAAGTGAGAATCTCCTGGTTTTCCTCGAGTTGTGGCAGGAAACTCGGGGTTCCTCTTGAGTTATGACAGGGACCTCAGGGACCTGCTCGTGTTACCTCAGGAAAGTCAACTCTCCATGTGAGTTGCAAGGGGCAGCTCGGGATACCTCTCCAGTTGGTGAAGGGGCCAGGGTCCTCATCTTGAGTTGAGGATGGAACCTCATGTTTCCTCTCTTGTGCTGACATGGATCTTGGGGTTTCTATGGAGTTTCAACAGGGGAGTCAGGCCTAGTCTCGTGTGGAGACATGCAAATCTGCTTTCCTCTCGAGCTGTAAAAGAAGTGTCAGGATTCCTGTCGAGTTGACATAGGGATCTGTGGCTTTCTCTCGAGGTTCCAAGAGTTTTCACACCTCCCATTGTGTTTTGAGTTGATATTCGTGGTGACAGTTGAGACAGTGCAGGGGAATCAGGTTTTTCTGGAGTAGATTAGGACATCGGGGTCTTCTGGAATTGTGGCCCGACGCCTGGAGTTCCTCTCGAGTTTCAAGATGAGACCGCCTTCTCTTGAGGTGCAACGGGAATGCCGGGATTCCTTTCCCAGTGAAGCAGGGAAATGTACCCTCATCTCGAGATGAGTAGGGTCAAATGGGGCTCTTCTTGAGTTGTGGCGGGACACTCTGTGTTCCTCTCGAGTGGAGACAGTTACTTCAGGGAACTTCTTGTGTTGCATCAAGGGAGTCAAGGACCTTTTCAAGGCTCAAGAGGGAAGGTAAGATATCTCTCAAGACGACGCAGCGAAAAAGGACCTCATCTCACGTGGAGGGAAGAATCACCTGCTTTTTCTCAAGTTGCGGCTGGAAACTTGGGGTTCCTTTCGAGTTATAATGGTGACCTCAGGAACCTGCTCGTGTTTCCTCAGGAAAGTCAAGTCTCCATGCTAGTTGCAAGAGGCCTCTCAGGAATCCTCTCCAGTCGGTCCAGGGGCCTAGGTCCTCATCTGGAGTTGAGGCCGGAACCTCAGGGTTCCTCTCCAGTGCTGACATGGATTTCAGGGTTCTTATGGAGTTTCAACAGGGGAGTCAGGCCTCATCTCATGTGGAGACATGCAAGTCCACTTTCCTCTCGAGCTGTCAAAGTAGTGTCAGGCTCCCTGTCGAGTTGACAGAGGGATCAGTGGCTTTCTCTCAACATGCCACAAGGCTGTCCCATCTCCCATCGTGTTTTGAGGTGATACTCGAGGTGACAATTGAGTAAGTGCAGGGGAATCATGTGTATCTGGAGTGGATTGGGACATCGGGGTCTTTTGGAGTTGTGGCACAACCCCTGGAATTCCTCTCGATTTTCCAGTTGACCATCTTCTCTTGAGTTGCAACAGGAACACCGGGATTCCTTTCCCGACGAAGCATGGAAATGGACCCTCATCTCGAAATGAAGAGGGAAAAACGGGGCTTTTCTTGAGTTGTGGTGGAACACTCGGTGTTCCTCTCCAGTAGAAACAGATATGTCGGGGAACTTCTTGAGTTGCATCAAGGGTGTAGAATCATTTCAAGGCTGAAGAGGGAATGTGGGATTTCCCTCAAACACCAAAACAGAAATGGGCCTCATTGCGTGTTGAGGGGAGAATCTCATGGTTTATCTCGAGTTGTGGCAGGAAACTTGGGGTTCCTCTAGAGTTACGACAGGGACTTCAGGGACCCGCTCGTGTTGCCTCAGGGAAGTCAAGTTTCCATGCAAATTGTGACAGGCCTCTCGGGATTCCTCTCCAGTCAGTGCCAGGACCTAAGTTCTCATCTGGAGTTTAGGCCAGAACCTCAGGGTTCCTCTCCAGTGCTGACATGGATCTCGGGGTTCCTATGTGCTGGGGTCCAGCCCCTGCAGGATCCATGTGTACCCTCAGGAGAGACGGCATCACTGAAGAGATTTAGAGAGAGAAGAAAGAATGTTACAGATAAAAAATAGAGGAGGAAAAGAGGCTGATATTCCTTGGTTTACACAGAAAGCCAATAATGCCCCAAGACAAGGTTCACCTAGGCTGCAGGCACCGTCCCAGTCTCCCGAGGGAGTGAAGACTCAGAGCACCTTTCCATTCAGGTCTTAGAAGCCCAGGCAGGAAAGTGAATGCAGAAAGCCTCTGTGCTTCAAGGGATCAGCATCACAAACAGAGTAAGAGAGAGAAAGAAAGAAAGACATGGGGTGACCAAGCTTCAGTGAGCGTGGTCCATAACTTTTTTTCAAAATGAACTTTTATACCTTGACTTGTATATAGAGGGAAATGAAAGATGCAAAGTCATACAGAGTCAGCCCAAACATTACATCGATTAGTCTTTATCGAAACCAGGATTTTTTCTGCATACCTTTCCCATTAACAATGTTGTGTACATTATCTTCTGGCCCTGAAGGCCTGTGGACATTTTATAACCCTCTTTTGATAAAGGCTGCTCAACCAGAAAACTTATTTTCCCCGGAAATGTTTTTCTTCATATTTTTAATCTATGTCAGCCTCAGAAAGTATTAAACAGAGTTACATTTCTCACGTTGCTAAGGTGCAGTGAGTTACAACAAAGAAAGAACCAATTAGCTCAAAGGTCTGATATGGTTAATTCCAAGGCTATTGCTTGTTTTTCTTCAATTCCAACTACATTAACTATTGCACTCCCAGGTGTACAGTGGATAAGAGATATGGGAACGTAGCAGCAAGCATTGGCTCAACAATGAAATCCTACACCAGCACTACTCTAATAGCTTTTAACTCTTTGAAAGGCTCTATATTTTTAGAATGTTTTAGGCTTCCCGTGCCTCTCACAGTTGGGAGGCTGTGAATAATCACATGTGTAGCAGTAAGAATCTGGATAAACCTGTCAGGCAAGCTAGAACGCCAGCAGAGGGGGGTTTGAATTGAAATATTCCTTTCAGGTCCAGGAGACTTATTAGCTAGAGCCCTAAGTAGATTTTCTCCAGAGAAAGGTGGTCTGGGATAGCCCCCTGTTAATGTCAAAAGAGTTGGTGAAAGTCACAAAATATTAAGACAGACAGATTCTGTTTTGGGGGTAGATGCTCGAGCAGGTCCAAGGGATCCCTCGAGTCCTGATCTGCCTTGCTCGTCAGGTCTCCTTCACATGACCTTGTCATGGGTGGGATATCCCGTGCTGGCTCCCAGCACCTATGGAGTTTCAGCAGGGGAGTCAGGTCTTGTCTCGTGTGGAGACATGGAAGTCCGCTTTCCTCTCGAGCTGTAAAAGTAGTGTCAGGCTTCATGTCTAGTTGACATAGGTCAGTGGCTTTCTCTCAACATGCCACAAGGCTGCCCCACCTCCCATCGTGTTTGGATTCGATATTCAGGGTGACAGTCGAGCCAGTGCGGGGGCATCAGGTTTATCTGGAGTGGAATGGCACATCAGGGTCCTTTGGAATTGTAGCACGACCCCTGGAGTTCCTCTCAAGTTTCAAATTGGGACCACCTCCTCTTGAGTTGCAACGGGAACACCGTGATTCCTTTCCCGATGAAGCAGGGAAATGGACCCTCATCTCGAGATGAGGAGGGGAAAACAAGGCTCTTCTTGAGTTGTGGCGGGACACTCGGTGTTCCTCTCGAGTGGAGATGGGCATGTCGGGGAACTTCTTGAGTTGCCTTAAGGGTGTCAAGGACCCTTTCGAGGCTCAAGAGGGAGGTAGGATTTCTCTCAAGACGCCACAGCAAAGAAAAAGGGCCTCATCTCGCGTTGAGGGGAGAATCTTCTGGTTTTTCTCAAGTTGCAGCAGGAAACTTGGGGTTCCTCTAGAGTTAAGACAGGGACCTCAGGGACCCGCTCATGTTGCCTCAGGAAAGTCAAGTCTCCATGCACGTTGTGAGGGGCCTCTTGGGATTCCTCTCCAGTCAGTGCAGGGGGCTAGGTCCTCATCTCGAGTGGTGGCTGGAACTTCAGGGTTCCTCTCCAGTGCTGACTTGGATCTCGGGGTTCCTATGGAGTTTCCACAGGACAGTCAGGCCTCGTCTCGTGTGAAGACATGGAAGTCTGCTTTCCTCTCAAGTTGTAAAATTAGTGTCAGGCTTCCTGTCGAGTTGACATAGCGAAATGTGGCTTCTCTCGTGGTGCCACAGGGCTGTCACACCTCCCATCGTGTTTTGAGTTGATACTCGGGGTGACAGTCAAGTCAGTGCAGGGGAACCAGGTTTCTCTGGAGTGGATTGGGACATCAGGGTCTTTTGGAATTATGGCACCACCCCTGGAGTTCCACACAAGTTTCAAGTTAAGACAGCCTCCTCTTGAGGTGCGACGGGAATGCCAGGATTCTTTTCACGATGAAGCAGGGAAATGGACCCTCATCTCGAGATGCAAAGGGAAAAACAGGGCTCTTCCTGAGTTGTGGCGGGACACTAGGTGTTCCTCTTGAGTGGAGACGGGGACGTTGGGGAACTTCTTGAAGTGCATCAAGGGTGTCAAGGACCCTTTCATGGATCAAGAAGGAAGGTGGTATTTCTCGCAAGACACTGCAGCAGAAAAGGGCCTCATCTGGCATTGAGGGGAGAATCTCCTGGTTTTTCTCGAGTTGCAGCAGGAAAGTTGGTGTTCCTCTCGAGTTATGACAGGGACCAGAGGGGCCTGGTCGTATTGTCTCAGGAAAGGCAAGTCTCCATGCGAATTGCAAGGGGTCTCTTGGGATTCCTCTCCAGTCGGTGCAGTGACCTAGGTCCTCATCTCGTGCTGAGGCCGGGACCTCAAGGTTCCTCTCCAGTGTTGACATGGATCTCGGGTTTCCTATGGAGTTTCAACAGGGGAGTCAGGCCTCGTCTCGTGTGGAGACATTGAAGTCCGCTTACCTCTCAAGCTGTAAAAGTAGTTTCAGTCTTCCTGTCAAGTTGACATAGGGATCTGTGTCTTTCTCTCGATGTGCCACAGGGCTTTCAAACCTCCAATCGTGTTTTGATTTGATACCCAGGGTGACAGTGGAATCAGTGTAGGGGAATCAGGCTTCTCTGGAGTGGATTGGGACATCAGGGTTTTTTGAATTGTACGACACCTGGAGTTCCCCCTTGAGATTCAAGTTGAGACCGCTTCCTCTTGAGGTTTGATGGGAACGCCGGGATTCCTTTCCCAAAGAAGCATGGAAATGGACCCTCATCTCGAGATGAGGAGAGAAAAACGGGGCTCTTCTTGAGTTGTGGCGGGACACTCAGCGTTCCTCTTGAGTGGAGACGGGTATGTCAGGGAACTTTGAGTTACATCAAGGGTTTCAAGTACCCTTTCGAGGCTCAAGAGGGAAGGTGGGATTTCTCTCGAGACGCTGCAGTGGAAAAGGATCTCATCTCGCGTTGAGGGGAGAATCTTCTGGTTCTTCTCCAGTTGCAGCAGGAAACTTGGGGTTCCTCTAGAGTTACGACAGGGTCCTCAGAGACCCGCTCGTGTTGCCTCAGGAAAGTCAAGTCTCTATGCAAGTTGCGAGTGGCCTCTTGGGATTCCTCTCCAGTCGGTGCAGGGGCCTATGTCCTCATCTTGAGTTGAGCCTGAGGCCTCGGAGTTCCTCTCCAGTGCTGACATGGAACTTGGGGTTCCTATAGAGTTTCAACAAGGGAGTCAGGCCTTGTCTCAGGTGGAGATATGGAAGTCTGCTTTACTCTCGAGCTATAAAAATAGAGTCAGGCTTCCTGTTGAGTTTACATAGGGATCTGTGTCATTCTCTCTAGGTGCCACAGGCCTGTCATACCTCCCATCGTGTTTTGAGTCGATAGTCTGGGTGACAGTCGAGTCAGGGCAGTAAATGAGGTTTATCTAGAGTTGATTTGGACAACAGGGCCTTTTTGAATTGTGGCACGACCCCTTGAGTTCCTCTCGAGTTTCAAGTTGAGACCGCCTCCTCTTGAGGTGCAATGGGATCGCCAGGATTCCTTTCCTGATGAAGCAGGGAAATGGAACCTTATCTCTAGATGAGGAGGGGAAAACGGGGCTCTTCTTGAATTTTGGCATGACACTCGGTGTTCCTCATGAGTGGAGACGGGACAGCCCCTTGTTAATGTCAGAGGATTTGGTGAAAGGCATAATATAGTAAGGCAGACAGATTCTGGTTTTAGGGTAGATGCTCGAGTAAGTCCAGGGAGGTTCCCTCGAGATCCGATTCACCTTTGCCTGTCGGGTCTCTTCCTCATAACCTTTGCCATGGGTGGGATTCCTCATGCTGGCTCCCAGCATCTCCCTCTTTTTTCTTTCTTTAAACAGCCAGATGTAGTTCAGTCTCAAGCTTCTGAATGCTCTGTCGTAGAATCCTGACAACACAAGGAAGAATAATTATGAAAAGCAGAATTAGAGAAGCCACAGCAGCATAGTTGAAAATAGTAGATAGAATAGTCTTTCCAGAAATGAAGTTAGAGAATGTATGGAAAAAGTCATTGGCTGCTCCTGCGGCAGTAAATTCTAATCGGGAGTGTTCCATCATCTGTATCTGATTATGAAGTTTCCCTTAATCTAAACTAATATCTGAGCTATTCCAAACACCTAAAATATGATTTTTAGTTTTCTCCCAGTCATATGTCTTGTTTACTTTCAGGGGTGTAACTTATATCCACCGGTAGTCAGCGTGACAGGTCAATGACAACTTTAATTTTAAAGCCTGTAATTCAGTCCCAATATGCATTATAGCTTCTTCTAGGGCCTCTACCTTCATTTCTAGTTTCCTGTCTATAAGCTTCCTATGTTGTCAGCGTTAAAGAAACATTTTTAGACATAGTATAAACATATTGGGCAGTATGTACTTGTTGAGTCAATGATATTGCTGCCACAATAACAGTAACAGTAATAGCAACAGTAGTAATTGTTATTAAAGCTGAATTCCCTAAGATTAGGAAGGATCACGGTCTTTTATGTAAAGCCGTGACATCTGTTCAGTGGGTGATTCTTCCAGGATTTCCACTGCCAGTTGTCTTAGAGTCTGCTAGACTTTTCAGGTGGGCAGTGGAGGCAGGGGCAGAGGAGTGCCCTTTCTCTTTTTTGTGGTTGCAGAAGGGGAGGAACCAGGTGCCGGGGGGGACTGCAACATGGCAAATCAGTCTGTCCGGGATCCAAATTGGCAATGCAGCACCCTGGGGAAAAATACAAGCACACCCTCTCCCACAAGTTAGCAGCACACCCTCTCCCACAAGTTAGCAGTATAGCTGGCCCTTTCCACTCTCCTGTAAGATCTTTGCACTTAACCAGAGGCAAAGTCGTAGCCCCTTTCAAAGGCTGAATAGAAAATATCTTCAGAAAAATTACTGGATGTGTTGTCAAAAAAATGCAATAGGGGCCTTGAGGGCTAATGAAACAAAATTTGATCCCTGAAATCTATCAGGGCAACTTGCCAATCATCACTATTTTGTAAAAGACTTGCAGTTGATCCTTATTGAATGGAATTGCTATATTTTCTACTTCTTTTCCAAAAAGTTCCACACCCCTTTTTTTAAATAATTAATTGTGCTACCAAGCTTGGATAAGATAAAACTATTTTTCTTGGGGTCACTGGTAGATGGAACCAATGGCCCTTCTTGTCACAAGCATCCTGTAGGTGTATGTTTTGTGGCAAGAATAATTTAATCTCATCTTTTGGTAATATTAATCCTAATTAACTGATCATTTAAAGCCTCATCCACTTTAACAAGAGGTGACTCTGTCTCACTAGTCAACTTTCACTTAGAAGTGGGATTAGGATCGCTTTTTAAGCAATCAAACAAAGGCTTTACATCTGCAGTAGTCAGTTTTAAATGTGGGTGTACCCAATTAATATCCCCTAATAATTTCTGGAAATAAGTTAGTAAACAATCTCTCTGCAGCTTCAAAGGGGCATTATCAGTTTTCAAAACTTTTGACAGATCTAAATATGAGAAGCAAGTGAAGAGGTGTTGCACAATATCTTTATAAGCTTTTCCAGTTATCTTTCTTTAACCTAAATCTGGTCTATAGCTTTTTATATGACAAGCAACCATCTAATCTTTGCTTGAATACCTCCAGCAACGGGGAACTCACTACTCCCAAAGGTTCTAAACTTTCCCTCACCTTTTCCTCTGCAGCACCCCCACCCTGCATACCACTTTCTCTAATCCGACCAACTCATTTCTAGTAGTATATGTTGGCCAGGAGCTGGGCCAGTCTTTCCCAGCAATGTAAGAGACATCTGTTCTAGTGTCTAACAGCCCTGACATTTTATTTCCTTGAATTAAAAGATCTTTTAAAGGCCTAGAAGAGGTAATTTCCTGCACCCAATAAGCTAGATCACTAGATCCAAATCTTCTGGGACCCCTAGCTTTAGAAGTCAAGGTTTTTCCTGTCTGATTATATGGTAAAAGCAAAAACTGTGCTATTTTTTGACCTTTATTAATTTGCACAGTTTTAGTAGGTGGAGAGATTAAAACTTTAATTTACCAGTATAATCAGAATCTACTACACCAGGCACTGCTGAAATTCCTTGAAAAGAAAGCAAGCTATGCCCTAGCACACGTCCAGAATGTCCTCAGGAAGGGGGCCAGCCACTCCCATTGGAATCGGAGTAACCAGCACATCAGGAGTTAATATTGTTGCAGTGATGGAACTGAGGTCTAGGCCTGAGCTACCTGGGGCTGATTGGCATGGCTTGTCCTCTCTTGCTGGCAAAAATGTTCCAATGTTCCATTTGGCCATAAGAGAAACATTTTTTATTTGTAGAATCCTTTTTATTAAGATTATTTTTCTGTCTTTCTTTACTTTTTTCTTTTTCTTTTTTCTTTCTTTTTTTTTTTTTTGCTGGGCTGAAGCCCCCTGAGGGGGTGTTCTGCAAGGAGCAGGCTCTGTATATTGTGTATGCGTCTGCTTTAAAAGCTCCTTTGTTTAAAAAAATTCTCTTTATCTTTTTCAGCCTTACACAATGCTCTGGAAGGCACAAGCGGGAGGTGATGGTGGTCGCCTTAAATCAGATAAATTTTTAAAGGTTTGTGTAGAGGGGGAGGGGGTTCACCAGGGCGCCCAGCCGCAGCATCCTGTAAGCCCTCTCCTTCCTCAGGAGGTAGAGCACAGTCTCCCTCCTTTTCTTCGTCTATGGCAGGAAATATGATTAGCACAGAAGGTGGAGACCCACTAACATCCACCACTATAGCCTCTCCCATAGGCTATCTAACAGCCTCATGACGGGGGTCCCAAATATTTTTAATCATATTCCACAGAGCAAAAGCATTTACAGGCCCATGTAAAGTATAATAAATTTTTAGCTGATTTCCTACCTGCACCCAAGTATCTAAATTAACAGTACCCTCTTCTGAAAACCAATGGCATTGTTCTTATACAAATGTAAAAAAGGATTGAATATTGGCTTTCTTAACTTTAATTCCTCTTAATTAATTACAAGATTACTTCTATAGAGAGTTGTCATTCTTTTGACTCACTGTTACCCATGTCAGAGATTTCTATAGAGAAAGAATGGTTTCTGTCTTGTAAAGAAGGTTTCGTTTCAACCTTTGTAAAGAGATGTTTCTTTTCAACCTTTTTCAACACTTCCCACTCCTACTCACCCTACCTATCTTATGCAGGGGAGTCTGCAGCACCCTAAGTGGGGTCTTATCCATCCCAAAAGCTGAGCACTTCTGAGACCTATCTTCGAATAGCCTGTTCCAGGCACCACTTGCTGGGGTCCAGCCCTGGTGGATCCAGGGAATTCAAAGCGGGGATAGAGTCAGCTATTAAGAAAGAATTATTTAATTAGAGATATAAAGAGAGATTAGGAAAGAATAGTGTAGTGAAGAAAATAGAGGAGAAAAGAGGCTGCATTCCTTGGTTTACATAGAAAGCCAATAAAGCCCCGAGACAAGGGACTTGCACCATCTATGTAGGGTACAGGCACCCACTTGAATAGCAGAGGATGCCCCACTTTGGGCTCCCTCTCACGTGGGTCTTAGAAGCCCAGGAAAATAAGTAGACATGGCGAGCCTCTATGCTCCAGATGGGAATTTAGCCTGAAAAGGGAGAATAAGAAAAGAATGACATGGAGGAGCCAAGCATTGGAGCAAGACCCACAACTTTATTTTCAAAGGCAGCTTATATACCCCAAGTTGTACATAAAGAAATAATGGAATATGCAGAGGTATGCAGGGGCAGCAGTCCTAACCCTTATTGAGACCAGGCTTTCATTTTGCATACCTTCTCGTATACAGAACATCTCAAGTGATTTACATTATTTTCTGGCCAAGAGGCCTGATAACATTTTTATGGCTCTTTTCCTAGATAAATGTCTATCAACCAGAAAACTCATTTTCCCCTTAAGTGTTTTTTTCTTTAATCTTCATCATCCTCAAAGTAATAAAGTTACATTACTGTAGAACAAAGGTGCATTGGATTATAACAAAGAAAGTACTTAACTCAATGATCTAATGTTGCTAACGCCAGGGCTACTACCTGTTTGTTTGTATGTTTACATACCAACTATATCAACAAATAAAATATATGAAAAATTGGCAGCAAGTATTGGCTCAACAATGAAACCCTTAATCAGTTCTATTCTAATGATTTTGACTTCTCAGAAGTCCCTACATTCCTAGAATTTTTTAAGCTTCCTATGCCTCTCGCAGTCGGGAGACTGTAAACAATCACATGCGTAGCTGTAAGAGTCTGGATAAACCTGTCAGGCAGGCTAGAAAGCCATCAGAGGGGTTTTTGGATTGAAACACTCTTATTATGCCTAGGAGACTTATTATCTAAAAACTCCAAATTAACTTTTTTGAGAAAAAGATGGTGGGGAGACAGCCCCCTGTTAATGTCAGAGGAGTTGGTGAAAGGCATAATATGGTAAGGCAGACAGATTCTGGTTTCGGGTGGATGCTCGAGTAGGTCCAGGGAGGTTCCCTCGAGATCTGACTCGCCTTTGCCTGTCGGGTCTCTTCCTCATGACCTTTGCCATGGGTGGGAATCATCGTGCTGGCTCCCAGCACTACAGGAAGCCTAACAATACTTTTAGAGCTCGAGAGGAAAGCGGACTTCCATGTCTCCAAACAAGACGAGGCCTGACTCCCCTGTGGAAACTCCATAGGAACCCCAAGAACCATGTCACCTCTGGAGAGGAACCCTGAGGTTTCAGCCTCAACTTGAGATGAGGACCTAGGACCCTGCACCGACTGGAGAGGTATCCTGAGAGGCCCCTCATAACTCGCATGGAGACCTGACTTTCCTGACGCAACACGAGTGGGTCTCTGAGGTTCCCATCATATCTCGAGAGGAACCCCAAGTTTCATGCCACAACTCAAGAAAAACCAGGAGATTCTTCCCTCAAGAGATGAGGCCCTTTTACAATTCAGCTTCTGGAGAGAAATCCCGTCTTCCCTCTTGAGCCTCAAAAGGGTCCTTGACACCCGTGATGCAACTCACAAAGTTCCCCGACATACCCGTCTCCACTCGAGAGGAACACTGAGCGTCCAGCCACAATTCAAGAAGAGCCCCGTTTTTCCATCCTTATCTCAAGATGAGGGTCCATTTCCCTGCTTCGTCGGAAAAGGAATCCCAGTGTTCCCGTCGCACCTCAAGAGGAGGCAGTCTCAAATTGAAACTCAAGAGGAACTCCAGGGATTGTGCCACAATTCAAAAGACCCTGACGCCCCAGTCCACTCCAGATAAAACTGATGCCCCTGCACTTGAGCGACTGTCACCCCGAGTACTGATTCCAAACATGGTGGGAGTTGAGATGGCCCTGTGGCACCTCAACAGAAAGCCACAGATCCCTGTGGCAACTCGACAGGAAGCCTGACATTACTTTACAGCTCGAGAGGAAAGCAGACTTCCATGTCTTCACATGAGATGAGGCTTGACTGCCCTTTGAAACTCCATAGGAACCCCGAGATCCATGTCAGCCTTGGAGAGGAAACCTGAGGTTCTGGCCTAAACTCGAGATGAAGACCTAGACCCCTGCATCGACGGCAGAGGAATCTGGAGAGGCCCCTCACAAATCGCATGTAGACTTGACTTTCCTGAGGCAATAAGAGCAGATCCCTGACATCCCATCATAACTCGAGAGGAACCCCAAGGTTCCTGCCACAACCCGAGAAAGAACAGGAGATTCTCCCATCAACACAAGAGGAGGCCTTTTCCACTGCAGTGTCTCGAGAGAAATTCCCCCTTCCCTCTTGAGTCTCAAAACGGTCCTTAACACCCTTGATGCAACTCAAGAAGTTCCCCGACATACCCGTTTCCATTCAAGAGGAACACCGAGTGTCCTGCCACAACTCAAGAGCCCCGGTTTTCCCTCCTCATCTCGAGATGAGGGTCCATTTCTCTGCTTCATTGGGAAAGGAATCCCAGCGTTCCCGTCACACGTCAAGAAGAGGCAGTCACAACTCACAACTCGAGAGGAACTCCATGGGTCTTGCCACAATTCAAAAAGACCCCAAAGCCCCATCCACTCCAGATAAACCTGATTCCCCTGCACTAACTCAACTGTCACCCCGAGTATCGACTCCTAACACGACTGGAGGTGGGACAGCCCTGTGGTACCTCGAGTGAAAGCCACAGATCCCTATGTCAACTCGACAGGAAGCCTGACACTACTTTTACAGCTCGGGTGAAAAGCAGACTTCCACGTCTCCACAAGAGATGAGGCCTGACTCCCCTGTGGAAACTCCATAGGAACCCTGAGATCCATGTCAGCACTGGAGGGGAACCCTGAGGTTCCAACCTCAACTCGAGATGAGGACCTAAGCCCCTTCACTGACTGGAGAGGAATCCCGAGAGGCCCCTTGCAACTCGCATGGAGACTTGACTTTCCTGAGGGAACACGAGCTCTTGGGAGCCTGTACGGGAGATCCCACTTATGACAAACATCATGAGGAAGTGGCCTGACAGACAAAGGCGAGTCATGAGTCAAGGGACCCCTGGACCTGCTCGAGCATCTACCCCAAAACCAGAATTTGCTTGTCCTGCTATTTTTCACCAACTCCTCTGTTACCAATGGGCGGCTGTCCCCGCCCACCTTTCTCTGCAGAAAATTAACTTAGAGCTCTAGCTATTAAGTCTCCTGAGTGTAATGGAAGTGTTTCAATTAAAACCCCTCTGATAGCTTTCTAACTTCCCTGACAGGTTTATCCGGACCTTTACAACTACGTATGTGATTGTTTACAGCCTCCCAACTGCGAGAGACACATTCTAGGAATGTAGAGTATTTCGAGGAGTAAAAAATTATTAGAATAGTATTGGTGAAGGATTTCATTCTTGAGCCAATACTTGCTGCCAAGTTTTCATATCCTTTATTTGTTGTGTACCCGGGAGTGCATTAATTAATACAGTTGGTATATAGAAATAATAATTAGCAACATTAGATCTTTGAGTTAAGTACTTTCTTTGTTGTAAGCTACCGCACCTTTGTTCTATAAGAATGTAACTTTATTTAGTACTTTGAAAACACTTCAAGGGNCAGATTAAAGAAAAAACACTTCAAGGGAAAATGAGTTTTTTGTTGATTAACATTTATCAAGGAAAAGATCCATAAAATGTTAACAGGCCTCCTGGCCAGAAGATAATGTAAATCACCTAAGACCTTTTGTATACGGAAAAGTATGCAGAAAGAAAGCCTGGTATCGATAAGGGTCAGGACTGCTGCCCCTGCATGACTCTGTATCTTCCATTATGTAAAACTAGAGTATATAAGCTCCTTTTGAATATAAAGTTATGGGTCTTGCACAAGCTTGGCCTCCCCATGTCATACTTTCTTTCTCTCTTTATCCCTTTTTCAAGCTAATTCCCTGGAGCGTAGGGACCCTCTGAGTTCACTTTCCTGCCTGGGCTTCTAAGACCCACACGAGAAAGTGGCCAAGGTGGGGGCACCTTCTGCTATTCAAGGGGGTGCCTGTGGCCTACATGAAGAGTGCAAGTCCATTGTCTGGGGCATTATAGGCTTTCTGAGTAAAACAAGAAATATCAGCCTATTTTCTCTCCTGTATTCTCTTAACTGAAATTCTTTCCTTCTCACTTTCTATATCTATATATTTCTCTCACCACGCTGTCCAAGCCTTGGATACCCTGGATCCAACCGGGGCTGGTCCTTGGTAACAACCGGGTCGCTGAGGTCCCCATCGTAACTCGAGAGGAACCCCAAGGTTCCTGCCGCAACTCAAGAAAAACCAGGAGATTCTCTCGTCAACGCGAGAGGAGGTCCTTTTCCGCTTCAGCATCTCGAGAGAAATCCCACCTTCCCTCTTGAGCCTCGAAAGGGTCCTTGACACCTTTGATGCAACTTAAGAAGTTCCCCGACATACCCGTCTCCACTCAAGAGGAACACCGAGTGTCCCATCACAACTCAAGAAGAGCCCTGTTTTTCCCTCCTCATCTCGAGATGAGGGTCCATTTCCCTGCTTTGACAGGATAGGAATCCCGGCCTTCCCTTCACACATCATGAGGATGCGGTCTAAACTTGGAACTCGAGAGGAACTCCAGGGGTCGAGCCACAATTGATAAAGACCCGACATCCCAATCCACTCCAGATAAACCTGATTCCCCTGCAGTGACTCGACTGTCACCAGGAGTATCAACTCAAAACATGATGGGAGGCTTGACAGCCCTGTGGCACCTCGAGAGAAAGCCACAGATCCCTATGTAAACTCGACAGGAAGCCCGACACTACTTTTACAACACGACAGGATAGCGAACTTCCATTTCTCCACACGAGACGAGGCCTGAGTCCCCTGTTGAAACTCCATAGAAACCCCGAGATCCATGTCAGCTCTGGAGAAAAACACTGAGGTTCTGGCCTCAACTCGAGATGAGGACCTAGGACACTACACCAACTGAAGAGGAATCCCGAGAGGCCCCTCGCAACTCAGATGGAGACTTGACTTTCTTGAGGCAACAAGAGCGGGTCCCTGAGGTCCCCATCGTAACTCAAGAGGAACCCCAAGTTTCCTGCTGCAACTCGAGAAAAAACAGGAGATTCTCCCCTCAACGCGAGATGAGGCCCTTTTCTGCTGCAGCATCTCGAGAGAAACACCACCTTCCCTCTTGAACCTCGAAAGGGCCCTTGACACCCTTGATGCAACTCAAGAAGTTCCCCGACATACCCATCTCCACTCGAGAGGAACACCGAGTGTCCAGCCACAACTCAAGAAAAGCCCCGTTTTTCCCTCCTCATCTCGAGATGAGGGTATATTTCCCTGCTTCTTCGGGAAAGGAATCCCGGCATTCCCGTCGCACCTCAAGGGGAGGTGGTCTCAACTTGAAACTCGAGAGGAACTCCAATGGTCGTGCCACCATTCAAAAAGACCCCAATGTCCCCATCCACTCCAGATAAACCTGATTTCCCTGGACTGACTCGACTGTCACCCCGAGTATTGACTCAAAACACGATGGCAGGTGTGACAGCCCTGTGGCACCTCGAGAGAAAGCCACAGATCCCTATGTCAACTCAACAGGAAGCTTGACACTGCTTTTACAGCTCGAGAGGTGCCAAGAGCCAGCATGAGGAGTCCCGCCCATGGCAAAGGTCATGAGGCTAAGGGGCCCGACAGGCAAAGGTGAGCTGGGGCTTAAGGGAGCCTCGCTGGATCTAATCCTGCATCTGCCCCAAAACTAGAGTCTGCCGGCTTTACTGTGTTATGCCTTTCACCAACTCCTCTGACATTAACAGGGGGCTGTCACACCACCACCTTTTTCTGGAAAAAGTTAATTTAGAGCTTTTAGATAATAAATCTCCTGGGCATAATAAGAGTGTTTCAATCCAAAAACCCCTCTGATGGCTTTCTAGCCTGCCTGCCAGACTCTTACCACTGCGAATGTGATGGTTTGTGGCCTCCCAGCCACGAGAGGCACAGGAAGCTTAAAACATCCTAGGAATGTAGAGGCTTCTGAGGAGTCAAAATCATTTAGAATAGGACTGATTAAGGGTTTCATTTGTTGAGCCAATACTTGCTGCCAAATTTTCATATCTTTCATTAGTTGATATAGTTGTTATATAGAAAAAACAGGTAGTAGCCCTGGTATTAGCAATATTAGATCTTTGAGTCAAGTACTTTCTTTTTTATAACCCACTGCACCTTTGTTCTACAGGAATGTAACTTTATTTAGTATTTTGAGGGTGATGAAGATTAAGGAAAAACACTTCAGGGGAAAATGGGTTCTCTAGTTGATAGACATTTATCTAGGAAGAAAGCCATAGAAATGTTAATAGGCCTCTTGGCTAGAAGATAATGTAAACCACCTGAGATCTTTTGTATATGGGAAGGTATGCAAAAAGAAAGCCTGGTCTCAATAAGGGTCAGGACTGCTGCACCTGCATACCTCTGCATATTCCATTATTTCTTTATGTACAACTTGGGGTATATAAGCTGCTTTTGAAAATAAAGTTGTGGGTCTGGCACAAATGCTTGGCTCCCCCATGTCGTTCTTTTCTCTTTTCAGGCTGAATTCCCATCTGGAGCGTGGAGGCTCACTGTGTCTACTTATTTGCCCTAGCTTCTAAGACCCATACAAGAGGGAGCCGAAGACAGGGCACCCTCTGCTATTCAAGTGGGCACCGGTGACCTAATATAGACAGTACAAGCCCCTTGTCTAGGAGCTTTATTGGTCTCCTGTGTAAACCAAGTTATTCAGCCTCTATTCTCCTCTAATTTTCCTACTACACTATTCTTTCCTAATCTCTCTTTATATCATTGAGTAAATAAATCATTCCTCGCCAACTACATCTCCACTTCGAATTATCCTGGATCCAACAGGGCTGGACCCCGGCAGAGAGAAAAGCGGACATGCATGTCTTCACACAAGAAGAGGCCTGACTTCCCTGTTGAAACTCCATAGGAACCCCGAGATCCATGTCAGCACTGGAGACAAAACCTGAGGTTCCAGCCTCAACTTGAGATGAGGACCTAAGCCCCTGCACCGACTGGAGAGGAATACCAAGAGGCCCCTCGCAACTCGCATGGAGACTTGACTTTCCTGAGGCAACAAGAGCGGGTCCCTGAGGTCCCCATCATAACTCAAGAGGAGCCCCGAGGTTCCTGCCGCCACTCGAGAAAACCCAGGAGATACTCCCCTCAATGCAAGAGGAGCCCCTTTTCCACTACAGCGTCTTCAGAGAAATCTCACCTTCCCTCTTGAGCCTCGAAACAGTCCTTGACACCCTTGATGTAACTCAAGAAGTTCCTCGACATACCCATATCCACTCGAGAGGAACACTGAGTGCCCAGCACAACTCAAGAAAAGCCCCGTTTTTCCCTCCTCATCTCGAGATGAGGGTCCATTTCCCTGTTTCGTCGGGAAGTGAATCCCAGCACTCCCATTGCACCTCAAGAGGAGGCGGTCTCAACTTCAAACTAGAGAGGAACTCCAGGGGTTGTGCCACAATTCAAAAAGAGCATGATGTCCCAGTCCACTCTGGATAAACCTGATTCCTCTGCACTGACTTGACTGTCACCTCGAGTATCGACTCAAAACACGATGGGAGGTGTTTCAGCCCTGTGGCACCTTCAGAGAAAGCCACAGATCCCTATGGCAATTCGACAGGAAGCCTGACACAACTTTCACAGCTTGAGAGGAAAGTGGACTTCCATATCTCCACACGAGATGAGGCCTGACTCCCCTGTGGAAACTACATAGGAACCCCGAGTTCCATGTCAGCCCTGGAGAGGAAACCTGAGGTTCCAGCCTCAACTCGAGATAAGGACCTATGCCCTCAGGGACCCACTTGTGTTGCCTCAGGAAAGTCAAGTCTGCATGCGAGTTGCGAGGGACTTCTTGTGATTCCTCTCCAGTCGTTGCATGGGCCTAGGTCCTCATCTCGAGTTGAGGCTGGACATCAGGGCTACTCTCCAGTGCTGACATGGATCTCAGTATTCCTATGGAGTTTCAAAAGAGGTGTCAGAGCTCGTCTCCTATGGAGACATGCAAGTCTGCTTTCCTCTCGAGCTGTAAAAGCAGTGTCAGGCTTCTTGTCAAATTGACATAGGGATCTGTGGCTATCTCTCGAGGTACAACAGGGCTTTCACACCTACCATTGTGTTTTGAGTCGATACTCGGGTGACTGTCGAGTCAGTGCAGGGGAATCAGGTTTATCTGGAGTGGATTCGGACATCAGGGTCTTTTTGAATTGTGGCACGACCCCTGGAGTTACTCTCGAGGTTCAAGTTGAAACCACCTCCTCTTGAGGTGCGACGTCAATGCCGAGATTCCTTTCCCAATGAAGCAGGGAAATGGACGCTCATCTAGAGATGAGGATGGAAAAACAGGGCTCCTCTTGAGTTGTGGTGGGACACTCGGTGTTCCTCTCAAGTGGAGAGAGGTATGTCGTGAAACTTCTTGAGTTACATCAAGAGTGTCAAGGACCGTTTCGAGGCTCAAGAGGGAAGGTGGGATTTCTCTCGAGACGCTGCAGCAGAAAGGGGCCTCATCTCGCATTGAGGGGAGAATCTTCTGGTTTTTCTGGAGTTGAGGCAAGATCCTTGGGGTTCCTCTCTAGTTACGAAGGGGACCTCAGGGACCTACTCATGTTGCCTCAGAAAAGTCAAGTCTCCATGCGAGTTACGAGGGGCCTCTCAGGATTCCTCTCCAGTCAGTGCAGGGGCCTACGTCCTCTTCTCGAGTTGAGGCTGGAAATTCAGTGTTCCTCTCCAGTGCTGACATGGATCTTGGAGTTCCAATGGCGTTTCAACAGGGGAGTCAGGCCTCGTCTCGTGTGGAGACATGAAAGTCTGCTTTCCTCTCGAGCTGTAAATGTAGTGTCAGGCTTCCTGTCGAGGTGACATAGGGATCTGTGGCTTTCTACCAGGGTCCAGCCTTGGTTGGATCCAGGATATTTGACTCATGGATGGCGAGGCTAGAGACGTATACAGATATAGATTTATAGACTTAGAGATATATGTAGAGAAAAGTAAACAGTTAAGAAAATAGAAGAGAGGAGGCTGATATTCCTTGGTTTACACAGAAAGCTAATAAAGTCTCAAGACAAGAGACTTTCTCTGTTCACATAGGCCACAGGCACCTGCTTGAATAGGGGAGGTTGGATCCATCTACTCAGTGGGTGGTTCTTCCAGGATCTCCGCTGCCAGTTGTCTTAGAGTCTGCTGGAATTTTCAGGTGGGTGGTGGAGGCAGGGGCAGAGGAGTGCCCTTTCTCTTCTTTGTGGTTGCAGAAGGGGAGGAACCAGGTGCTGGGGGGAATGTGACATGGCGAATCAGTCTGTCCAGGATCCAAATTGGCAATGCAGCACCCTGGGGAAAAATACAAGCACACCCTCTCCCACAAGTTAGCAGTACAGCTGGCTCTTTCCACTCTCCTGTAAGGAGATCTTTTCACTTAACCAGAGGCCGAGTCATAGCCCCTTTCAAAGACTGAATAGAAAATGTTTTTGGAAAAATTACTGGATGTGTTTTTTAAAAATGCAACAGGGGGCTCGAGGGCAAATGAAACAAAATTTGACCCCTGAAATCTATCAGGGCAACTTGCCAATCATCACTATTTTGTAAAAGACTTTTAGTTGATCCTTATTGAATGGAATTGCTATATTTTCTACTTCTTTTCCAAAAAGTTCCACACTTTTTTTTTATAATTAATTGTGCCACCAAGCTGGGATAAGATAAAACTATTTTTCTTGAGGTCACTGGTAGATGGAACCAATGGCTCTTCTTGTCACAAGCATCCTGTAGGTGTATGTTTTGTGGCAAGAATAATTTAATCTCATCTTTTTGTAATATCAATCTTAATTAACTGATCATTTAAAGCCTCATCCACTTTAACAAGTGCCGACTCTGTCTCACTAGTCAACTTTCACTTAGAACTGGAATTAGGATCGCTTTTTAAGCAATCAAACTAAGGCTTTACATCTGCAGTAGTCAGTTTTAAATGTGGCCATATCCAATTAATATCTCCTAATAATTTCTGGAATTCATTGAAAGTTAGTAAACAATCTCTCCGCAGCTTCAAAGGGGCATTATCAGTTTTCAAAACTTTTGACAGATCTAAATATGAGAAGCAAGTGGAGAGGTGTTGCACGTCTTTATAAGCTTCTCCAGTTATCTTTCTGTAACCTAAATCTGGTCTATAGCTTTTTATATGACAAGCAACCATCTAATCTTTGCTTGAATACATCCAGCAACAGGGGACTCACTACTCCCCAAGGTTCTAAACTTTCCCTCACCTTTTCCTCTGCAGCACCCCCATCCCACATACCACTTTCTCTAATCCGAACAACTCATTTCTAGTAGTATATGTTGGCCAGGAGCTGGGCCAGTCTTTCCCAGCAATGTAAGAGACGTCTGTTCTAGTGTCTAACAGCCCTGACATTTTATTTCCTTGAATTAAAAGATCTTTTAAAGGCCTAGAAGCGGTAATTTCTTGCAACCAATAAGCTAGATCACTAGATCCAAATCCTCTGGGGCCCCTAGCTTGAGAAGTCAAGGTTTTTCCTGTCTAATAATAAGGCAAAAGCAGGGAAATGGACCCTCTTCTTGAGAAGAGGAGGTAAAACTGGGGCTCTTGAGTTGTGGCGGAACACTCAGTGTTCCTCTTGAGTGGAGACGGGTATGTCAGGGAACTTCTTAAGTTGCATCAAGGGTGTCAAGGACCATTTTGAGGCTCAAGAGGGAAGGTGGGATTTCTCTTGAGACGCTGCAGCAGAAAAGGGCCTCATCACCCCTTGAGTGGAGAATCTCCTGGTTTTTCTCAAGTTGTGGCATGAAACTCGGGGTTCCTCTTGAGTTACGACAGGGACCTCAGGGACCCGCTCATGTTGCCTCAGGAAAGTCAAGTCTCCATGCGAGTTGTGAGGGGCCTCTCAGGATTCCTCTCCAGTCGGTGCAGGGGCCTAGGTCCTCATCTCGAGTTGAGTCTGGAAACTCAGGGTTCCTCTCCAGTGGTGACATGGATCTTGGTGTTCCTATGGAGTTTCCACAGGGGGAGTCAGGCATCGTCTCCTGTGGAGACATGGAAGTCCGCTCTCCTCTCGAGCTGAAGAAGCAGTGTCAGGCTTCCTGTCGAGTTGACGTAGAGATCTGTGGCTTCCTCTCGAGGTGCAACAGGGCTGTCACACCTGCCATCCTGTTTTGAGTCAATACTTGGGGTGACAGTCGAGTCAGTGCAGGGAAATCAGGTTTATCTGCAGTGGATTGGGACATTGGGATCTTTTAGAATTGTGGCACGACCCCTGGAGTTCCTCTCGAGTTTCAAGTTGAGACCGCCTCCTCTTGAGGTGCGATGGGAACGCCAGGATTCATTTCCTGATGAAACAGGGAAATGGACCCTCATCTCGAGATGAGGAGGGAAAACTGGGGCTCTTCTTGAGTTGTGGCGGGACCCTTGGTGTTCCTCTCGGGTGGAGATGGGTATGTCAGGGAACTTCTTGAGTCGATTCAAGGGTGTCAAGGACCGTTTCGAGGCTCAAGAGGGAAGGTGGGACTTTTCTCAGGATGCTGCAATGGAAAAGGGCGTCATGTCGCATTGAGGGGAGAATTTCCTGGTTTTTCTCGAGTTGTGGTAGGAAACTGGGTGTTCCTCTCGAGTTACGACGGGGACCTCAGGGACCCGATCGTGTTGCCTCAGGAAACTCAATTCTCTATGTGAGTTGTGAGGGGCCTCTTGGTATTCCTCTCCAGTCAGTGCAGGGGCCTAGGTCTTTGTCTCGAGTTGAGGCCAGAATCTAAGGGTTCCTCTCCAGTGCTCACTTGGATCTCGTGGTTCCTATTGAGTTTCAATAGGGGAGTCAGGCCTCGTCTCTGTGGTGACATGCAAGTCCGCTTTCCTCTCTAGCTGTAAAAGTAGTGTCAGGCTTCCTGTCGAGTTGACATAGAGATCTGTGACTTTCTCTTGAGGTGCCACAGGGCTGTCACACCTGCCATCGTGTTTTAAGTCAATACTCGGGGTGACAGTCGAGTCAGTGCAGGGGAATCACGTTTATCTGGAGTGGATATCGACATCGGGGTATTTTTGAATAGAGGCAGGATTCCCGGGGATGTGCTCGAGTTTCAAGTTGAGACTGGCCTCCTCTTGTGGTGCAACAGGAATTTTGGGGTTCGTTTCCCCATGAAGCAGGGGAATTGATCCTCATCTCCAGTTGAGGCGGGGGAAAATGTGGGTCTTCTTGAGTTGTGGCGTGAAACTCTGTTTTCCTCCCGAGTGAGGACAGGTATCTCAGGAGACTTCCTGAGATGCATGAAGGGTGTCAAGTACACTTTTGCGTTTCAATAGGGAACCTGAGAGATGAGGGCTCTGGAAGATACTGCTCTGGAAATGGGCCTCATCTCTCATTGAGGGGAAAACCCCCTGGTTTTTCTTGAGTTGCAGTGGGAAGCTTGCAACGAGGACCTTAGGGACCCACTTGTGTTGCCTCCGAGAAGTCAGGTCTCTTTCAGAGTTGCGAGGGGCATGTCGGGATTCCTCTCCAGTCGCCACTGGGGAATAGGTCCATGTCTAGAGTTCTGTTGATCAACTCATTTTTCCTATCCAGCGGTGACAGATATCTCGGGCTTCCTCTCAAGGTTCAACAAGGGAGTCAGGCCTCGTCTGGAGTCAGGGTATGGAACTCTGCTTTCCTTGTGAGTTGTCAAAGGGGTGTCAGGCCTCCTGTCGAGTTCAGGTGGGGAATTGGGGATTTTTCAAGAGGGTCAGCAGGGGAGTCAGGCCTCCCATCACGTTGTGAGGGGATCCTCGGTGTTCCATTGGAACCGCTGAAGGGGAATCAGGACTTATCTCGAGTTGAGTGGGAACTCAGTGTCCTTTTTCCCTGCAGCAGGATCCGTGGGGTTCCACTCGAGATTCAATAGGTGAGACAGGCCTCCTCTGGTCGTGCGAGGGGAACCTGGGATTCCTCTTGAGTTGAAGCCGGGAATGGGCCCTCATCTCTTCTCGAGTTGTGGTGGGAAACTCGGGTTTCCTCTCAAGGTGTGATGGGGTTCTCTGGGCCCCCTTTACTTGCGTGAATGGAGTCAAACCTCATCTCGAGATTTCAGAGGGCACTCGGGAATGCTCTCTAGGTGCTGCAGGAACAAATGGCCTCATTTCGCGTGGACGGGGGAATCTCCTGGTTGTTCTCAAGTTGAGGAGGGAGGCTTTGGATTCCTCTCCAGCTACCCCGGGGAACTCAGGGAGCCTCTCGTGTTTCCTCAGGGAAGTCAAGTCTCCATTCGAGTTGCGAGGGGGAGCGTGGGGTTGCTCTGGAGTCACGGCAGGGCAATCAGTCCTCAATTCACATGGAAGGGGGAATCTCAACGTATTTCTCAAGTTGCAGCAGGACATTCGGGATCACTCGAGTTGCGACGGGGACCTGAGGGAGCCTCTCATCTTGTCTCTGGGAAGTCAGGAATCCTTCTGAGTTGTGAGGGGCCTCTCAGGATTTCTCTCAAGTTGGTGCAGGGGATGAGGGCCTCATCTCAAGTTCAGGTGTGAAATTTAGGGTTGTTCTCCAGTTCTGACATGGATCTCGGGGTTCCTATGGAGATTCCCCTGGGGAGTCAGCCGTCGTCTCATCTTGAGGCATGGAACTCCGCTTCCCTTTCGACGAGTAAAAGTGTTGTTAGGCCTCCTGTCGAGTTGAGGTAGGGACCTGGGGCTATTTCTAGAGGTGCCACGGTGCTCTCAGTCCTCCCTTCATATTGTGAGTTGATACTCAGGGTTCCATTCGAGTCGTTGGAGGGGAATCAGGCCTTATCTCTGATAAGTGAATGGGGACATTGGGGTCTTTTTGAATTGTGGCATGATCCCTGGAGTTCCTCTCGAGATTCCAGGTGAGACCAGCTTCCTCTTGAGGTGCGGCAGGAACGTCGGGATTCCATTCCCGACGAAGCAGGGGAATGGACCCTCATTTCCAGATGAGCAGGGGAAAACGGGTCTCTTCTTGAGTTGTGGCGAGACACTCGGTGTTCCACTCTAGTGGAGACGGGTGTCAGGGAACATCATTTGTTCCAAAAAGGTTGTAAAGGACCCTTTCGAGTCTGAAGAAGGACAGCCCTCTGGCACCTCGAAAGAAAACCACAGATCCCTGTCAAGTCAACAGGAAGCCTGACCCCCCTTTTACACCTCGAGAGGAAAGTGGAGTTCCATGTCTCCACATGAGACGAGGCCTGACTCCCCTGTTGAAACTCCATAGGAACCCCGAGATTCATGTCAGCACTAGAGAAGAAGACTCAGGTTCCGGCCCCAACTCGAGATGAGACCCTAGATCCCTGCACCGACTGGAGAGGAATTCTGAGAAGCCCCTCGCAACTCACATGGAGACTTGACTTTCCTAAAGCAACATGAGCGGGTCCCTGAAGTCTCCGTCATAACTCAAGAGGAACCCCAAGTTTCCTGCCACAACTCAAGAAAAACCAGGAGATTCTCCCCTCAATGTGCGATGAGGCCCTTTTCCGCTGCAGCATCTTGAGAGAAATCCCACCTTCCATCCTGAGCCTTGAAAGGGCCCTTGACACCCTTGATGCAACTCAAGAAGTTCCCCGACATACCCGACTCCACTCAAGAGGAACACCGAGTGTCCTGCCACCACTCAAGAGGAGACCCATTGTCACCTCCTCATCTCGAGATGGGGGTCCATTCCCCTGCTTCATCGGGAAAGGATTACTGACATTCCCATCGCACCTTTAGAGGAGGCCAGTCTCACCTGGAATCTCGAGAGGAACTCCAGGGGTCATGCCACAATTCAAAAAGACCCCGATGTCCCCATCCACTCGAGGTAAGGCCTGATTCACCTGCCACGACTCAAATGGAACCCTGAATATCACCTCACAACACGAAGGGAGGACTGAGAGCCCCGTGGCACCTCTAGAAATTGCCCCAGATCCCTACCTCAACTCGACAGGAGGCCTGACTCACCTTTTGCACCTCATGAGGGAAGTGGAGTTCCATGCCTCAACATGAGATGATGGCTGACTCCCCAGGGGTGTCTCCATAGGAACCCTGAGATCCAAGTCAGAACTGGAGAGGAACCCTGAGTTTCCCACCTCAACACAAAATGAGGCCCTGGCCCCCTGCACCAACTCGAGAGGAATCCTGAGAGGCCCCTCACAACTCGAAAGGATTCCTGACTTGCCAGAGACAAGATGAGAGGCTCCCTCAGGTCCCCGTTGCAACTCCAGGGAACCCAAACTTCCTGCCACAACTCAAGAAACACCTTGAGATCGCCTGTTCCATGCAAACTGAGCCCTGATTCCCCTGCTGAAATTCCAGATTTATCCTGCGCTCCCCCTCACAACTCGAATGGAGACTTGACTTCCCTGAGGCAATGCGAGAGGCTCTTCCCCAGGGTACCTGAAGAGGAATCCCAAGCCTCCCGCCGCATCTCAAGCAAAACCAGGAGATTCCCCCGTCCTCGCAACATGAGGCCCTTTGTTCCTGCAGCGCCTAGAGAGCAATCCCGAGTGCCCTCTCCAAACTCAAGAGGAGGCTTGACTTCCGTCATGCAACTCAAGGGGGCCCAGAGATCCCCGTCACACCTCGAGAGGAGACCCAAGCGAGTTTCCCGCCACAACTCAAGAAGAACCCCATGTTTCCCACCACATCTGGAGATGAGGGCCCATTCCTAGCTTCAAGTCAAGAGGAATCCCAACTTCCCCTCTCACCACCAGGGGAGGCCTGTCCCACCTATTGAATCTCGAGTGGAACTGCGCAGCTCCTGCTGCCAGGAAAAGGACACTGAGTTCCCCCTAAACTCAATATAAGTCCTGATTCCCCTGCACCAGCTCCAATGCGACACCGGGGATCCCCTCACAACATGATGGGAGGCCTGACTCCGCTGCTAATCCTCTTAAAAAAGCCCCGATTCCCCGCTTGAACTCGACAGTAGGCCTCACAACCCTTTGACAACTCGAGAGGAAAGCAGAGTTCCATGCCTTGACACCAAACGAGGCCTGACTCCCTAGCTGAACCTTTAGAAGAAGCCCGAGATCCCTGTCGCTGCCAGACAGGAACACTGAGTTGACCGACTGAACGCTAGACATGGACCTATTCGCCAGTAGTGACTCTAGAGCAATCCCGACGTGCCACTCACAACTCGGAAAGAGACCTGACTTCTCAGAGGCAACATGAGCAGGTCCCGGAGGTCCCCGAGGTCCACGTCGCAACTCGAGAGGAACCCTAAGCTTCCCACCACCACTTGAGAAAAACCACGAGATTCTCCCCTCAACTAGAGATGAGGCCCTTTTCCAGAGCAGTGTCTCCAGAGGAATCCCACGTTCCCTCTTGAAACGCAAAAGCGTACTTGACACCCTTTCTGCAACTCAGCAAGTTCCCCGGGATACCCATCCCCACTCGAGAGGAACACTGAGGTTCATGTCACAACTCAAGAAGAGCCACGTGTTCCCCCTCCTCAACTCAAGATGAGGGTCGATTCCCCTGCTTTGTTGGGAAAGGTATCCTAACATTTCCTTTGCACCTCAAGAGGAGGCTGATCTCACCTGAAAACACGAGCGCATTACTGGTAGTCCTGCCACAAATCCAAAAGACCCCGATGTCTCTTTCCACTCCAGATCAGCCTGATTCCCCTACACTGACTCGACTGTCACCAGAAGTATTGACTCAAGACACGAACTGAGGTGTGACAGCCCTGTGGCACCTCAAGAGAAATCCCCAGATACTTATGTCAAGTCGATAGGAAGCCTGAGACCCCTTTTACACCTCGAGAGGAAAGCAGAGTTCCATGTCTCCACAGGAGACAAGGCCTGACTCCCCTGTTGAAACTCCATAGGAACCCTGAGATCCATGTCAGCACTGGAGAGGAACACTGAGGTTCTGGCCTCAACTCGAGATGAGGACCTAGGTCCCTGCACCAACTGGAGAGGAATCCTGAGAGGCCCCTTGCAAATCCCATGGAGACTTGACTTTACTGAGGCAACACGAGTGGGTCCCTGAGGTCTCCATCAAAACGTGAGAGGAACCCAAGTTTCCTGCCGCAACTCAAGAAAAACCAGGAGATTCTCATCACAATGCACGATGAGGGCCTTTTCCACTGCAGCGTCTCAAGAGAAATCCCACCTTCCCTCTTGAGCTTCAAAAGAGTCCTTGACACCCTTGATGCAACTCAACATACCCGTCTCCACTCGAGAGGAACACCGAGTGTCCCGCCACCACTCAAGAGGAGCCCCGTTTCCCCCTCCTCATCTCAAGATGGGGGTCCATTACCCTGCTTCGTCAGGAAAGGAATCCCGAAGTTCCTATCGCATCTCAAGAGGAAGCCAGTCTCATTTGGAAACTGGAGAGGAACTCCAGTAGTCATGCCACAATTCCAAAAGACCCTGATGCCCCCATCCACTAGAGACAAGGTCTGATTCCCCTGCCATGACTCGAATGGAACCCCGAGTATCACCTCACAACACGAAAGGAGGACTGAGAGCCCCGTGGCACCTCTAATAGCCCCAGATCCCTACCTCAGCTCGACAGGAGGCCTGACACCTCTTTTACACCTTAAGAGGGAGGCAGAATTCCGTGGTTCAACATAAGACGACGGCGGCTGACTCCCCAGGGGAATCTCTATAGGAACCCCAAGATCCAAGTCAGAACTGGAGAGGAACCCTGAGTTTCCCGCCTCAACTCGAGATGAGGCCCTAGTCCCCTGCACCAACTCGAGAGGAATCCCAAGAGGCCACTCAAAACTCGAAAGGATTCCTGACTTGCCGAGACAAGACGAGAGGCTCCCTCAGGTCCCCATCACAACTCGAGGGAACCCAAAAGTCCTGCCACAACTCAAGAAACACCTTGAGATCACCCATTCCATGTGAATTGAAACTTGATTCCCCTGTCGAGATTCCAGAGCGATCCTGCGCTCCCCCTGGCAACTTGAATGGAGACTTGACTTCCCTGAGGCAACACAAGAGGCTCCCTGAGTTCGCCAAGGTACTTACAGAGGAATCCCAAGCCTCCCACCACAACTGAAAGAAAACCAGAAGATTCCCCCGTCCTCTCGACATGAGGCCCTTTGTTCCTGCAGTGCCTAGAGAGCAATCCCGAGTGCCCACTCCAAACTCGAGAGGAGGCTTGACTTCCGTCATGCAACTCAAGGGGGCCCAGAGATCCCTGTCACACCTCGAGAGGAAACCCGAGCGAGTTTCCCACCACAACTCGAGAAGAGCCCTGTGTTTCCCTCCTTATCTGGAGATGAGGGCCCATTCCCGGCTTCAAGTCAAGAGGAATCCCAGCTTCCCCTTGAACCACCAGGGGAGGCCTGTCCCACCTATTGAATCTCGAGTGGAACCCCGCAGCTCCTGCTGCAAGAAAGGACACCGAGTTCCCCCTCAACTCAAGATAAGTCCTGATTCCCCTGCACCAGCTCCAATGTGACACCGAGGATCCCCTCGCAACATGATGGGAAGCCTGACTCCCCTGCTGATCTTCTTGAAAAAGCACCGATTCCCTGCCTGAACTCGACAGGAGGCCTGACACCCCTTTGACAACTCGAGAGGAAAGCAGAGTTCCATGCCTCAACACCAGACGAGGCCTGGCTCCCTAGTTGAACCTTGAGAGGCAGCCTGAGATCCCTATCGCCACTGGACAGGAAGGCTGAATTTACCAACTGAACTCTAGACGTGGCCCTATTTGCCGGCAGCGACTCGAGAGCAATCCCGACGAGTCCCTCGCAACTCGGAAAGAGACTGGACTTTTCGGAGGCCATGTGAGCGGGTCCCTGAGGTTCCCGTCGCAATTCGAGAGGAACCCCAAGCTTCCCACCGCCACTTGAGAAAAACCACGAGATTCTCCCCTCAACTAGAGATGGGGCCCTTTTCCAGAGCAGTGTCTCAAGAAGAATCCCATGTTCCCTCTTAAAACGCAAAAGGGTACTTGACACCCTTTCTGCAACTCAGCAAGTTCCCCAAGTTACCCATCCCCACTCGAGAGGAGCACCGAGGTTCATGCCACAACTAAAGAAGACCCGTGTGTTCCCCCTCCTCAACTCGAGATGAGGGTTGATTCCCCTGCTTCATAAGGAAAGGAATCCTGACGTTTCCGTCACACCTCAAGAGAAAGTCTGTCTCACCTGAAACCTCGAGCTCATTCCCTCGAGCCCTGCCTCATTTCAAAAAGACCCCGATGTCCCCATCCACTCCAGATCAGCCTGATTCCCCTGCACTGACTCGACTGTCATCCGAGTATCAACTCAAAACACAAAGGGAGGTGTACAGACCCGTGGCACCTCGAGAGAAAGCCACAGATCCCTATGTCAAGTCGACAGGAAGCCTGACACTACTTTTACGGCTCTAGAGGAAAGTGGACTTCCATGAATCCACACGAGACGAGGCCTGACTCCCCTGTTGCAACTCCATAGGAACGCCGAGATCCATGTCAGCACTGGAGTGGAATCCAGAGGCGCCCCTCGAAATTTGCATGGAGACTTGACTTTCCTAAGGCAACACGAGTGGGTCCCTGAGGTCCCCATGGCAACTCGAGAGGAACACCAAGTATCTTGCTGCAACTCGAGAAAAACCAGAAGATTCTCCCCTCAACGCGAGATGAGGCCCTTTTCCACTGCAGCATCTCCAAAGAAATCCCACCTTCACTCTTGAGCCTCAAAAGTGTCCTTGACACCCTTGATGCAACTCAAAAAGTTCCCCGATGTAGCCATCTCCACTCGAGAGGAGCACCAAGTGTCCTGCCACCACTCAAGAGAAGACCCGTTTTTCCCTCTTCATCTCAAGATGGGGGTCCATTCCCCTGCTTCCTCAGGAAAGGAATCCCGACCATCCCATTGCACCTCAAAAGGAGACCGGTCTCACCTTGAAACACGAAAGGAACTCCAGGGGTCGTGCCACAATTCCAAAAGACCCTGATGTCCCCATCCACTTGAGGTAAGGCCTGATTCACCTGCCACGGCTCGAATGGAACCCCGAGTATCACCTCACAACACAGAGGGAGGACTGAGAGCCCCGTGGCACCTCTAGAAATAGTCCCAGATACCTACCTCAACTCGACAGGAGGCCTGACACCTCTTTTACACCTCTAGAGGGAAGGGGACTTCCATGCCTCAACACAAGATGATGGCTGACTCCCCAGGGGAATCTCCATAGGAACCTCGAGATCCAAATCAGAACTGGAGAGGAACCCTGAGTTTCCCGCCTCAACGAGATGAGACCCTAGTCCCCCGCACCAACTCAAGAGGAATCCCGAGAGCCCCTCACAACTCGAAAGGATTCCTGACTTGCCGAGACAAGATGAGAGGCTCCCTCAGGTCCCCATCACAACTCCAGGGAACCCAAACTTCCTGCCACAACTTGAGAAATGACTTGAGATCACCCCTTCCAGGCGAATTGAGGCCTGATTCCCCTGTCGAGATTCCAGAGCAATCCCGCACTCCCCCTCGCAACTCGAATGGAGACTTGACTTCCTTGAGGCAACACAAGAGGCTCCCTGACCTTCCCGAGGTAGCTGCAGAGGAATCCCAAGCCTTCCGCCGCAACTCAAGGAAAACCAGGAGATTCCCCTATCCTCTCGACATGAGGCCCTTTGTTCTTGCAGCACCTAAAGAGCAATCGTGAGTGCCCTCTCCAAACTCGAGAGGAGGCTTGACTCCCATCATGCAATGCAAGGGGGCCCAGAGATCCCTGTCACACCTTGAGAGGTAACCCGAGTTTCTCGCCACAACTCGAGAAGAGCCCCGTGTTTCCCACCACATCTGGAGATGAGGGCCCATTCCTGGCTTCAAGTCAAGAGGAATCTCAGCTTCCCCTTGCACCACCAGGGGAGGCCTGTCCTACCTATTGAATCTCGAGTGGACCTATTGAATCTCAAGTGGAACCCCGCAGCTCCTGCTGCAAGGAGAAAGGACACCGAGTTGCCCCTCAACTCAAGATAAGTCCTGATTCCCCTGCACCGGCTCCAATGTGACACCGAGGATCCCCTCACAACATGGGGAGGCCTGACTCCCCTGCTGATCCTCTTGAAAAAGCCCTGATTCCCCACTTGAACTCGACAGGAGGCCTGACACCCCTTTGACAACTCAAGAGGAAAGCAGAGTTCCATGCCTCGACACCAGACGAGGCCTGACTCCCTAACTGAACCTTCAGAGGAAGCCCGAGATCCCTGTCGCCGCCAGACAGGAACGCTGTCGAGAGAAATCCCGACGTGCCCCTTGCAGTTCGGAAAGAGACCTGACTTCTCAGAGGCATCACCAGTGGGTCCCTGGGGTCCCCATTTCACCTCGAGAGGAACCCCAAGCTTCCCGCCGCAACTCGAGAAAAACCACGAGATTCTCCCCTCAATGCGACATGAGGCCCTTTTCCAGAGCAGTGTCTCAAAAGGAATCCCACGTTCCCTCCTGAAACGTGAAAGGGTACTGGACACCCTTTAGGCAACTCCAGAAGTTCCCCGAGTTACCCATCCCCACTTGAGAGGAACACTGAGTTTCATGTCACAATTCAAGAAGAGCCCCGTTTCCCCCTCCTCAACTCGAGACGAGGGTCGATTCCCCTCCTTCATCAGTAAAGGAATCCCGACGTTCCCTTCGCACCTCAAGAGGAGGCTGGCCTCACCTTGAAACTCGAGCGCATCCCTGGGAGTCGTGCCTCAATTCAAAAAGACCCCGATTTCCGCATCCACTCCAGATCAGCCTGATTCCCCTGCACTGACTCGACTGTCACCCTGAGTATCGACTCAAAACACGAAGGGGGGTGTGACAGCCCCATGGCACCTCGAAAAATAGCCCAGATCACTATATCAAATCGACAGGAAGCCTGACACCCCTTTTACACCTCAAGAAGGAAGCGGAGTCCCATGCCCCAACATGAGACAACGTCTAACTCCCTAGTGGAATCTCCTTAGGAAACCTGAGATCCATGTCAGAGCTGGAGAGGCACCCTGAGTTTCATGCCTCAAATCAAGATAAGGCCCTAGTCCCCGGTACCAACTCAAGAGGAATCCCAAGAGGCCCCTCACAACTCAAAAGGATTCCTGACTTCCCATAGGCACCATGAGAAGCTCCCTGAGGTCGCTGTCACAACTCGAGGGAACACAAAGTTTCCTGCTGCAACTCGAGAAAGACCTCGAGATTCCCCCTTCAATGTGAATTGAGGCCCCATTCCCCTGCCTTGACTAGAGAGCAATCCCATGCTCCCCCTTGCAACTCGAACAGAGACTGGACTTCCCTGTGGCAACACGAGATGCTCCCTAAATTCCCCGTCATAACATAACTCGAGAGAAACCCCAAACTTCCCGCCGCAACTTGAGAAAAACCACGAGATTCCCCTGTCATCGCGAGATGAGGGCCTTCTTTTCCTGCTGGGCCTAGAGAGCAATCCCAAGGTCCCTCTCAAAACTCCATAGGAGGCTTGACTCCATTTAGGTCACTCAAAGAGCTCCAAGAGATACCCGTCACAACTCGAGAGGAGAGCAAAGTTCTTTGCTTCAACGCAAAAGGAGGCCTGATCCCCAGGTGACCTTGAATGCAACCCTGAGATCCCTGTCGCCACGAGAGAGGAACACGGAGTTTCTGGACACAAGTTTACATTAGGCCTATTTCCCCTGCAGTGACTTCCAAGGAATCCCAAGGGGCCCGTCACAACTCGAAATGAGACCAGACTTCCCTGAGGCAATAGGAACAGGACCCTGAGGTTCCCGTCGCAACTCGAGAGGAATGCCAAACTTCCCACTAATCCTCAAGGAAAACCACAGGATTCTCCCCTCAACGTGAGATGAAGACCTTTCCCACTGCAGTGTCTCAAGACAAATCCCATGTTAACTCTTGAACTCGAAATGGTAATTGAAACCCATTATGTGGCACAAGCGGCTGTGACGGCCAGCGCACTCAGCGCGGCCAAGAGGAGCTACCCAACATCCGAGGTCAGGGCAACGGCCGAGAGTGCCAGGATGCGACAGCACAGGAATGGCCAAGAGGAGCCACCCCACGTCTGAGGTCACAGGCGGCGGCTGAGAGGAGCCACCCCACGTACAAGGTCAGGAGCAACAGTCTGGAGGGGCCACCCCCATGTCTGAGGCCAGCTTCGGGGGCTGGGAGGAGACACCCCGCACCCGAGGCCAGGGGCGGCAGCCGGGAAGATCAACCCACGTTCAAGGAGTGGTGGCTGCACTGGCGCAGGAGGGCCTAGAGGAACTATCCCACGTTGAAGGTCAGGAAGGGCAGCGGTGAGGAGATACCTCTTGTCCAAGGTAAGGAACAGCGGCTGTGCTTTGCTGGAGCACCTGTGAAGAGATACCCCACGCCCAAGGTAAGACAAACCCAAATAAGATGGTAAGTGTTGCAAGAAGGCATCAGAGGGCAGACACACTGAAACCATACTCACAGAAAACTAGTCAATATAATCACACTAGGACCACAGCCTTGTCTAACTCAATGAAACCAAGCCATGCATGCGGGGCAACCCAAGACGGGCGGGTCATGGTGGTGAAGCCTGACAGAATGTGGTCCACTGGAGAAGGGAATGACAAGCCACTTCAGTATTCTTGCCTTGAGAACCCCATGAACAGTAGGAAAATGCAAAATGATAGGATACCAAAAGAGGAACTCCCCAGGTCATTAGGTGCCCAATATGCTACTGGAGGTCGGTGGAGAAATAACTCCAGAAAGAATGAAGGGATGGAGCCAAAGCAAAAACAATACCCAGTTGTGGATGTGACCGGTGATAGAAGCAAAGGCTGATGCTGTAAAGAACAATATTGCATAGGAACCTGGAATGTCAGGTCCATGAATCAAGGAAAATTGGAAGTAGTCAAACAAGAGATGGCAAGGGTGAATGTCGACATTCTAGGAATCAGTGAACTAAAATGGACTGGAATGGGTGAATTTAACTCAGATGACCATTACATCTACTACTGCAGGCAGGAATCCCTCTGAAGAAATGGAGTAGCCATCATGGTCAGCAGAAGAGTCTGAAATGCAGTACTTGGATGCAATCTCAAAAACGACAGAATGATCCCTTTTCGTCTCCAAAGCAAACCATTCAATATCACAGTTATTCAAGTTTATGCCCCAACCAGTAACACTGAGGAAACTGAACTTGAACGGTTTTATGAAGACCTACAAGATCTTTTAGAACTAACACCCAAAAAAAGATGTCCTTTTCATTATAGGGGACTGGAATGCAAAAGTAGGGAGTCAAGAAAAACCTGGAGTAATAGGCAAATTTGGCCTTGGAATGTGGAATGAAGCAGGGCAAAGCCTAATAGAGTTTTGCCAAGAAAATGTGCTGGTCATAGCAAACACCCTCTTCCAACAACACAAGAAAAGACTCCACACATGGACATCACCAGATGGTCAACACCGAAATCAGACTGATTATATTCTTTGTAGCCAAAGATGGAGAAGCTCTATACAGTCAGCAAAAAAAGACCAGGAGCTGAATGTGGTTCAGATCATGAACTCCTTATAGCCAAATTCAGACTTAAATTGAAGACAGTAGGGGAAACCGCTAGGCCACTCAGGTATGACCTAAATCAAATCCCATATGATTATACAGTGCAAGTGAGAAACAGATTTAAGGGACTAGATCTGATAGACAGAGTGCCTGATGAACTATGGAATGAGGTTCGTGACATTGTACAGGAGACAGGGATCAAGACGATCCCCATGGAAAAGAAATGCAGAAAAGCAAAATGGCTGTCTGGAGAGGCCTTAATAACAGCGGTGAAAAGAAGAGAGGTTAAAAGCGAAGGAGAAAATGAAATATATAAGCATCTGAATGCAGAGTTCCAAAGAATAGCAAGAAGAGATAAGAAAGCCTTCTGCAGCGATCAATGCAGAGAAATAGAGGAAAAGAACAGAATGGGAAAGACTAGAGATCTCTTCAAGAAAATTAGAGATACCAAGGGAACATTTCATGCAAAGATGGGCTCAATAAAGGACAGAAATGGTATGGACCTAACAGAAGCAGAAGATATTAAGAAGAGGTGGCAAGAATACACGGAAGAACTGTACAAAAAAGATCTTCATGACCCAGACAATCATGATGATGTGATCCCTAATCTAGAGCCAGACATCTTGGAAAGTGAAGTCAAGTGGGCCTTAGAAAGCATCACTACGAACAAAGCTAGTGGAGGTGATGGAATTCCAGTTGAGCTGTTTCAAATCCTGAAAGATGATGCTATGAAAGTGCTGCACTCAATATGCCAGCAAGTTTGGAAAACTCAGCAGTGGCCACGGGATGGGAAAAGGTCAGTTTTCATTCCAATTCCAAAGAAAGGAAATGCAAAAGAATGCTCAGACTACCATACAATTGCTCTCATCTCACATGCTAGTAAAGTAATGCTCAAAATTCTCCAAGCCTCGTTTCAGCAATACGTGAACCGTGAACTCCCTGATGTTCAAGCTGGTTTTAGAAAAGGCAGAGGAACCAGAGATCAAATTGCCAACATCTGCTGGATCATGGAAAAAGCAAGAGAGTTCCAGAAAAACATCTATTTCTGCTTTATTGACTATGCCAAAGCCTTTGACTGTGTGGATCACAATAAACTGTGGAAAATTCTGAAAGAGATGGGAATACCAGACCACCTGACCTGCCTCTTGAGAAGTCTGCATGCAGGTCAGGAAGCAACAGTTAGAACTGGACATGGAACAACAGACTGGTTCCAAATAGGAAAAGGAGTACATCAAGGATATATATTGTAACCCTACTTATTTAACTTATATGCACANGCAAAGAGTTGATTCATTGGAAAAGACTCTGATGCTGGGAGGGATTGGGGGCAGGAGGAGAAGGGGACGACCGAGGATGAGATGGCTGGATGGCATCACGGACACGATGGACGTGAGTCTGAGTGAACTCCGGGAGATGGTGATGGACAGGGAGGCCTGGCGTGCTGGCATTCATGGGGTCTCAAAGAGTCGGACACGACTGAGCGACTGAACTGAACTGACGCAACTCAAGAAGTTCCCTGACACTCCGGTCCCCACTGGAGAGGAACACCGAGTTTCCCGGCACAACTCAATCTGAGCCCTTTTTCCCCTCCTTATCTCGAGATGAGGGTCGATTCCCCTGCTTCGTCTGGAAAGGAATCCTGACATTCCCGTCGCACCTCAAAAGGAGGCCGGTCTCACACTGAAACTCGAGAGGAACCCTCGTGGGTCGTGCTACAATCTCAAAGACACCGATTTCCCCATTCACTCGAGATAAGGTCTGATGCCCCTGAACCGATTCGAATGCAACCGCAAGTATCAAGTCACAACATGAAGGGGCACTAACACTGCAGTTGCATTCTCAAGAAAAAGCCGCAGGTTCCAAATACAGCTCGACAAGAGGCCTGACACCCCATTCAAAACTCGAGAGGCAAGTAGAGTTCCCTGCCTCAACACAAGACGAGGCCTGCCTCCCCTGTTCAAACTCTGCAGAAACCCTGAGATTGAGGTCAGAAATGGAGAGGAACCCTGAGGTTCCCGCCTCAACTCGAGATGAGGCCCTATTCATCCTTGCAGCGACACGAGAGGAATCCCAAGGTCCCCCCTCGCAACTCGAAAAGTGATCTGGGGAAAAAAAAAGAAAGAAAGAAAGGAGATCTGACTTCCCTGAGGAAACACGAGCGGGTCCCCCAGGTCCCCACAGAACTCCAGAGGAACCTTAAGCTTCCTGCTACAACCTGATAAAAACCACGAAATTCTCCCTTCCACGAGAGATGAGGCCCTTTTACGCAGCAGCGTTTGCCAAGAAATCCCACATTCCCTCTTGGAACTCGAAAGGGTACTTGACACCCTTTATGAAACCCCAGAAATTCCCCGACATACCCGCCCCTGCTTGAGTGGAACACCGAGTTTCCCATCACAACTCAATCTGAACCCCTTTTCCCCTCCTCATCTGGAGATGAGGGTCAATTCCCCCGCTTTGTCTGCAAAGGAATCCCGACATTCCTGTCGCACCTCAAGAGGAGGCCGGTCTCACATTGAAACTCGAGAGGAACCTTCGTGCGTCGTGCTTCAATCCTAAAGATACCAATTTCCCCATCAACTCAAGATAAAGCCTGATGCCCCTGAACCGATTCGAATGTAACCCCAAGTATCAAGTCACAACACGAAGGGGTACTGACACTGCGGTTGCATTCTCAAGAATAAGCCGCAGGTTCCAAATACAACTCGACAAGAGGCCTGACACCCCATTCAAAACTCGAGAGGCAAGCCGAGTTCCCTGCCTCAACACAAGATGAGGCCTGCATCCCCTGTTCAAACTCCACAGAAACCCCGAGATCAGTGTCAGAAATGGAGAGGAACCCTGAGGTTCCTGCCTCAACTCGAGATGAGGCTCTATCCATCCCTGCAATGACATGAGAGGAATGTCGAGGTGCCCCTCTCAACTCGAAAGGAGATCTGACTTCCCTGAGGAAACACGAGCGGGTCCCCACACAACTCCAGTGGAACCCTAGGCTTCCCACTTTAACTGGACAAATACCTCGAAATTCTCCCCTCCATGCGAGGTGAGGCCCTTTTACACTGCAGCGTTTCCCAAGAAATCCCACATTCCGTCTTGGAACTCAAAAGGGTTTTTGACATTCTTTATGAAACCCCAGAAGTTCCCCAACATACCTGTGCTTTCTCGAGTGGAACACGGAGTTTCCCGGCACAACACAACTCAATCTGAGCCTCTTTCCCCTCCTATATCGAGATGATGGTCTATTCCCCTGCTTCATCTGGAAAGGAATGCCGACATCCCCGTGGCCCCTCAAGAGAAGACCGGTCTCAACTTGAAACTGGAGAGGAGCCCGGGGGTCTTGCCACAATTTGAAAGACACGGATTTCCCCATCCACTCGAGATAAGGCCTGATTCCCTCGCACCAATTCAAATGGAACCCCGAGAATCAACTCACAACACGATGGGAGGACTGATACCCTGGTTGCAAATTCGAGAAAAGCCCCAGGTCCCCAATTCAACTCGACCGGAGGCCTGAAACCTCTTTTACAGCTGGAGAGGAAAGCACAGTTCCATGCCTCAGCACAAGTCAAGACCTGACTCCCTGTTTGAAACTGCATACACACCCTAGATCCACATCAGAACACGAGAGGAACCCTGAGGTTCCCGCCTCAACTCGAGATGAGGCCCTCTTCCATTGCACCAAACCCAGAGGAATCCCGAGAGGCCCCTCACAACTCGAAAGGATTCCTGACTTCTCATAGGCACTATGAGAAGCTCCCTGAGGTCACCATCGCAACTTAAGGGAACGCAAAGTTTCCTGCCACAACTCGAGAAAGACCTTGAGATTCCCCCTTAATGCGAATTGAGGCCCCCATTCCCCTGCCTTGACTCGAGAGCAATCCCACGCTCCCCCTTGCAACTCGAATGTTGACTGGACTTCCCTGGGGCAACACGAGAGGCTCCCGGAATCCCCCATCCTAACTCGGGAGAAACCCCAAACTTCCCACCACAACTCGAGAAAAACCACAAGATTCCCTTTTCATCGCGAGATGAGGCCCTTCGTTTCCTGCTGGGCCTAGAGAGCAATCCCGAGTTCCCTCTCAACACTCCATAGGAGGCTTGACTCCATTTAGGCCACTCAAAGGGCTCCCAGAGATACCCGTCGCAACTCTAGAGGAGAGCCGAGTTCTTTGCTTCAACTCGAAACGAGGCCTAACTCCCCAGGTGAACCTTGAACACAACCCCGATATCCCTGTTGCCACTGGAGAGGAACACGGAGTTGCTGGACACAAGTATACATGAGGCCTATTTCCCCTGCAGTGACTTCCGAGGAATCCCGAGGTGCCCGTCACAACTCGAAATGAGACCTGACTTCCCTGAGGCAATACAAGCAGCACCCTGAGGTCCACGTCACAACTGGAGAGGAACCCCAAACTTCCCGCCAAGCCTCGAGGAAAACCGCGGTATTCTCCCCTCAATGCAAAATGAGGCCCTTTCCCACTGCAGTGTCTTGAGAGAAATCCCACATTCCCTCTTGAAACTCGAAACAGTACTCGACACCCATTATGCAACTCAAGAAGTTCCCCTACATTTTGTCCCCACTCGAGAGAACTGGATATGGAACAAAAGACTGTCTCCAAATAGGGAAAGGAATACGTCAGGCTATATATTGTCACCCTGCTTATTTAACTTATATGCAGAGTACATCATGAGAAATGCTGGCCTGGAGAAAGCACAAGCTGGAATCAAGATTGCTGGGGGAAATATCAATAACTTCATGTATGCAGATGACACCACCCTTATGGCAGAAAGTGAAGAAGAACTAAAGAGCCTCTTGATGAAAGTAAAAGAAGAGAGTGAAAAAGTTGGCTTAAAGCTCACCATTCAGAAAACGTAGATCATGGCATCCAGTCCCATCACTTCATGGCAAATAGATGGGAAACAGTGGAAACAGGGCTGA
>SJYQ01001389.1:51103-83815 GCA_006410935.1 Redunca redunca | reverse complement strand
GGGGGCTCTAAAATCATTGCAGATGATGACTGCAGTCATGAAATTAAAAGACACTTACTCCTTGGAAGGAAAGTTATGACCAACCTAGACAACATATTGAAAAGCAGACACATTATTTATCAACAAGGTCCATTTAGTCAAGGCTATGGTTTTTCCAGTGGTCATATATAGATGTGAGAGTTGGACTATAAAGAAAGCTGAGCGCTGAAGAATTGATAACTTTTGAACTGTGGTGTTGGAGAAGACTCTTGAGAGACTCTCAAGACCCCTTGGATTGCAAGGAGATCCAACCAGTCCATCCTAAAGGAGATCAGTCCTGGGTGTTCATTGGAAGGACTTGATGTTGAAGCTGAAACTCCAATACTTTGGCCACCTGATGAGAAGAGCTTAGTTATTGGAAAAGAACCTGATGCTGAGAACAATTGGGGGCAGGAGGAGAAGGGGACAACAGTGGATGAGATGGCTGGATGGCATCACCGACTCAATGGACATGGGTTTGGGTAGATCCTGGGAGTTGGTGATGGACAGGGTGGCCTGGCGTGCTGCAGTCCATGGGGTCGAGAATAGTCGGACACAACTGAGTGACTGAACTGAACTGAGGAGGCAGATGTTGTTACTATCCACATTTTAAGGATGAGAAAACTGAGACACATAATTTCCCACTGCTGATAAACAGTTGTGTTGAGATTCAGACTATAACACCCTGATTCCAATGCCTTGCCCTTAACCACTATGGTTAAAATCTGTGTTACTTTCCTTGGGCTGCTTTAACAACATACTGAAATTTTTGGTGGCTTAAACAACAGAAATTCATTTACTCACAGATTTAGAGGCTGGAAATCTGAGATCAACGTGTCTTCTGAGGCCTGTGAGAAAAAGACTCTCTCTGGCCTTTAGAGGGTCTTCTTCTGGTGTCTTCACATTATTTCCCTCTGTACATGTCTGTATCCAGGTTTCTCTTTTTAATAAAAGTGCCGGTCACATTGCATTAAGGCCCACTTAATGGCCTCATTTTAACTTCTACGGATACTCTATTTCCAAATAAGATCACTTTCTGAGGTACCAGGATGTAGGATTTCAACATATGAATGGGGCTGGCAATTCCACACACAATGCTTTGTACAGAAGGGACTCAACAAACATTCACTCTTTTTATGCTGACAAGCCTTATGGTTCAGCCTAGCAGCGAGGTCCACACATGAGGAAGCTGCGTAGACAGCTGTAGCAGATGCAGATGCACAGAACTTCTTATGTGAGGTCTGGGAGGTCTGACTGCATCAGGAAGGCATGAGGTGTGACAGCATCAGGAAGATGTCCTGCAAAAAGTGTATGTAGCACAAGAGATATAGTTTTAGGTCCTTAATAGGATGTTGGAAAATATACTCCTGTCTTAGAAAGGCATCTGAATTTGTTTTAATGACTTCTCAAAGCTATGCTAGACATTTGCAGCTCAGTATCTCTGGTTTCAGTTCAGTTCAGTTCAGTTCTGTCACTCAGTCATGTCCAACTCTTTGCTACCCCATGGGCTGCAGCACACCAGGCCTCCTAGCTTCTAGTGTAGCCTAATAAAAAAGTAATTACATCATATTAAAGATAATTTGATTGTTACTGAGATTCTAATTTAGTTGAAATGCTTATTGTAACAGACACATATTGGCTAGGAGGAAACTTAGCATAAATGCAAACAGTGTTGGTAGTAGAGTTGAAAGACTGTCAATGCAGTTAATTCAATAGTAATTATATTCTGAACATATCCTGAGTAGCAGGAATACAATTATCCATACAAAGAGTCTTAAGAAAATAATTACTCCACACTCCACCTGAAGCAATAGTCCATAAAATCCCTGATAATGGTCTCTGTGAAGAGCATGGCTCTTCCTCCATCAGAGCAATACTTCATACACCAATGCTGAACAGAAGTTTCCCTAAGAAGCTGAGCATTCACTGGGTGGCCCTGTTAGGATTCTCTTTTCAGTGGGCCATCCGCTTTCCCCAGCTTGTAGCCCTCTTAGGCCTATAGTGAATGTAATCTAGAAGAGTTCCTTGCCCCAAAAATATTTACTTGGCATCTTCCATTCTCAGACCACAATCTCTCATCCTGCCTGCTTATCCCTTTAGTCACTCTACCCCCATCCCACACATACTCTTGTTTAGGCCTCTGCTTTCTCCCTTTTTGCCCCTCCTGGACTGACAGCCTCCTATATGGTTCAGGGCCCATGGTCCACAATCTCACCCCTCTCTTGTGAGGGCCTTTGCTTTTGTATCCCACTCCTGCCCCCTGCCCCAATCAGATTGTAGACCTTTATCAGTCAAGCCCAAATGAATGATATCAGGGAAACTTCTGCCCAGGAGTCTTGCTATTACATCCTCACATCGGCCAGTTTTCTCCAGAAAAACAAAATCAATAGGCTATATATATAAACAAGACTCGGTTTCCCCCACAGTCAGCCTCTCCCATCAGGAAGCTTCCATTAGCCTCTTATCATTATCTATCAGAGGGCATACAGAATGAAAACCACAATCACAGAAAACTAACCAAACTGACCACATGGAGCACAGTTCAGTTCAGTTCAGTTCAGTCGCTCAGTCATGTCCGACTCTTTTGCGACCCCATAAATCGCAGCACACCAAACCTCCCCACCAACTCTCGGAGTTCACTTAGACTCATGTCCATCGAGTCAGTGATGCCATCCAGCCATCTCATCCTCAGTCTTCCCCTTCATCTCCTGCCCCCAATCCCTCCCAGCATCAAAGCCTTTTCCAATGAGTCAACTCTTTGCATGAGGTGGCCAAAGTACTGGAGTTTCAGCTTTAGCATCATTCCTTCCAAAGAAATCCCAGGATTGATCTCCTTCAGAATGGACTGGTTGGGTCTCCTTGCAGTCCAAGGGACTCTCAAGAGTCTTCTCCAACACCACAGTTCAAAAGCATCAGTTCTTTGGCGCTCAGCCTTCTTCACAGTCCAACTCTCACATCCATACATGACCACAGGAAAAACCATAGCCTTGACTAGACGGACCTTAGTCGGCAAAGTAATGTCTCTGCTTTTGAATATGCTAGCTAGGTTGCTCATAACTTTTCTTCCAAGGAGTAAGCATCTTTTAATTTCATGGCTGCAGTCACCATCTGGAGTGATTTTGGAGCCCCCCAAAAAATAAAGTCTGACACTGTTTCCACTGTTTCTCCATCTATTTCCCATGGAGTGATGGGACCGGATGCCATGATCTTCGTTTTCTGAATGTTGAGCTTTAAGCCAACTTTTTCACTCTCCTCTTTCACTTTCAACATGAGGCTTTTTAGTTCCTCTTCACTTTCTGCCATAAGGGTGGTGTCATCTGCATATCTGAGGTTATTGATATTTCTCCCGGCAATCTTGATTCCAGCTTGTGTTTCTTCCAGTCCAGCGTTTCTCATGATGTACTCTGCATATAAGTTAAATAAGTAGGGTGACAATATACAGCCTTGACGTACTCCTTTTCCTATTTGGAACCAGTCTGTTGTTCCATGTCCAGTTCTAACTGTGCTTCCTGACCTGCATGCAGATTTCTCAAGAGGCAGGTCAGGTGGTCTGGTATTCCCATCTCTTTCAGAATTCTCCACAGTTTATTGTGATCCACACAGTCAAAGGCTTTGGCAGAATACATCATGCCAAATAGCAGGCTGGATTAAGCACAAGCTGGAAGCAAGATTGTTAGGAGAAATATCAATAACCTCAGATATGCAGATAACACCACCCTTATGGCAGAAAGCAAAGAAGAATTAAAGAGCCTCTTGATGAAAATGAGTGAAAAGCTGGTTTAAAACTCATTATTCAAAAAACTAAGATCATTGCATCTGGCCGCATCCCTTCATGGCAAATAAATGGGGAAACAATGGAAACAGTGGCAGACTTAACTTTCTTGAATTCCATAATCACTCCAGTATTCTTGCCTGAAAAATCCCATGGACAGAGGAGCCTAGTAGTCTATAGTCCATGGAGTCACAAAAGAATCAGACACAACTTAGTAACTAAACAACAACAACCAAGGATCTACCTCTTTGACCTAGAGACCTACTGGCTAGACTTGTCCTTCATCTTACATAAGTGCATGCTAAGTAACTTCAGTTGTGTCTCACCCCATGGACTATAGTTCTTTTGTTCATGAGGATTCTCCAGGGCAACAATACTAGAGTGGGTTGCCGTTTCCCCCTCTGGAGGATCTTCCTGACCCAGGGATAGAACCTGTGTCTCTTACATCTCCTGCATTGGCATGTAGGTTCTTTACCACTAGCATTGCCTGGGAAAACCATCCTTCATTTTACCCATGTAGCAAACCACTCCCTTTACAGATGCTGTTATTTAAGAGGAAGGAATGGGAAGAGACACCAAGCACACTCAGATGGAAGAGACCAACAGTCAAGTCTGTCTTGTTCTTGTCATATGGTTATTGCCATGCTGTGTCCTGCTTCCTACAGGGTGCTACAGGAGTTTGCCAAAGCAGATGTTATGTTCTCACTGGGACTTTATGAGGGATGCAAGATCCAAAGGGAATTCCGATGCTTGGAAGCAAAGCAGTGGGGTAATCCAGGAAAAAAAAAAAAAAAAAAACCTGCATGGTTCCCAAAATACACCCGTGGTGTAGTGAAGAAGGGTTCCTGCTGGTGCCCTGAAACCAGACTGGAAAGAAGACAGCACCATGGGTTAATGGGCAAAAGAACTAGGTCATGGAAATGCTAATCTGGGGATCTCTCCTTTTCACTGGCTGGAAGCTGTGGGATTCAGGTGAATGTCATGGCATTTAAAAAGCTGCATAAGAAGGCCACTGTGGAAATGGAGCACAGGAAAGAATTGGCAAAGGGGAGGACCTACTTGGGTCCTGTTTATCAGACTTCATGTGAGCTTAAAATGAAGGTCATAGAAGGGAAAAATACAAAGAAAGGAGCAGAAGTGAGAAACATGCAGGCCTAATAGGTGGTCAGAGAACATACCTCTGATTTGATAATGAAAGTCAATGAAAAAACACATGTCAACTTGCAGCTAATTTCTCAGGAGTGAAAGGCTCTTATTCTATTCTGCAACATCATTCTAAAGACAGGTCATATATAAGGAAAGCAAAAATATAAGGTGGTTATTTTAACAGAAAAGTCACATATTCTGGGAAATAATCTCTCATCTCTGGGTTCTATGGAAGGACATGCTTGACCAGCTTGCCCTGGCACTGTCTTTCTAAACAGACCATCACTGGGAGGGGCCTTCCTTTCGAGCCCAGTCTGGCAATGTCAACTGATCAAGACGGAGGCAGGGTGTTCAATCTATCAGGACCGAAGTGTTCTACAGTCACCATTCCTCTCATATTCTTTCTGGGGTGATGTGGAAGGGTCATTGCTGATGTAGTTAGTTCAAATGAGGTTTCACTAGAGTTAGTATAGACCTGAATTCAATATGATTCATGACCTATAAGAAGATGGCCATGTGAAGACACAGAGATGTGGGGAGAAAGCCATGTAAAGTTGGAGGCAGAGGTTAGAGTGATGAAGCTATAAGCCAAGAAATGGATGTCCGAGGCTATGAATAACTGAAAGAGACAGTAATGACCCTCCCTGGAGGCTTCAGAGGGAACATGACCCGACTGACACCTTGGTGTCAGCTTTCTGTCCTACAGAACTATGAGAGTGTAAATTTCTGTAAACCTACTCAATGTGTGCAATTGAGTAGGTTTTCATGGCAGCCTCATGTCTGACTCATGAGCAAACTCATGTCTGAGAAAGTGCCTGGGGGTGCAAATGGAACAGATGGGGACAACTGTGGGATTGCATCAGCAGAACTGGGGACTGGCTGTAAGCCCTGGACCTCCTTCTCCATATGCCCCATGTGCAACCTTGTACACCGGCTGAGTAGCCCAATAGAAGCATTGGCAGACTCCAAAGAAAGCTCCATCCCTGAGCTTCAGAGGGCTTTGAGAACTTCACTGGGGGCCAGATCCTTGACCCCTTACTATGTTACTCCATGAGCCCTGAGATCCACCCCATCCCATCTCAGCACAAGGGTGCTCCTAAACTTGGAAACCGCCAGTCTCCTAAGGTCTGGACTCAAGCCTCCTAAGGTAAGGACTCAAGTCTAGAGGACTTAATCACATCTAGGCAATTAGGATAAATCAAACAGGTGTGTTCCTTTCTGTGTGCTGGCAATTACTTTGCAATTAACTAATGGGCTTTGAAGCAACCACTTTTATGTCCAACAGCTACCTAATGAGATGGTCTACTCCATGACTACCTTGTGGAGGGAGGGAGAGCTTGCAAGTTTTGAAGATGTGCCTGTCACCTTGCAGCCGAGGAGCCAAAACCACAGCAGCAGGACCCTGACCTTGCCACATCCCCACCACTCATTCAGCCCCTGTGAGTGAAGCGGCACAGGGAGCCACTTGCAGAGAGAGAATATCCACACAGCGGCATCTGTTCTACAGCCCCACGAAAGAAGAGCCTTAAAAGCACAGAAAGGTTAAAGTCACGAAGTTAGAGAAGGGCAAAGCTGGACTTCAGCCTCAGAGTGTCAGATTCCAGAGCAGGTGCTCTGAAACTAGTGTTCCCAGTACAGCAAAATATATTGGGGGTGCAGACCTCTCTGGGTAGCCATCTTCCTACCTTCCAAGCCCTGACCTTGGAGACACTTTCAGGACAAAGGTGGAAAGCGCTCTGTGGTCTGGTACAGAGAATCATAGAAAAGGAACCTACGGCTTGAGTCAGGACCCATGGAAAACAGAACTGTGCAATAATTTGATTTTGCTAATGATTTTAAAGGCTCCTTTAATAGTTTCCTTTCCCCAAACTGGCATATTCCAGTGCTGTCATGGGAGAGGGAAGTAGGTGCCATCTCCCCTCCCTGAGATGGACCAGATGAGCCTGCCCACTGCCCTGGTATACTGGCCTTTCCTCTCCCTTCCTCCCCCTGTCTCTCAGTCGCCCTCCAGGGCCTCCTAGCCCAGTTCAGATAGACATTGGATACAAGACTCTGCCACACAGTGTGCATCGTCAGAGGGTCTGAAATCTAGTCATGTGTGTTCAAACCTGGGCTCTGTCACATGTGTGCTGAATGACCTCGGGGAACTTATTTCTTCTCTCTGAGTCTCAACCTCTCTGTCTAGAAAGGAAAGATTATAAACATATTTCACAGTGCTTATTCATTCGTTCAACTACTACGAGAAAGCTTTCTCTGTTCCAGGTGCTGCTGGAAGCTCTGGCTATAAAATAATGAATCCTGAAAAGCCTCTGCTCTCCCCAGAGGGAGACAACAAACAAACAAAGGAAGGGGTGAGTGGGGTTAAGAAGCAAAGGAAACAGAGTAGAAGCTTGAAGTGTGGCTTCTTCATCACAGCAGAGGTCCTGGGCTCAGCTGCTGGGGAGGGCCTGACAACCAGCTCACCCAGAAGAAAGCTGAACTGAGCCAAGGGATGGGAGGACAGGGCTGGGGTCTTGAGGACTACGTTTTCATTTTCTGAGTTTCAGTCTTGCCTGAAGGAACACCTATCCTCCTGGTCTGTGTAGTCCTTTGAGCCAATCCACATGTGCCCAGCTCAGTCTGTTTTTTCTTTTTTCTTAAATCATTCTTAGGTTTCTATCACAGACAACCAAGAAAGTCCTGACTCATGCAAGTGGTTAAAAGCTTCTGATCTGCTTATTTTTATCTCCATTTAGAGAAATGTTTCACTGTATAGCTTTAAGCAGGAGAGCTGTGCAGGCAGGATGAAGGGCTGGAGGTGGAGTGATGGGGAGCAGGAGAGCCCTCAGACTCCGAGAGAACTCAGCCCTCTCCTGTTGAGAGCACTTTGACCATTACCACATGGCTGTGGACTTCTTTATTAGTCACTCTTTTGAGTCTAAAGCCAATTAAAATTATGAAACCATCAAGCAACCTGACAATGACAGTAATGCCTTTGTAGTGTCTGTGTGGTAACAATCCCTCCCCTGTCTTCTGAGCAATATATTCATCCCTGTGACTATTGAGTGGGCAGGAACATCAAGACAGTGTGATTAATGGGACCCTCCCCAGCCATTTCTAGATGGTGACAGGGCTGGGAGAAGAAAGCAAAGCTTTATCCCATCAGGAGTAGATTATTAATATCAATAATTACATTCCCTTCAGACCAGTTATGGTCATTAATCTATCCTGAGTCTCAAGTCCTAGAAAGCCAAAGTCTTGACTACAGGGGAATGAGACAGCCCCTGCCACACGGACCTGCATAACACAGGGCCGTCCATCCTCCACAGACCAGACACAAGGAAGTGCCTTCTGTTGCCCCTGGAAGCAGGTTCAAGTCTGCCTGAGCAGGAAGTCCAGGGTCCTGGGTAGATAAAGCATGGATCAGAAGGGGAGAATGGGCTTTGTGTAGACATGTCCATTTTGACGCTTTTATTCATCTACTCATGAGAAATGGAGAGGTCAGAGCAGGGCTGTCTGTATATAGGACCAGGAAAGGGGCTCCGTCTTTCCCACAGTTAAAGGCAGTCCTGCACTTGAACGTGAGCCTGCAAATCCCTTCTGCCACATCTGCACTCTGGTAGGCAAGAGGAAAGCCAAGGAACCTTAGAGCATCTGAAAACATCTCCTTAGGTTCTTATTTGATAGATGGTAGAAGAAGGCCCAGGTCTTCCCGGGTGACTCAGTGGTAAAGAATCCACCTGCCCATGTAGAAGCTGCGGGAGATGCAAGTTCATTGCCTGGGTTGGGAAGATCCCCTGGAGAAGGCAATGGCAACCTACTCCAGTATTCTTGCCTGGAAAATCCCATAGACAGAGGAGCCTGGCAGGCTGCAGTCCATGAGGTCACAAAGTCAGACATGACTGAGCATGCACACACACAGGCCCAGAGGGTCAGTGTCTCTTGCACCAGCCTGCACAGATCGTAAGTTTGGGGTCTGATGTGGGCAAACTATTATACCCTGAGTCTGTGCTCTCAGTCACAACACATCAGCACCTTGCTGGGCACACCAGGTGCTCAGTGACACTCTTTGTGCCAGTCCTCCTCAGTCACTGCTGCTGTGCAGCCAAGGCCCAGCTGAGAGCACTGGTGAAGGGTGGAGGAAAGTGAGATAAAGAGAGAGGGTTCCAGGTGGTGCCAGGAAGCAGTGAGGATGCTGAGAAGGGCCGGGGAACTGTATGACTTCCCCATCAAACAAGACCATCTTATACTGGTCTGTAAAGAAAAACCAGACAGAAGAGTACTGTGAAGGGACTCAGAGCAGCTGAACTCAGAAAGCTGAGGTGAGGTAAGGACCTGGAAATCCCTAGCGTGGGGGAGGCACACAGACGGTGAGGGACAGATTGGGAGAACATACACAGGGATAATGAGAAGGAAAGGATTAGCCATGGGGTGCAGTGGGTCCAAGAGCGTCCCACTGAGAGGGTAACAAGTAGGAAAGCCGGGGTCTCCAAATGGAGGAAATAGCTTGCAAGTGTCAGACATTTTTATCTCTTAAGTGGCAGGAGGAGACAAACTAGCGATATTTGTTTCCTTCTCTATACAAATTTAAAAGAAGGTTTCTCTTAAAATTCTGTGTTGCCATGACACCTGGTTTCACGTGAAGTTAACTAATCTCAAGCCTAGAGATAAACATTGCCTTTTCCTTATGGAAATGTTTATCTTAAGCTATGCTAATGTACTATGCATTTACCCCAAACTCTGTCTTCAAGTCACTTCCGCCTTTTGGCTCAGAACCTACTTGATATTGTTCCCCTAATCTATGTAAATGAAATTATTTGTATGGTGATCTGCCCTTCTTCAAGATTCAAGTTAATCATTTTATGGCCCAAGATAAACCATTTGCTGCCAAGATTATCACCAAACACATCTTATGGGTGAGGGGCCTAGTCCCATTCTGAGTTTTAAGACATTCCTTTCTTTCATTAACAGACTGCTAGTGACTATATAACATCCTGCTAAAGACTAGCAGGGGGGCACTCTTTCTGCCCCCTTCTGATGCCTATGTCAAAAGCTTTCTCTATCTCCTTTATACTTCAATAAAACTTTATTACACAAAAGCTCTGAGCGATCAAGCCTCATCTCTGGCCCCAGATTGAATTCTTCTCCTCCGGGGGCCAAGAATCCCGGCGTCATGATTCAACAACAACCTTTCATCTTGGCGGCTCATCCAGGATCCTTCAGGACAAGGTAAGGATGCTTGGAGCATTAGTTCTTTGTTCTCTTAGCGAACACCTTTTCTGCTGCGCTTTACTAACTCTACAGTCTGCTTGTGTGAATGAATGACATGCCCTGCGTGAAGCAAATGAGGAGCCCTGCTCTGCGGTTCCATGGTGACCTCATATGGCTTATGGCAGAAACCTATCGGGGGTTTATACCAACCTGCCAATGCCAAGCAGCACCCAATGTCTCCTTTGGGAACCGATCAGAAATGGGCAAAGTGTGTAAACCAAACTCTCCTTTCTCGGTCAAACTTTTCGGTCTCTGACCATTTCATAACTCCTTGGGAATAAGAAGTACTAACCTAATCTATCGGATCTTAGACTTTCAAGGGACTTGTGATCTATACTATTACTGTGTACTGTGGCTTAGATCCCAAAACTTGGATTGGTAGTCAAGAAAGCGCCTAGCCTTGGTAGGCTAGATGGAGCTCTAGCCCCAAAAACATCTCTGAGGTTAAAGGTTATTCAGATTGGGACTGCAATGGTTTTTGGGGTTTTTTTCCCCTTTGGTAACCCTGGCTCTTAGTGGACCAGAGGAGGCTCTTATACTGGTGTGGTGATGCTTGAAAAGAACATCTCAGCTTTATGTTCATATCGGTCTTATTGTGGTCAGGAATATACTCAGGGTCGTGCACAGGCACTCAGGTGACGAATGTTTCCCCCAGCAGTTTTAGCTTGGGAGGCATTCTGGAAGGTTACTCTGATTGCACCCCGGGTGGCATCAGAGGCAAGGAAGGTTAACGGTGAAGAGCTGGATGTCAGGTAGAGATGCTATCAGGTCTACCCCGGTACATCTCCACCCCATCTCGGTGGTAGAATCGGGAGGGTCGAGATGGGACCTGTGTCAGTAAGGGACAGACTAAGTCCGACCAGGAAGGAAAAGCTTTTGGTGTAAAGTCTGTCTACACCCCCATCTAGAGCAGGGAGGGACACCTCCGGTAGAAAAATGGTGCTGGTCGCTTTTTTTCTCTTACAGATGGGAGCTAACAATTCCAGTCTCACTCTTTTGAACTGTATCCTAAAATACTGGGATAGATTTGATCCCCAGGGCTTAAAGAAGACACACCTGGTCTTCCTATGCGATACTGCATGGCCACAGTATCCATTGGACGATGGTGAATGGTGGCCAGTTGGAGGGTCTCTTATGTATAATACTGTTTTACAATTAGACTGGTTCTGTAAGGAACAAGGAAAAAGTGATCTTAAAGGATAGATTTCTCACTCAGTCGGCTCCAGATATCCACCGTAAGCTACAAAAACAGGCGTATGGACCAAATCAGTCTTTAGATGCTCTGTTACAACTGGCTCAGACAGTCTATTACGGTAGGGAATACGAGGAAAAGAAAGAAAGGCAAAAAAAAGACAAAGGAAAAGGCGGAAGCCTTCACAATGGCTATGAAAAACTTTCTTAAACATTCTGAGAAAGATGCCCAGAGGGACCCAGGTGAAAAGGGATGGGCTTGGTATTTCTGTGGAAAGGAGGGGCACCTCAAGCGGGATTGCCCTCAGGCATCTAAGCCGCCCCTGGCTCCTTGTCCCGTCTGCAAAGGACCACACTGGAAGAGAGACTGCCCTCAGAGGCGTAGGTCTCCGGGGTCAGACTCTCAAGACAATCAGGACTGAAGGTGTCCGGGGGTCCCCACACAAGCTCCCATCCTAATTATACCTGAGGAACCCTGGGTATTAATAATTGTGGGAGGGCAATCCGTCGATTGCCTTTTAGATACTGGGCAATTTGCTCTGTGCTTACTGAAACCCCTGGCCCACTTTCTTCCCAGTCTGCTTCCGTAATGGGACTGTCTGGACGAGCCAAAAGGTATTATTTCAGTTATTCTTTATCTTGCAACTGAGATTCTGTGCTATTTTCACATGAGTTTCTGATCGTGCCAGAATCTCCCTCACCCCTTTTAGGGAGAGATATACTGAGCAGGTTCCATGCCTCTGTTTTTATGAATATGGAGCCCTTCCTTTCTCTCCCTTTAGTTGAACAAAATGTAAATCCTAGAGTAGGGGCTGATGGAAAATCTGTGTGTCCAGCACAAAGGGCTATTCCTGTAGTTGTCAAGCTCAAAGACCCACACTTATTTCCGCATAAGAAGCAGTATCCACTGAAACCTGAGGTTAAGGAAGGGTTAAAACCCATCATCAAAAATTTAAAGGGGCAAGGACTATTAATTCCCTGTAACAGTCCTTGCAACACTCCTATTTTGGGTATAAAGAAATCAAATGGTAAATAGACACTAGTTCAAGATTTGCATATAATAAATGAGGCTGTAGTTCCTTTACACCCTGTGGTGCCTAATCCTTATACTCTATTGTCTGAAATTCCTGAAGGAGCCAAATATTTCTCAGTAATTGATTTAAAAGATGCCTTCTATTCATTGCCTTTGGTGGAGGAAAGTCAATTTCTATTTGCCTTTGAAGACCCTACGCAGCCAGCTTCTCAGTTAACCTGGACAGTTTTGCCCCAGGGATTTCGTGATAGTCCTCACTTATTTGGACAAAGTTTGTCACAGGATCTACAAAACTTTAATAGCTCTGAAGCAGTGGTGTTACAATATGTAGATGATATTTTGCTCTGTGCTGAGACAGAGGAAGCTTGTTCGCGAGCCTCGGAAGATTTTTTAAACTTTCTGGAAGGCTGTGGTTTCAAGGCATCAAGAGAAAAGGCTCAGCTTTGTCAACAATCGGTTAGATATCTCGGCTCAGATGGTAAAATCATCTGCTTACAATGCAGGAGACCTGGGTTCGATCCCTGGGTTGGGAAGATCCACTGGAGAAGGAAATGGCAACCCACTCCAGTATTCTTGCCTGGAAAATCCCATGGACAGAGGAGCCTGGCAGGCTACACTCCACGCGGTCGCAAACAGTTGGACATGACTAAGCGACTTCACTTCACTTCACTTCAATCATATCAGAAGGGACTAGGGCCATAGGCTCTGAGAGAATTAAGCCTATACTAAATCCCCTACCTATGACTTTAAGACAATTGAGAGGATTTTGGGGAATCATGGGTTACTGTCGCATTTGGATTCTGGGTTATGGGAAATTTGCCCGGCCTTTATATAAACTTACAGCTGAAACTCAGCAGGCCCAAACTGACAAACTGGTTTGGTCTCCAGAAACTCAAAAGGCTTTTAAGGTTCTTCAGACTGCTCTCCTGCAAGCTCCAGCTCTGAGCTTGCCCACAGGGTCAGAATTTAATTTGTTTGTCACTGAAAGGAAAGGTATGGCCTTGGGAGTTTTGACACAACCCCGAGGGCCTCACTAGCAATCTATTGCTTATCTAAGCAGAGAATTAGATGCAATTTCATGTGGGTGGCCCCACTGCCTAAGAGTAATTGGGGCAGCGGCTTTATTAGCACCTGATGCTTTAAAAATAATTAATGGACGAAACCTTACTGTACTGACTTCTCATGACATGAGTGGAATTTTAAATTCTAAGGTTAATATTTGGATGACAGACAGTAGGCTTCTTAAATATCAGTCATTGTTGTTAGAAGGACCAGTAACTAAGAATTTCTAACTTTAAACTATGCAGCTCGGGAAGATCTAATGGATACCCCATTAGACAATCCTGACATGGAAATATTTACAGATGGCAGTTCTTTTGTTTGGGATGGAAAGTGTAAAGCAAGTTATGCCGTTGTGACTACTGAACAGATTTTGGAAGCAAAATCTCTCCCGCAGGGAACCAGTGCTCAGTTAGTGGAGCTTGTGGCTCAGACCTGAGCTCTGCTGCTGCTGTCACTTCAGTCTTGTCCGACTCTGTGTGACCCCATAGACAGCAGCCCACCAGCTCCCCCGTCCCTGGGATTCTCCAGGCAAGAACACTGGAGTGGGTTGCCATTTCCTTCTCCAACGCATGAAAGTGAAAGGGAAGTTTCTCAGTCGCGTCTGAGTCTTCGAGACCCCATGGACCACAGCCTACCAGGCTCCTCTGTCCATGCACGGGATTTTCCAGGCAAGAGTACTGGAGTGGGTGCCATCGCCTTCTCTGGACCCAAGCTCTAGAGTTAAGCAAAGGGCAGTGGGTAAATATCTACTCTAAGTATGCTTATTTGACTTTACATGCTGTTGCTGCAATATGGAAAGAAAGACAGTTTAAAACAGCAACAGAAGAACAATTGAGAGACTTTTAACTGCTATATATTGTCCTAAAGAAGTAGCTATTATGCATTGCACAGTGCACAGCAGGGATGGGAGTAAGTAGCCCAAGGTAATCAGCTGGCTGACTGTCAAGCCAGAAAAGTGGCACTTTACCAAACCCCTTCACTGTAGACGCCTTTGATCTGGACAGGTCCTGTGGAACAGGAAAAACCACAATATACTGAGGAAGAATTAGAAAGATATGAAAAAAAAGGAGCAACGATTATTGATAAAGGATGGTTACTGTCCAAGGATGATTAATAATTCCTGAAAATGCTCAATGGAAAATTCTCAAGGGTTTACATCAGAGTTTTCATTTGGGTGCAGAGAGTACTTACCAAATGGCTTCTCGTTTGTTTGAAGGTAAAAATGTAATGAAAACTTTAAAGAATATTCTCAAAAGGTGTGAAGTTTGTCAGAAAAATAACCCAAAGACTGAAAAGCTAGAAAAATCTGGATTCCAATGAAGTGGGAAGTATCCTGGAGAGGACTGGGAAATTGATTTTTCTCATATGCCAAAAGCTAATGGATATTCTTGCTTACAAGTTTGGGTAGATACTTTTACTGGATGGATTGAGGCTTTTCCCTGTCGTAGTGAACAGGCTAAGGAGGTTATAAAGATTTTTTTTTTTTTTTTTGGTTATAAAGATTTTAATCCGTGAATTTATCCCCAGGTTTGGGCTGCCACGGAGCCTTCAGAGTGACAATGGCTCCGCCTTTAAAGCTGCTGTATCTCAGGGGGTATCTAAAGCTCTAGGAATAGAATATCACTTACACTGTTCCTGGAGACTCCAAGCCTCAGGAATGGTTGAAAAAGCTAGTGACATTATCAAAAGACATCTGCGCAAATTAACTCAAGAGACACAGGACAATTGGATTAAAGTCCTACCCATAGCTTTAATGAGGGCTCGAACTGCCCCCAGAAAGGAGGGACTGTCCCCCTTTGAATGTATTTGTGGAAGGCCTTTCTTACGCACAGACCTTGTTATAGACCCTGAAGCCTTGGAATTAACTAGTTATGTAACTCAGCTCTCAGCTTTTCAACAGGCATTAACAGAACTCCAGGAGATGACTCCTGACCCTGCCTCTGAGTCAAGCAAGCCTCTATTTGAGCCAGGAACTGAGGTCCTCATAAAAACTTTGGGATCTGGGGGCCCATCCCTTGAGCCGCTCTGGGAAGGCCCTTACCAGGTTATTCTTTCTTCTCCTACAGCTGTCAAAGTGCCAGGAATTGATTTGTGGGTACATCACACTCGAGTTAAGAGGGGGCACCCTGACCAAAACTAAGTGACATCTTTTTATGTCTTTACTTTCTATGCTCTGACTTTGTACTTTTCAGATGGACAACCTATGTGAGCCTACTTCTGCTGACTCCAAGTATCCTGAATCTGCCATTCAATCCTTAAGACAATGCCTTCCTGTCCTGGGCTCACTCCTAAGCTGCATTCCACAATCGGTCTAACTGCTGGGTCTGTGGAGCACTCCCATCTTCATCAGTTGAAGGCTTCCTGTGGTGGACATGTCCACTTCAGGGAAAGGACTTTCTCCAAGTCTGTGAATACCTTCGACAACAATCACATGCGATGCCTCTTCTTCATCTGATGACATCTACCAATCCTAAAATGGACTGGTACAACACTTTGAACTTTAACTATGGACATAATGTGACTTTTAATTTTGATTTTAACTTGTTTTTGCTGTTTGCTCCCTGCATCTGTAACTGTATAACTGGATTTGTTTCTAGCCGCATGAACGCTTTTAAGTTACAAATGGTTGCTCAGACTCCTGCTACTGTTGCAACTTCCTCCAGCTACGATTTGGGGCCCCTGGATCAGATATCCTCAATATGAGGATTAGGAGAATATATTGCCTCCCCAATTTAGGGACAACGTCCCTTCTCAGCTCGGAAGCAGTTATGGAATGAAAACGATGCCCCTTTTCCCTAGGCAACATAATTCTTCTAAAAGAAAAGGAGGGGATGAGAAGATAACAGGCAGGAAGGCCAGGGGTCTCCAAACAGGAAATAGCCTACAAGTGTCAGACATTTCTATCTCTCTAAAGTAGCAGGAGGAAACAAACTAGTGATATTTGTCTCCTTCTCTATACAAATTTAAAAGCAGGTTTCTCTTAAAATTCTGTATTGCCATGACACTTGGCTTCACCTGAAGTTCAGTTCACTTCACTTGAGTCGCTCAGTCGTGTCCGACTCTTTGAGACACAGGACGTCAGGCCTCCCTGTCCATCACCAACTCCCAGAGTTCATTCAGACTCACGTCCATCGAGTCAGTGATGCCATCCAGCCATGTCATCCTTGGTCGTCCACTTCTCCTCCTGCCCCCAATCCCTCCCAGCATCAGAGTCTTTTCCAATGAGTCAACACTTTGCATGAGGTGGCCAAAGTACTGGAGTTTCAGCTTTAGCATCATTCCTTCCAAAGAAATCCCAAGGTTGATCTCCGTCAGAATGGACTGGTTGGATCTCCTTGCAGTCCAAGGGACTGTCAAGAGTCTTTTCCAACACCACAGTTCAAACACATCAATTCTTCGTTGCTCAGCCTTCTTCACAGTCCCAACTCTCACATCCATACACGACCACAGGAAAAATCATAGCCATGACTAGACGGACCTTAGTGGGCAAAGTAATGTCTCTGCTTTTGAATATGCTAGCTAGGTTGCTCATAACTTTTCTTCCAAGGAGCAAGCGCTTTTAATTTCATGGCTGCAATCACCATCTGCAGTGATTTTGGAGCACCCCAGAAATAAAGTCTGACACTATTTCCACTGTTTCCCCATCTATTTCCCATGAAGTGATGGAACCAGATGCCATGATCTTCGTTTTCTGAATGTTGAGCTTTAAGCCAACTTTTTCACTCTCCACTTTCACTTTCGTCAAGAGGCTTTTTAGTTCCTCTTCACTTTCTGCCATAATGGTGGTGTCATCCGAGTATCTGAGGTGACTGATATTTCTTCCGGCAGTCTTGAGTCCATCTTCTGTTTCTTCCAGTCCAGCGTTTCTCAGGATGTACTCTGCATAGAAGTTAAATAAGCAGGGTGACAATATACAGCCTTGACGCACTCCTTTTCCTATTTGGAACCAGTCTGTTATTCCATGTCCAGTTCTAACTGTTGCGTCCTGGCCTGCTTGCAGATTTCTCAAGAGGCAGGTCAGGTGGTCTGGTATTCCCATCTCTCTCAGAATTTTCCACAATTTATTATGATCCACACAGTCAAAGGTTTTGACATAGTCAATAAAGCAGAAATAGATGTTTTTCTGGAACTCTCTTGCTTCTTCCATGATCCAGCAGATGTTGGCAATTTGATCTCTGGTTCCTCTGCCTTTTCTAAAACCAGGTTGAACATCAGGAAGTTCAGGGTTCACGTATTGCTGAAGTCTGGCTTGGAGAATTTTGAGCATTACTTTACTAGCATGTGAGATGAGTGTAACTGAGCGGTAGTTTGAGCATTCTTTGGCATTGCCTTTCCTTGGGATTGGATTGAAAACTGACCTTTTCCGGTCCTGTGGCCACTGCTGAGTTTTCCAAATTTGCTGGCATATTGAGTGCAGCACTTTTACAGCATCATCTTTCAGGATTTGAAATGGCTCAACTGGATTTCCATCACCTGCACTAGCTTTGTTTGTAGTGATGCTTTCTAAGGCCCACTTGACTTCACATTCCAGGATGTCTGGCTCTAGGTGAGTGATCACACCATCGTGATTATCTGGGTCGTGAAGGTCTTTTTTTGGACAGTTCTTCTGCATATTCTTGCCACCTCTTCTTAATATCTTCCTCTTCTGTTAGGTCCATACCATTTTTTCCTTTATTGAGCCCATCTTTGCATGAAATGTTCCCTTGGTATCTCTAATTTTCTTGAAGAGATCTCTAGTCTTTCCCATTCTGTTCTTTTCCTCTATTTCTCTTCCTCTTTCGCTGAGGAAGGCTTTCTTATCTCTTCTTGCTATTCTTTGGAACTCTGCATTCAGATGCTTATGTCTTTCCTTTTCTCATTTGTAAGGCTTCCCCAGACAGCCATTTTGCTTTTATGCATTTCTTTTCCATGGGGATGGTCTTGATCCCGTCTCCTGTACAATGTCACGAACCTCATTCATAGTTCCTCAGGCACTCTATCTATCAGATCTAGGCCCTTAAATATATTTCTCACTTCCACTGTATAATCAATCATAAGGGATTTGATTTAGGTCATACCTGAATGGTCTAGCAGTTTTCCCTACTTTCTTCAATTTAAGTCTGAATTTAGTAATAAGGAGTTCATGATCTGAGCCACAGTCAGCTCCTGGTCTTGTTTTTGTTGACTGTATAGAGCTTCTCCATCTTTGGCTGCAAAGAATATAATCAATCTGATTTCAGTGTTGACCATCTGGTGAAGTCCATGTGTAGAGTCTTCTCTTGTGTTGTTGGGAGAGGGTGTTTGCTATGACCAGTGCGTTTTCTTGGCAAAGCTCTATTAGGCTTTGCCCTGCTTCATTCCACATTCCAAGGCCAAATTTGCCTGTTACTCCAGGTGTTTCTTGACTTCCTACTTTTGCATTCCAGTCCCCTATAATGAAAATGACATCGTTTTTAGGTGTTATTTCTAAAAGGTCTTGTAGGTCTTCATAGAACCTTTCAACATCAGCTCCTTCCACGTTACTGGTTGGGGCATAGACTTGGATTACCGTGATATCAAATGGTTTGCCTTGGAAATGAACAGAGATCATTCTGTCGTTTTTGAGACTGTATCCAAGTGCTGCATTTCAGACTCTTTTGTTGACCATGATGGCTACTCCTTTTCTTCTGAGGGATTCCTGCCCGCAGTAGTAGATATAATGGTCTTCTGAGTTAAATTCACCCATTCCAGTCCATTTTAGTTCGCTGATTCCTAGAATGTCGACATTCACTCTTGCCATCTCTTGTTTGACTACTTCCAATTTGCCTTGATTTATGGACCTGACATTCCAGGTTCTTATGCAATATTGCTCTTTACAGTATTGGCCTTTGCTTCTATCACCAGTCACATCCACAGCTGGGTATTGTTTTTGCTTTGGCTCCATCCCTTCATTCTTTCTGGAGTTATTTCTCCACTGATCTCTGGTAGCATATAGGGCACCTACTGACCTGGGGAGTTCCTCTTTTGGTATCCTATCATTTTGCCTTTTCCTACTGTTCATGGGGTTCTCAAGGCAAGAATACTGAAGTGGTTTGCCATTCCCTTTTCCAGTGGACCACATTCTGTCAGACCTCTCCACCATGACCCGCCCATCTTGGGTTGCCCCACGGGCATGGCTTAGTTTCATTGAGTTAGACAAGGCTGTGGTTCTAGTGTGATTAGATTGACTAGTTTTCTGTGAGGATGGTTTCACTGTGTCTGCCCTCCGATGCCCTCTTGCAACACCTACCATCTTACTTGGGTTTCTCTTTCCTTGGGCGTTGGGTATCTCTTCATGGCTGCTCCAGCAAAGCACAGCCCCTCCTTCTTACCTTGGATGAGGGGTATCTCCTCACTGTCCCCCTTCCTGACCTTCAACGTGGGATAGCTCCTCTAGGCCCTCTTGCACCCACACAGCTCGGAAGTTGGGTGGATCATCTTGGCCGCCACCCCTGGCCTCAGATGCGGGGTGGCTCCTCCCAACCGCTGCCCCTGGCCTCGGATGGGGGATATCTCCTTTCGGCCATTCCTGCTCCATCGCAGCCTGGCACTCTCAGCCACTGCCCCTGACCTCGGAAGTGGAGTAACTCCTCTTGGCCACCGCCCTTTGGGCATGGGGTCCTCCCGGCTTCTGCCCCTGACCTCGGACGTTAGGGTAGATCCTCTCGGCTGTGCTTAGTGCGCTGGTCGCAGCCACCTGCGCTTAGTAAAAAAGTTAACTATTCTCAAACCTAGAGATAACAAATGCCTTTTTCTTGTGGAAATGTTTGTCTTAAGCTATGCTAATATACTATGCATTTGCCCCAAACTCTGTCTTCAAGTCAGTTCCACCTCTTGGCTCAGAACCTACTTGATAAACCAGTATGTTATACTCAGATATTGTTCCCCTAATCTATGTAAATGAAATTATTTGTATGGTGATCTGCCCTTCTTCAAGATTCAAGTTAATCATTTTATGGCCCAAGATAAAACATTTGGTGCCAAGATTATCACCAAATACATCTTATGGGTGAGGGGTCTAGTGCCATTCTGAGTTTTAAGACATTCCTTTCTTTCATTAACAGACTGCTAGTGACTATATAACATCCTGCTAAAGACTAGCAGGGGGGCACTCTTTCTGCCCCCTTCTGATGCCTATGTCAAAAGCTTTCTCTATCTCCTTTATACTTCAATAAAACTTTATTACACAAAAGCTCTGAGCGATCAAGCCTCGTCTCTGGCCCCGGATTGAATTCTTCTCCTCTGGGGGCCAAGAATCCCGGCACCGTGATTCAACAACAACCTTTCACCACCGCCATCCATTCTAGGAAACCCTCTCTCTGCAATCCCTTTCAGATCAAAGGATTGACTTTCAGACCAAGTCACATGGCAGGACAGGAGGGGCTACAGCTGAACTACAGCACCATTAACTGAGCCAAAGACAATCATGCCCTACTCTGGTTCTCCTTAATCTAAACTGAATCTGGTTAGGGGAAAGACTACAGGATGGAAGTGAAAATCCAACTGCATTTCAAATTACACTGGTCAGAATTGGAATTATGTTAGTCTTGGAGGCTTCAAGGAGGAATGGCCAGTCCTGATACAAGCCTTACCTCACTTTAATTTGCACTTTTGTGAAGAAAAAGGGAGGAATATTAAAAACTAAACAAAAATGATAATAGTACTAAAACTGTTATGCCCAGAGTCTGAGTCCCCAAAACTGAGAGAATAAGATGTCCACAGCAATGCAAAAGCATAAAGGGGTTTTATTGCTAGCCTGAGCTAGGACCCATGTCTCATCCAGCGCAGTGGAATCCAACAAGGGCCCCGAGCTCTGACTCACCACTGCTTATATACCGGCTGTCCCATGGGTTAGTTGGCATTACATGATTGATTAACTGATGCGCACGCACACGAATTTCAAATCTCGCATCTCGTCTTGATTGGCTCAGGTCAGACACTGAGGGGGCCCTCCCTGATTGGCTAGGACTATCCAGAAGGCCCGGAAAGAGGAGGACCTCCCTGATTGGTCGAGCTATCTGGAAGTCCCGGAAACATGACTCAGGTATTTTTGTCCTATTATCTCTTGCTGAGCCTGTCGCTGCTCCCATGAGGCCCTAACAAAACACTTTGACCAGTAGCAACTGTGCTCAGGCCAGGGAAATTCCGAATCTGATGTTCACACTCTCCCACCTAGAGGCCAGGCTTCACAAGGTCCAGGCCCCTGCAGAGAGAGGAGCCACACACCTACCACGTGGGCCTCCAGTCATGGGACCCATGCTGTGACCTCTGGGAAATTGAGAAGATCTCTGAGCCCCTTAATGCTTAGCCCATCTGCTCCCAGGCCCCAGCCATGCCTGGCTATGGAAGCAGAGGATGCTGAAGGTTAGTAACTAGGAAGTTGCTACCCTGGCTCCAAGTCTGTCCTCTGTGGGGCTCCCTGAATCACCTACCCTTAAAGATAGGGAATATTCTCTGTCCATGACGACCCAGTCTCCAGGGCCCAGGCTATAGCACCCTCAGAAACTCTATTTGGCAAGTCCAGCAAGAGTGGAAGGCACAGTCCCAGGTTACAAGCAATCACTCTCATCAGTTCATCAGCTGCCCCCTTTCCTTAGACCATACCCCATCTTATCTCTCCCTAAAATTAAGCAGCAAGCTGCAGAAAATAGTCCATGATTTTTTTATGTCAACCTAAATTAAATACACAGATCCTAAGAGGGACTCTTGTGAGAACAGGCCAACTCCCCTCAGCCACTGGCAGAGAGTGAAAGGGTGTAGACATGGATGTGCTGGATGGTGAGCCTTACTGAACTGGTGCTGGCAGCTGTACTGGTGTCTGGGGAGAGAATGTGGGCTGTGATGTCTGACCCACTTCTATGAGGGCCCTAGAATTCTAGATGTCACATAGTTAAAAATAGTCAGCTAGTGATTTTGAAACCATACTGTGTTCCTCTCCTTGAAATAAAAGGCTTTTGGTTTAGTCTTTCAGGCCTCTTATGAGTCTCAAAAGGCTTGCTCAAGAGTTAATGATTAGGAAATGTGGAGAAGTAGAAACAAAGAATAGCTGTTGAGGTGGAAAACTGGTTAACAATTTAGACTATAAATCAGCCACAGAGCAGAGTCACTGAACTCCCAGTTCCCTTAAAGATACAGATAAAAGTCTGACACACATTTCTAAGTTGTTTTTACAGGGAGCAGACCCCCACCAGAAGAAAACTGCTGACAATAAGGACATAGACCCCAGGCAGGTTGAAACCAGAAGGTTAGTGATGCTTGCAACTTCACCTTGATACCAACCAATTTAAGAATTGGGCACAAGTTGGTCATGGACCCTGCAGACCCCTCCCTCACAGCATCTTTAAAACCCCTTTCCTGTAAGCTATCAGGGTGCTCAAGTCTTTTGAGCGTGAGCTGCTTATTCCCCCTGCTTTGTACCCCGCAATAAATGCTGTGCTTTCCTTGGCCACAACCCAGTCAGTAGATTGGCTTTACTGAGCAAGGACGAGCAAACCCAAGTCCAGGTTCGGCAATGGTTTCAGGAGTGAGAAAGAGAAAAATTGAGAGATGTGTGACCCTGCCTCTATCAACACATTTCTGTGTTGACAATCCGCAATTCACTGGGCAGAAGCCAGCTATTCTTCTCATGTGAATTTGGGCTTCCTGGAACCCACACCCTAATACTTGGTCTGAAATCTCAACACGAGTCTCACACCTCTGAGCTAAGCCATCTTGCTTCTAGTGGGCTCTTGTCAAGAGGGATACTCTGCCTGGCCCTGGGGAGAAAGATCCAGAACCTGGTGCACTAGATAGGGACAGTGGGTGGTTAGGAAAACAAAGTTATTCAAGTGCTGTAACCTGCTAATAGAGTTACCAGATAAAATACAAGTGAAAGTGTTATTCATTCATGTCTGACTCCTTTTGACCCCATGGACTGTAGCCCACCAGACTTCTTTGTTTGTGGGATTCTCCAGGCAAAAATACTAGAGTGGGTAGCCATTCCCTTCTCTAAGGGATCTTCTCTACCCAGGAATTGAACCCAGGTCTCCTGCATTGGAGGCAGATTCTTTAACGTTTGAGCCACTAGGGGAAGCCCTTCAAACACAAGATGCCTAGGTAAATTTGACTTTCATACGGATAGTGCAGCTTTTTTTTAAATAAGTATGCCCCGTGCAATATATGGGCTTCCCTGGTGGCTCAACAGTAAATAATCTGCCTGATATGCAGGAAATGCAGCAGACACAGGTTCAACTTCTGGGTCAGGAAAATCCCCTGGAGGAGGGAATGGCAACCCACTTCAACATTCTCACTGGGAAAATCCCATGGACAGAGGAGCCTGACAAGCTATAGTCCACAGGGCCACAAAGAGCTGGACATGACTGAGCACGCAATGCAATATATGGGGTATGTTTACAGTAAAATATTATTCTTTACTTATCTGAAATGCAAATGTAACTGGGCATTTTGTATTTTTGTCTGCTAAGCCTGGGAAGCCTGCTGCTGCTGCTGCTAAGTCACTTCAGTCAGGTCTGACTCTGTGCGACCCCATAGACGGCAGCCCACCAGCCCCCTGCCCGCCCACCCCTCCCCCGTCCCTGGGATTCTCCAGGCAAGAACACTGGAGTGGGTGGTCATTTCCTTCTCCAGTGCATGAAAGTGAAAAGTGAAAGTGAAGTCGCTCAGTCGTGTCCGACCCTCAGTGACCCCATGGACTGCAGCCCACCAGGCTCCTCCATCCATGGGATTTTCCAGGCAAGGGTACTGGAGTGGGTACCATTGCCTTCTCCACTAGGGAAGCCTAGGGAAACCTAAATGCTGCTGAGGGGCTTCAGCATCTTGTTAATAAGACCTAGGGACCTGCAATCTTCGTGTTTCCTCCCAATGAACCAGTTTTCAGAGAAAGGAGCAAATAATGCTAATCAGGAATTGCTTCCTTACTGTACTAAAGTCACTGCAAATGAGTTTACAAATGAAATTCGGTCTTTATCAATGTCTGCTTAGTGAGGTCTTCCCTGAGACTGCTCTTTGAAGACAGATGCATTCTGTGTCGCAATCATTTCTGTGTCCCCAGCAGGATTCACCTGAAATCCTAGTGTACTGAGAATCAGGGACTTGGGGAGTTTACTTTCACTTCTTCTGGGACATAACCTTTCTAAGGCTCAAGTGTCCTCATCTGTAAAATGGGATCAATAATCTTTTCTCATTATTAAGTGTCAGGAGCAAATAAGAAATTCTAAGAAAATAGTTGAAGTATTTTAAATCAAGTATTATACAGGACTTGTGTTGTTCTTGAAACACTATTATTGAATTCCATTCAGTAGAAATGTTTCATTTAGTCCCTCCCACCTCTTCAGGAACATCCCCTTCATGCTGTTCCTCCCATGGTGGACAAGTTCCTCCCATGCTGCTGCTGCTGCTATTACCTGGACTCCTGGTATGGGATATAGGCAGGGGGCTTGCTGCCTAGCAGACAGCATAGTGGCCCCACTTCAGACATTTATAGTGAAGCCCACCAGGGGCTTCCCTGATAGCTCAGATGGTAAAGGATCTGCCTGCAACGCAGGAGACCTGGGTTTGATCCTTGTGTCAGGAAGTTCCCCTGGAGAAGGGAATGGCAACCCAGTCCAGTATCCTTGCCTGGAGAATTCTATGGACAGACCATAAGGTCACAAAGAATCAGATATGACCGAGCAACTAACACATCCTCTCACTCTTTACTCCCACATCTGCAGGAAAACCCTGCAGACATTTCATTATTTCCCAGCTTGGGGAACCATTGGTCTGTTAGTTTTTAAAAGAAAATAAAAGCTTCAGGGGAATGAAGACTGTTAGGAGTGGTGTAATTTAAGCTATCTGAAATAACTTGATGGACAAATAACAAGGACATGTCCAGTGACACACGTTGACGCCCACTCTTCTAACAACGTAGACACTTCAGCAACTGTTTCCCATACCTCCAACATTCCAGCTCTTCGCTTTAAAAAGCAAAGGTAGGAATGCTGCTACTGCTCACTGCTACTGCCAATGCTGCCAGGGTGCCCATTAGACTCTTCCTCTGCCGAAGCCTTACAGTGCTGCTTCCCAACTTGGGCCAGGCCATGGTCTTCCACATACACCTCCAAAACCATGTCTCCTGAGGGGGCACATGGAGCTTCTCTGGGCTTGGTGATGCCCAGCAAAGCTCAAGACCTCACTGCCCCAGAGTCTGAGCTGACTTCCACCCTTAAACACTGTGGGGCTGGGGTAGGGGTTACCTTTTATGGTTAAACATGATGAGCCTCAGCTTTCATGGAAAGTCATTTTATTGAGTTTCATCAAAGAAAATAGAACTTTTGGCAACCCACCACTCCCAGGGAGACTTCCCTCCTTGCTTCAGCTCACATGCCTCTCTGCTTCCTTTCTGGCTCTTCGTGGAAACTGTTCATTAGCCTTATTGTGCCAGGGATAGCTTCAGCTCCTGGGCCAGGCTAGTGGCTGCTCTCAGTAACTTCCTCAGACCTGGGCACACAGAGCAGTATAGACTGAAGGTCATTTAGAGTTTTTCCAAATCTTTACCCAAGTGTTTTTAAGACAGATTGAAAAAGAATGCACCCATGAAAGCCATGGAGCACCCAGCATGACAAGCAGCACACTGTGGTAATGGGCCTCTCCCCAGCAGGGAGACCAGCCTTGAGGTATGTAGTGTGAATCTTTGCTAAAGGAAATGACCAGGAGCTTTTTATACTCCAAGTCCAGCTGCCAAGGAAGGCCAGTAGGGTTCCACTCAGGCATGCCAAACTTTGCAAAGGTAGAGAGGGACGGAAGGTACGGAGCAGATATAGAGTGATGCGAACACACAGGCTCCCACAGTTTGAGAGGACAGCAGAGCTGGGAAATATGCAGTGACTGCTTCCTTGAGTAGCCACTTCATCAGGTTCTAATATCAGGGATTGTAAGCTTAATAAGGGCTCTGGGATCTCACTGCCCTGGTCAATACAACCCTTTAACAATCTTCTCTAGGCTTACTGGTCTTTGTTTCACTGTTTCCTCTACAGACTTTTCATCAAGGACATAACAATCATCATGGCAATGTATTGTCTTCAAAAGCTTACTAAAATGATGTCATTTGGGGGAATGTGCTCAGAAGAAGCCTTCTGCTCTGTTTTCCATACTGCTGTTAGGGAAGTATTTGTCTTCAAGGCACAGACAGCATCTTCTCACTTCCAAGGCACCCAGAGGTGTGTGGTGCTGGGGCCTGATGATCCCTGGTGATGAAGAGGAGCATGGAAACATTTGCAGGGAGGGAAAGGAAGGCTGGCTTCTGATGAGAAGCTAGAGATCCTCCAGGACAGAGAATCAAGTGCCAGGACAGGTGCCAGGTCAGGTGCTAGTTTTGACTCCAGCTACCTGACATTTGGTATTACTTAACTTCTCTAATTCTCAGTGTCCTCATTTGTATAAGTAGCTGATAAAATAGAATGGGTTGACCAGAAAATCCATTTGGGTTTATGTACCACCTTACAGAAAAGTCTGAATGAACTTTTTGACCAACCCAATATTTTGCCAAAATTTATTTACTCCTTTAAGAATGTATTAAGTACCTACTGCATGCCAGGCACTGGCTCAGGCACTTGGGCCATGTTAATGCACCAGACAGAAATCCCTAATTCATGGGTGAAGGGTGCTTAGGACACAACTCTGAATAAAGTGTTCAGGGGGGGCCCTGTTGAAAAGGTGCCACTTTGTGGCTTTCTTTTCCTTCCACCTCATATGGCAAGGCCCATGAATGATGAGTTGTTCTTTTACAAATAAAGCAGGCCAAGAAAATCTTAACCTTTTCATAAATGAAGATCAAGAACTTGTGAATTTGAAAGCTAGGTTTATGAGTAATTATATTTATTGAATTTAATATGTCTGATAATGTCTTATTAATCCAATAGAAAACCTCCTTTAATAATGAAAACCTACCATTGAACTATTCCTGAATCAAATTGTGCCCTATCCTTGGGCTCCTTGATGATTCATAAAAGAAGCCGATGCATCACATCTCTCTCAGGCTGCTCCTTTGTCTCCTGTCCCACAGTTGTTTCTGGCTTCTGGCACCTCATCTCGTCTGCCATTCATAGAGCCAGCTATTATTCTCTCATGTTTCTGTCTGAAGTTAATCAGACAAAGAGATCCAGAGGAGAAATGTGATGAGTGGGAAATGGGGTAGGATTTGTGGGATTTAAGTAAATAAGTAGCAGCTTTTCCTTCCTAGGGCCTCTTCAGCTATCAGAGAGGCTTTATCATCTGTAGGAAAGAAGAGCTGCTTACATCTACCTGTGAGCATAGATGGAAGAAAGGATGTTTGTTAGAAACACTGGAGCAAGATTAGGTCACCATACACAACCTTGTGATCCTATGTCCTCACCCCTAAAGCTGTATCAAAACATGTTCCACCCCTTCACTAGGTCTCCAAGCCCTGAGGTGGCGGGTAGAGGGCAGGGAAAGCAAATTCCTTTCTTCAGAAAAGTCATGTTGTACTGTGAAGCTTCTTTAGGTGAGGGCATATCAGCCAGGAGCCCCAGCTTTGTCTCTCTGGCAGGTCAGTCAGTAGATGAGGTGTGCTACTCTTCAGCTATGTCACATGGGCACAGCAGACAAATTCAAAGCATTTGAAGGAAATCCTTGGGAGTCTCTTTACACCCAAGGATCATAGGAAAGACCAGGAAATTAGTCCCCATAGGGCATGGCCTGATCTTTCCTGTTAGCCATGCAAGGATTGTAAATAGTACCAATAACTCCTTCTACAGCCCAAGAAGAGAAAGGCAGGAACCTTGGAGATCTGTTTTGAAAGAGATCTGCCAGGTGAGAGGAAAGACCATTATCCTATCTAACTACTGATACTGGCTGCTGAGTGTAGAGCTAATATTTCGGGTGGGGAGGAATGGGCTAGATACATTAGATCAATGAGGATAAGTTGTTTAGAGGCCCTTTTGCCTGCCCAGCTCATCGACCCCATTACTCAGTCAGTGGTTAAGAATGACCTATCAAGAATCAAGGCAAGTGAAACTGTTACTATTTGCAGATGACATGATGCTATGCATAGAAAATCATAAAGATGCTACCAAGAAAAACCACNATCATAAAGATGCTGCCAAGAAAAACCACTAGAACTAATCAATGAATTCAACAAATTTGTAGAATGTAAAATTGATATGTAGAAATCTTTTGCATTTCTATACATTAATAATAAACTATTGAAAAGAGAAATTAAGGAAATAATGCAATTTACAATCTCATCAAAAGGAACAAAATACTTGGGGATAAACCTACCTAAGGAGATTTATCACACAGATGAAACAAATAAATAGAAAGATATACCATGTTCATGCATTGTAACAATTAATATTGTTAAAATGACTGTGCTACTCAAAGAAATCTACATATTCAATGCAATTGTTATCAAAATACCAAAGGCATTTTTCACAGAATTGGAAAAAATAATTTTAAAATTTGTATGGAAACACAAAAGACCTTGAATAATTAAAATAAACTTGAAAAAGAAAAAGAGAACAGGAGGAATCACATGCCCTTACTTCAGACTATACTACAAAACCATAGTCATCAAAACAACAGGATACTGGCACAAAAGCAAGCAAAAAATGGAACAGAACAGTGAGTTCATAAATAAAACCATGGACTTACAGTCAATCAATCTATAACAGAGGGGACAAAACATACAACAGAGAAAAGATAGTCCCCTAAACAAGTGGTGGTGAAAAACTGGACAGCTACGTGTAAAAGAATGAAATTAGAACATTCTTTAATACCATACACAATAATAAACTCAAAATGCTCAAAAACTAAATGTAAGATGGGAAGCCATAAGGCTCCTAGAAGAAAACATAGGTTTTGATGTAAATTGTGCCAATATTTTTGGATATCTCACTGTCTCATAAGACAAAAGAAATAAAAGCAAAAATGAACAAATGCTACTTAATTAAACTTGAAAGCTTTTCCACAGTGAAGACATGGAGGAAATGAAAAGACAATCTACTGAATGAGAGAAAATAGTTGCAAATGATATAATCGATGAGGGTCTAACAGCAAAAATCCATAAACACCTCATACAACTCAGTGTCAAAAAAATAAGCAACTTGATTTTAAAAACGGGTTGTTGTTAGTCAGTCGCTCAATCATGACTGACTCTTTGGAACCCCACGAACTGAAGCATGCCAGGCTTCCCTGTTCTTCATTATCACCCTAAGTTTGCTCAAACTCATGTTCATTGACTCGGTGATGCCATCCAACCCTCTCATCCTCTATAAACCCCTTCTCCTCCTGCCTTCAATCTTTCCCAACATCAGGGTCTTTTCCAGTGAGTCAGCTCTTCCCATCAGGTGGCCAAAGTATTGGAGCTTCAGCTTCAGTAGCAGTCCTTCCCATGAATATTCAGGGTTGATTTCTTTAGAATTGACTGGTTTGATCTCCTTGCAGTGCAAGGGACTCTCAAGAGTCTTCTCCAACACCACAATTTGAAAGCATCAATTCTTCAATGCTCAGCCTTCTTTATGATCCAACTCTCACATCCATACCTGACTACTGGAGAGAAAAAAAAAGAAAACATAGCTTTGACTACATGAACCTTTGTCAGCAAAGTGATGTCTGCTTTTTAATACCCTATGTTCGTCATAGCCTTACTTCCAAGCGGGAAGCATCTTTTAATTACACAGCAGAAGTCACCATCCACAGTTATCTTGGAGCCCAAGAAAATAAAGTCTGTTACTGTTTCCATTTTTTCCCCATCTATTTTCCATGAAGTAATGGGAAGAGTTGCCATAATCTTCATTTTTTGAATGTTGAGTTTTAAGCCAGCTTTTTAACTCTCCACTTTCACCTTCATCAAAAGGCTCTTTAGTTATTCTTCACTTTCTGCCATTAGGGAGGTGTCACCTGCCTATCTAAAGTTATTGATATTTCTCCTGGCAATCTTGATTCTAGCTTGTGCTTCATCCAGCCTGGAATTTTGCATGATGTACTCTGCATAGAAATTAAATAAGCAGAGTGACAATATACAGCCTTAATGTATTCCTTTCCTAATTTGGAACCAGACTATCTTTTCATGTCCAGTTCTAATTGTTGTTTATTGACCTGCATACAGGTTTCTCAGGAGGCAGGTCAGGTGGCCTGGTATTCCCATCTCTGTCAGAATTTTCCAGTTTGTTGTGATTTACACAGTCAAAGGCTTTAGCATAATCAATGAAGCAGAAGTGGATATTTTTCTGGAATTCCCTTGGTTTTTCTATGATCCAACGAATGTTGGCAGTTTGATCTCCGGTTCCTCTGCCTTTTCTAAACCCAGTTTGTACATCTGGAAATTCTCAGTTTACGTATTGTTGAAGCCTGTCTTGAAGGATTTTGAGCATAATCTTGTGAGCATGTGAAATGAGCCCAATTATGTGGTAGTTTGAACATTCTTTGGTATTGCCCTTCTTTGGAATAAAAATGAAAATTGACTTTTTTAATCCTGTGATCATTATGAGTTTTCCAAATTTGCTGACATATTATGTGCAGCACTTTCTTTGTACAGCATCATCTTTGAGGATTTGAAGTAACTCAGGTGGAATTCCACCACTTCCACTAACTGTTAGTATAATGCTTCCTGAGGCCCACTTGACTTCACACTCCAGGATGTCTGGCTCTAGGTGGGTGATCACATCATCGTAGTTATCTGTGCCATAAGATTTTTTTTGTACCATTCTCTGTGTGTTCTTCCCATCTCTTATTAATATCTTCTGCTCTGTTAGCTCCATCTGTTTCTGTCCTTTATTTTGCCCATCTTTTCAAGAATTGGGCTTGCCTTGCGGTTCAGCTGTTAATGAATCCACCTGCAATGCGGGAGACCTGAGTTCAATCCCAGGGTTGGGAAGATGCCCTGGAGAAGGGAAAGGCTACCCACTCCAGTATTCTGGCCTGGAGAATTCCACAGACTGTATAGTTCATGGGGTCTCAAAGAGTTGGACACAACTGAGTGACTTTCACTTTCATACTTTTCTTTGCATGAAATGTTCCCTTGGTACCTTAAATTTTCTTGAAGAGATCTCTAGTCTTTCCCATTCTATTGTTTTCCTCTATTTTTTTTCCCCATTGTTCACTTAAGAAGGCTTTCTTATATATCCTTGCTGTTTTTTGGAACTCTGCATTCAGATGTGTATAACTTTCCTTTTCTCCTTTGCCTTTCACTTCTCTTCTTTTCTCAGCTATTTGAAAGGCCTCCTCAGAAAATCATTTTGCCTTTTGTATTTCTTTTTCTTGGGGATGATTTTGGTCACTGCCCCCTGTACCGTGTTATGAACCTCCATTCACAGTTCTTCGGGCACTCTGTCTACCAGATCTAATCCCTTGAATCTATTCAACACTTCCACTATATAATCAATCATAAGAAATTTGATTTAGGTCATATTTGAGGGGCTAGTGGTTTTCCCTACTTTCTTCAATTTAAATCTGAATTTTGTAGTAAGGAGTTCATGATCTGAACCACAGTCAGCTCCTAGTCTTGTTTTTCCAGACTATATAGAGCTTCTCCATCTTTGACTACAAATAATATAATAAATCTGATTTTGGTATTGACCATCTGCTGATGTCCATGTGTAGAGTCATCTCCTGTGTTGTTGGAAGAGGGTGCTTGTGGTAATCAATGTGTTCTCTTGGCAAAACCCTGTTATCCTTTGCCCTGCTTCATTTTGTACTCCAAGGCCAAGCTTGCCTGTTACTCCAGGTATACCAGCAGGAGACCTGAATATACATTTTTCCAAAGACAGCACACAGATGGCTAATAGGCACACTAAAAGATTTTCAGCATCATTGTCAGAGAAAGGCATTATCAAAATCACAATGAGATAGCACCTCACACCTCTCAAAATGGATATCATCTAAACGATCACAAATAACAAATGTTTGTGAGGATGTAGAAAAAGGGGAACTTTGTACACTGTTGATGAGAGTGTAAGTTAGTACAGCCACTGTGGAAAACAACATGGTAGTTTCTCAAAAAACTAAAAGTAGAAGTACATCAGTTCAGTTCAGTTCAGTTCAGTCACTCAGTTGTGTCCAGCTATTTGCAATCCCGTAAACTGCGGCATACCAGGCCACCCTGTCCATCACCAACTCCCGGAGTTCACTCAGACTCACGTCCATCGAGTCCGTGATGCTGTCCAGCCATCTCATCCTCTGTCGTCCCCTTCTCCTCCTGCCCCCAATCCCTCCCAGCATCAGAGTCTTTTCCAATGAGTCAACTCTT
>SJYQ01001389.1:35303-48553 GCA_006410935.1 Redunca redunca | reverse complement strand
GGCCAAATTTGCCTGTTACTCCAGGTGTTTCTTGACTTCCTACTTTTGCATTCCAGTCCCCTATAATGAAAAGGACATCTTTTTTGGGTGTTAGTTCTAAAAGGTCTTGTAGGTCTTCATAGAACCGTTCGACTTCAGCTCCTTCAGCATTACTGGTTGGAGCATAGACTTGGATTACCGTGATATCGAATTGTTTGCCTTGGAAACGAATAGAGTACTGCATTTCGGACTCTTTCCTTGACCATGATGGCTACTCCATTTCTTCTGAGGGATTCCTGCCCGCAGTAGTAGATATAATGGTCATCTGAGTTAAATTCACCCATTGCAGTCCATTTTAGTTCGCTGATTCCTAGAATGTCGACGTTCACTCTTGCCATCTCTTGTTTGACCACTTCCAATTTGCCTTGATTCATGGACCTGACATTCCAGGTTCCTATGCAGTATTGCTCTTTACAGCATCGGCCCTTGCTTCTATCACCAGTCACATCCGCAGTTGGGTATTGTTTTTGCTTTGGCTCCATCCCTTCATTCTTTCTGGAGTTATTTCTCCACTGATCTCCAGTAGCGTGTTGCGCACCTACTGATCTGGGGAGTTCCTCTTTCCGTATCCTATCATTTTGCCTTTTCATACTGTTCATGGGTTTCCCAAGGCAATAATACTGAAGTGGTTTGCCATTGCCTTCTCCAGTGTACCACATTCTATGAGTCAACAATTCTACTCCTTCATATGTATCTGAAGAAAATGAAAGCACTAATTTGAAAACATACATGTGCCTCAATGTTCATTGTTCATAGCAATAATATTTACAGCTTCCAAGATATAAAACAACCTAAGTGTTCAACAGTTGAGTGGATAACTATTTGAGATACACCCAAAGCCACACACACACCCCCAAACACACACACACACACACACACACCCCCACACACACATGTTATATATATATACACACACATACACATACATATAATGAAATACTATTCATCCATAAAGGAGAATGAATTTTGCCCTTTGCTCTAACATGGATCAATTTGAAGGGTATCATGATTTGTGAAATAAGTCAGAGAAAGATGCTATATAATATCACATATACATGGAATCTAAAAAAATAAAACAAACTAGCAAATAGAACAAAAAGAAACAGATTCACAGAGAATAAACTTGTGGTTATTAGTGGGGAGAGGAAAGGGGAAGGAATATAAGGACATGAAATTAAGAGATACAAACTTCTATATATAAAAGAAGCTACAAGGATACACTGTACAGCGTAGGGAATGCAGCCAATATTTTATAAGATCTATAAATCAAGGATAACTTCTAAAAATTGTGAATTAGTATGTTGTACATCTTGAACTAATATAATGTTGTCAACCAGCTATACCTTAATAAAAAAATATCAAGGCTATGCAGAAAAGTAATAATACTGGTAGAAGTGATGAAGATGATAGTGGTCGTGGTCTTGGTGGTGAGGATCATGAAGACACCACTCCTTTTCTTTGTACTCAATGCCTTTCCACATGGGCCTCTTCATGATAAATTTATTTCATCAAAGCCAGCAAGGGAAAGAGAGTCAATAAAGTCAGCTAGCAAGACCGAAATTATAAACTCCTGTAACCTAATCTTGACAGGGACACCTCATAACCTTTGTCATGTTCTATGGTTTAGAAGCAAGTTACAAGTTGTTAGGCCAACCCACAATCCAGGGGAAAAGATTAAAAAAAGGAATAACTACCAGAATATGGGGATCATTGAGGGGGCAAATTATAGTCTTCCCAGTGTACCAACCCTCCAGTTAAAGTCAGTTGCATGAGGGATCCCAGGAAAAATCAGCAAGGAAATAGCCCAAACGATTCACAGAATTGTGAGTGAAAGAAAAATGCTGTTTTAAGCCACTAAATTTTGGAGCAATTCATTACACAATAACAGCTAACTGAAGCAATTCAATCTAATATCAGGAGTGGCATCCTGCTTTAATAAAACCTACAACACATGGCATTAACTTTGAGACTGAGGAGCAGACAGAGGCTATAAAAGTGGCTTCCAGAAAACTGCTCTTAGAAGCTGAGAATTCCTGAAGAAGCTGGAAGGAGGCTACATTTGTTATATATCAGTAGAGTAATTGCAAAGACTTGCCTGTGGTAAGCTGGTAGATAGAAAATATATCTAATGAACTTGTAGACAAGGCTAAGGAAACCTTCAGGCAGTGCGTAGGATATGTTCATTGGCTTTCAATTTATAATCTGCATATGGAGAAGTATAGAAAGAGAGGGATAAACTAAAGAAGGAACTGCTCAGTTTGCAAGCAGAATTTAGAGGAAATATAAAAGAACCAGAACTTTCTGGAGTGGAAAACAAACTTGTTTCTCATCTTCAGATAAGTTCCCTCCAGCTAAAACCTGGATAGAGATTAAACACAGGATGCTACCAGCAAAATGTGATCTCAGGGTCAAGATCATTTAAGGTTATGATATGAAAGTCCAGATGCAATCTCCTGATACTTCCCTTTGGCCAAGGTAGTGAACTTTTGGAAGCACTACTACATTCCAAGTGTAATGGCAGGGATCAGTACTCTCCTCGAAGACTAAAGGGTTCAGTGAAAGTGTCTCTGGGGCTCTGTGCATATGCTGTCATGTCTGACTCTTTGAGACTCCATGGACTGTAGCTCACCAGGCCCATGGAATTTTCCAGGTAAGAATACTCGAGTAGGATGCCATTTCCTCTTCCAGGGGATCTTCCTGACCCAAGGGTCAAACCCAAGTCTCTTGCACTTAGAATTTATTTTGATTTTTAACAGGACCCTGGAAAAAACGGTGAAAGCTGGTCATGGTAGATGAGAAAAAACTGTGTTGGCTGAAACTGGTCCTCAAAATATCCATGTCCTAATCTCCGGACTAAGGCCCATCTAGTCAGGGCTATGGTTTTTCCTGTGGCCATGTATGGATGTGACAGTTGGACTGTGAAGAAGGCTGAGCACTGAAGAATTGATGCTTTTGAACTGTGGTGTTGCTGAAGATTCTTGAGAGTCCCTTGGACTGCAAGGAGATCCAACCAGTCCATTCTGAAGGAGATCAACCCTGGGATTTCTTTGGAAGGAATGATGCTAAAGCTGAAACTGCAGTACTTTGGCCACCCCATGTGAAGAGTTGACTCATTGGAAAAGACTTTGATGCTGGGACGGATTGGGGGCAGGAGAAGGGGACGACCGAGGATGAAATGGCTGGATGGCATCACAGACTTGATGGACGTGAGTCTGAGTGAACTCCGGGAGATGGTGACGGACAAGGAGACCTGGCGTGCTGCGATTCATGGGGTTGCAAAGAGTCGGACACGACTGAGCAACTGAACTGAACTCAACCTCTGGAACATGTGAGTGTTAATTTATATTGCAAAAGCACTTGGCAGATTAATTAATTTGTGATTAAATTAAGGCTCTTGAGATGGAGAGATTATCCTGGATTATCCCGGTGAACCTTGAGTGTAATCATAAGTGTCCTATAGGGAGACTGAGGGTGATTAGACTACAGAAGAAGTCAGTGTGACTCTAGAAACAAGATGCCATGCTTCCAGCTCTGAAGAAGGAAGAAGCGACCATGAACCAAGGAATGCAGTTCTAGAAGCTGGAAGAGATAAGGAAATCTACCTACCCTTAGCACCCCTGGAGGGAGCACCACCCTATTGTGACTAAGATCTCAGCCCAGTGAAACTAACTTTAGACTTCTTGACCAAACTCCATAAGTGTGAGGAAATAAACATGTATTGTTTTAAGTCACTGTTTGGGGTAATTTGTTATAGTAGTCATGGGAAATCAATACAACTACTAAAAATTGTAAATAAATAAATAAAATTTTAGCCCCAATTGTAGCAGCTTTAGGAGATATTTTATTTTTACTAGACCAATCCAATCTCTGTCATAAATAACAACTATTGATCTGGAAAATGTATTTCTTTCCATTCCTATCACAAAGGAAAATTAAAAGATGTTTGCATTCATTTGGAATAACAGCAGCATACATTCACATCTTGGAAGAAATCTGGGTTAACTCTCCTTGCTCTCTATCACAACACAGTCTAGTTAGACCTTGGCTCTCTTGTTATCCCATAGTCACTATGTCAGTGATATAATGTGATTTGAACCTAGGAACTATGAAGCAGAAAGTACAATGGATGTACCCAGAGGCTGAGAGATAAGTCCTACGTAGATTCAAAGTGATCTGAGGAATACTGGGAAGTTTTTACACTTCGTAGCTTGTTGGCTTAAAGCTCAACATTCAGAAAACGAAGATCATGGCATCCGGTCCTATCACTCCATGGGAAATAGATGGAGAAACAGTGAAAACAGTGTCAGACTTTATTTTCGGGGGCTCCAAAATCACTGCAGATGGTGATTGCAGCCATGAAATTAAAAGACGCTTAACCCTTGGAAGAAAAGTTATGACCAACCTAGATAGTATGTTCAAAAGCAGAGACATTACTTTGCCAACTAAGGTCCGTCTAGTCATGGCTATGGTTTTTCCTGTGGTCGTGTATGGATGTGAGAGTTGGACTATGAAGAAGGCTGAGTGCCAAAGAATTGATGCTTTTGAACTGTGGTGTTGGAAAAGACTCTTGAGAGTCCCTTGGACTGCAAGGAGATCCAGCCAGTCCATTCTGAAGGAGATCAGCCCTGGGATTTCTTTGGAAGGAATGATGCTAAAGCTGAAACTCCAGTACTTTGGCCACCTCATGCGAAGAGTTGACTCATTGGAAAAGACTTTGATGCTGGGAGGGATTGGGGGCAGGAGGAGAAGGGGACGACAGAGGATGAGATGGCTGGATGGCATCACGGACTCGATGGACGTGAGTCTGAGTGAACTCCAGGAGTTGGTGTTGGACAGGGAGGCCTGGCGTGCTGCGATTCATGGGGTCGCAAAGAGTCAGATACGACTGAGCGACTGAACTGAACTGAACCATTGAGAAAAAGGCTTAACAATGAACAAACCTCTTAACTTTGGAAGTAGCACATACATTTGGAAAACCTGCAACAACCCTTTTATTAAATGACTCAGAAAGATGCCAGTTTTCAGTGGAAACCAGAGCAAGAGATAGCTTTACAGCATATTCAGGCTGCAATACAATCAGGTCTGCCAATAAGCCATATGAGAGGGTATTAGACATACCTACAGTGGCTTCCCTTGTGGCTCAGCTTGTAAAGAATCTGCCTGCAATGCGGGAGACCTGGGTTTGGTCCCTAGGTTGGGAAGATCCCCTAGAGAAGGGAAAAGCTACCCACTCCAGTATTCTGGCTGGAGAATTCCATGGATTATACAGTTCATGATGAAGAGTCAGACATGATTGGGTGACTTTCACTTCACTTCACAGTGAGTAAAGACAGGATATCTCAAGCAAGTCTTAATGGAAGGGTCTCAGTCCTGACCACTAGGGTTTTACAGCAAGTCAATGCCATTATGTATTAGTCTATCAGAGCTGCTGAATATATCAGACTGGGTCACTTAAATGAAAGAAATTTGTTGTCTCACAGTTGTGGAGGCCAGAAGTCCAAGACTAAGGAAATGCCAGGGCTATTTCCTGGTGAAGGCTCACTTCTTGTCTTTCAAAGAACCACCTTTAGACTGTATCCTCAGATAACCTCTCCTGTATGCATGTGGAAAGAGAGACAGAAAAAGAGATACAGCTTCTCTGCCTCTTATAAATTTTTATTGTTCAGTCACTCAGTCATGTCCAACTCTTTGCAACCCCGTGGACTGCAGCACACCATGCTTCCCTGTCATTCACCATCTCCCGGAACTTCCTCAAACTCATGTCCATCAAGTCAGTGATGCCATCCAACCATCTCGTTCTCTTTTGTCCCCTTCTTCTCCTGCCTTCAATCTTTCCCAACATCAGGATCTTTTCTAATGTGTCAGCTCTTCCCATCAGATGGCCAAAGTACTGGAGTTTCAGCTTCAGCATTAGTCTTTCCAATGAATATTCAGAATAGATTTCTTTAGGATTGACTGGTTTGATCTCCTTTCAGTCCAATGGACTCTCAAGAGTCTTCTCCAACGCCACAGCTCAAAAGCATTAATTCTTCAGTGTTCAACTTTCTTCATAGTCCAACCCTCACATCCATACATGACTACTGGAAAAACCATAGCTTTGATTATACAGACTTTTATTGGCAAAGTGATGGCTCTGCTTTTTAATATGCTGTCTAGGTTCATCACAGCTTTTCTTCCAAGGAGCCAGTGTCTTTTAATTTTGTGGCTGCAGTCACCATATGCAGTGATTTTGGAGCCCAAGAAAATAAATTCTGTCACTGTTTCCATTGTTTCCCCATCTATTTGCCATGAAGTGATGGGACTAGATGCCATGATCTTCTTTTTGTGAATATTGAGTTTTAAGCTAGCTTTTTCACTCTCCACTTTCACCTTCATCAAGAGGTTCTTTAGTTCTTCACTTTCTCCCAAAAGGGTGGTATCATCTGCATATCTGAAATTATGATATTCATCCTGGCAATCTTGATTCCAGCATGTGCTTCATTCAGCTTGGCATTTCTCATTATATAATCTGCATATAAGTTAAATTAGCAGGGTGACAATGAAAGGTTGTTGAATCATGCAAAGACGCTGGGATTCTTGGCCCCCAGAGGAGAAGAATTCAATCTGGGGCCAGAGACGAGGCTTGATTGCTCAGAGCTTTTGTGTAATAAAGTTTTATTAAGGTATAAAGGAGATAGAGAAAGCTTCTAATGTAGGCTTCAGAAGGGGGCAGAAAGAGTGCCCCCTTCTAGTCTTTAGCTGGATGTTGTATAGTCACTAGCAGTCTGTTGATGAAAGAAAGGAATGTCTTAAAACTCAGAATGGCACCAAGCCCCTCACCCATAAGATGCATTTTGGGATAATCTTGGCACCCAATGGTTCATCCTGGGCCATAAAATGATTAACTTGAATCTTGAAGAAGGGCAGATCACCAAAAAGTTTCATTTACATAGATTAGGGGAACAATATCTGAGTGTAACATACTTGTTTGTCAAGTAGGTTCTGAGCCATGAGGCGAACCGACTTGAAGACAGTTTGGGGTAAATGCATAATACATTAGCATAGCTTAAGATAAACATTTCCATAAGAAAAAGGCATTGGTTATCTCTAGGTTTGAGAATAGTTAACTTCAGGTGAAACCAGGTGTCATTATGGCAGCACAGAATTTTAAGAGAAACCTCCTTTTAATTTTGTATAGAGAAAGAAAAAATATCGTTAGTTTGTTTCCTCCTGCTGCTTAAGAGAGATAAAAATGTCTGACACTTGCAGGCTATTTCCTCCATTTGGAGACCCCTCGCCTTCCTGCCTCTTACCCTCTCAACAATATACAGCCTTGACATACTCCTTTTCCAATTTGGAACCAGTCCTTTATTCTATGTCTGATTCTAACTGCTGTTTCTTGACCTGCATACAGATTTCTCAGGAGGCAGGTAAGCTGGCCTGGTATTTCCATCTCGGTAAGAATTTTCTAGCTTCTTGTGATCCACTCAGCTTTAGCGTAGTCAATGAAGCAGAAGTAGATGTTTTTCTAGAATTCTCTTGCTTTTTCTAAGATCCAGTGGATGATGGCAATTTGATTTCTGGTTCTCTGCCTTTTCTAAATCCATCTTAAACATCTGGAAATTCTCTGTTGAGGTACTCTTAAAACCTGGCTAGTAGAATTTTGAACATTACTTTGCTAGCATGTGAAATGAGGGCAATTGTGCAGTAGTTTGAACATTCTTTGCAATTGCTCTTCTTTGGGATTAGGATGAAAACTGAACTTTTCCAGTCCTGTGGCTATTGCTGAATTTTCCATATTTGCTGGCATATTGAGTGCAGCACTTTCACAGCATCATCTTTAGGATTTGAAATAGCTCATCTGGAATTCCATTAACTCCATTAGTGTTGTTCGCAGAGATGCTTCCTAAAGCCCACTTCATTTCACACTCCAAGATGTCAGCCTCTAGGTGAATAATCATACCATTGTGGTTATCTGTGTCATTAGGATCTTTTTTGTATAGTTCTTCTGTGTATTCTTGCCCCTGGCAATCCACTCCAGTATTCTTGCCTGGAGAACCCCCAAGGACTGGTAGGCTACAGTCCACATGGTCGCAAAGAGTCGCACATGACTGAGTGACTTCACTTTCTTTCTTTTCTTCATATCTTCTGCTTCTGTTAGGTCCATACCATTTCTGTCCTTTATTGTGCCCATCTTTGCATGAAATATTTCCTTGATATCTCTAATTTTCTTGAAGAGACCTCCAGTCTTTCCCATTATGTTGTTTTCCTCTGTTTTTTTGCATTGTTCACTTAGGAAGGCTTTTTTTAATCACTCTTTGCTATTCTTTGGAACTCTGAATTCAGATGGGTATATCTTTCCTTTTGTCCTTTGCCTTTAGATTCTCTTCTTTTCTCAGTTATTTGTAAGGCCTCCTCAGACAACCATTTTGTCTTTTTGCTTTTCTTTTTCTTGGGGATGCTTTTGATCACCAGCTCCCGTACAATGTCATGAACCTCTATCCATAGTTCTTCAGGTACTCTATCATATCTCATCCCTTGAATCTATTTGTCACTTCCACTGTATAATCATAAAGGATTTGGTTTAGGTCATACCTTAATGGGCTATTGGTTTTCCCTACTTTCTCCAATTGAAGTCTGAATTTTGCAATAAGGAGTTCATGATGTGAGCCACAGTCAGCTCCTGGTCTTGCTTTTGAAGACTGTATAGAGCTTCTCCTTTTTCAACTGCAAAGAATATAACCAATCTGATTTTGGTATTGACTATCTGGTATTGTCCATGCGTAGAATCATCTCTTGTGTTTTTAGAACATGGTGTATGCTATGACCAGTGTGTTCTCTTGACAAAACTCTGTTAGCCTTTGCCCTGCTTCATTTTGTAGTCCTAGGCCAAACTTGCCTGTTACTCCAGGTATCTCTTGACTTCCTACTTTTGCACTCCAGTCCCCTATGATGAAAAGGACATCTTTTTCAGTGTTAGTTCTAAAAGGTGTTGTAGGTCTTCATAGCACTATTCAACTTCAGCTTCTTCAGCATTAGTGGTTGGGGGAGACTTGGATTACTGATCAATACTGGATATTGAATGGTTTGCCTTGGAAATGAACAGAGATTTCTGCCATTTTTGAGATTGCATTCAAGTACTGCATTTTGGACTCTTTCATTGACTATGAGGGCTACTCCATTTCTTCTAAGGGATTCTTGCCCACATTAGTAGATATAATGGTTATCTGGATTAAATTCACCTATCCTGCTTCATTTTAGTTCACAGAGTCACAAAATGTTGATGCTCACTCTTGCCATCACCTGTTTGACCAATTCCAGTTTACCTTGATTCATGTACCTAACATCCGAGGTTCCTGTGCAATATTGTTCTTTACAGCCTTGGATTTCTTTGGAAGGAATGATGCTAAAGCTGAAACTCCAGTACTTTGGCCACCTCATGCAAAGTGTTGACTCATTGGAAAAGACTTTGATGCTGGGAGGGATTGGGGGCAGGAGGAGAAGGGGACGACAGAGGATGAGATGGCTGGATGGCATTACTGACTCGATGGACATGAGTCTGAGTGAACTCCGGGAGTTGGTAATGGACAGGGAGGCCTGGAGTGCTGTGATTCATGGGGTCGCAAAGAGTCGGACACAACTGAGCGACTGAACTGAACTGAACATACATAGGTGAGTATTGTTTTCACTTTGACTCAGCCTCTTCATTACTTCTGGAGCTATTTCTCTACTCTTCTCCAGTAGCACATTGGGCACCTACTGATCTGAGGAATTCACCTTTCAGTGTCATATCTTTTTGCCTTTTCATACTGTTAGTGGGGTTCTCAAAGCAAGAATGATGACATGGTTTGCCATTCCCTTCTCCAGTGAACCATGTTTTGTCAGAACTCTCCACCATGACCCATCCATCTTGTGTGACCCTACACAGCATGGCTCATAGTTTCATTGAGTTAAACAAGTTTGTGATCCATGTGATCGGTTTTGTTAGTTTTCTGTGAAGTGGAAAAAGCATGGAAGTTTTTGTTTCAGAAATCTCAAGGTCTAAGCCAGGACTCAACCATCAACAGGAGAATGTTCAGTTCAGTTCAGCCACTCAGTCATGTCTGACACTTTGTGACCCCATGGACTGTAGCATGCCAGGCTTCCCTGTCCATCACCAACTCCCAGAGCTTGCTCAAACTCATGTCCATTGAGTCAGTGATGCCATCCAACTATCTCATCCTCTGTCATCTCCTTCTCCTGCCTTCAATCTTTCCCAGCATCAGGGTCTTTTCCAAGGAGTCACTTCTTTGCATCATGTGGCCAAAATATGGGAGTTTCAGCTTCAGCATTAGCCCTTTCAATGAATATTCAGGACTGATTTCCTTTAGGATTGACTGGTTTGATCTCCTTGCCAAACTTTACTTTTACCTGTTAATAGAGTCTTCATATTGTTAGAGTCTTCTCTAACACCACAGTTCAAAAGCATTAATTGTTTGGAACTCAGCCTTGTTGGATCCCACCAAAAAAAGATACTCCAGCCCCAACAAAATGGTAGGAGGTGTACAATCACGTTATACTTCTTGTAAATACACCACCCTTATTGTATTGGGGACCCACTTTTATGATCTCATTTAACATTGCTTACCTCAGGGATCCCCACACACACCCCCACCAGGCCACTGATTGGTACAAGGTTAGGAACTGTGCTATACAGCAGGAGGTGAGTGGAGGGCCAGCAAATGAAGTTTCATCTGTATTTACAGTGTCTTACAATCGGTTACATTACTGCCTGAGTTCAGGATAACAAGCTCAGGGCTCCCAATGATGCTGCATTATGGTGAGCTGTGTAATTATTTCACAATAAAATCACAATGTAATAATAATAGAAGCACAATACACAATAAATGTAATGTGCTTGAATCATCCTGAAATCCTCCCTCCAACAGTCCGTGGAATAATTATCTTCCATGAAACCAGTCCCTGGTACCAAAAATGATGGTTTACCTCCTTAAGGGTCCCACCTGCAAATGCTGTTACACTGGAAGTTAGAGCTGAAACACATGAATTTTGAAGGGACACAATTCAGTCTATAGCACATCTACAACAGAAAATTACCCACCATTTAAAGAGCAGCTCCTGACATACTACCAGGCTCTGATAAAGACTGGATACCTAATCACAGGACATCAAATTGCTTCCCAACATTGATCTAAGCTTTGCCTCCTGAGCTGAACAAAGCCCACCAATTCACAAGGTTAGGCAAGTACAACATAATTTTATCATATAATGGCAATGATACATTTGAGATCAGGCTGAGTAGATCCAGTGAACATATATAAACTAATACTTGGCCCAGACACTCAGGTTCTCTCTCTCTCTTACACATGAATCTCCTTCTCACCTAGACCCTTACAAGATTTTATTTCATCCAGCTGAAAAAGGAAAAAGTCATTTTTGGTTCATCAATAGTTAGTACAACTTCCTGGTGCAAGCTGAAAATGGATTTATTGTTATTCTGTAGTACAATTTCAACGGTGGCAGGGGCTAGAGCTAAGCAGTACAGCTGTTTACTAACTTGGATTGGAGTAAAAAGTGGCCTGAGACAGGAATATTCAGGACTTTCAGCTGTTGCTAATAGCTTAACTGTTTGTTTAGGAATTTGGGGTGGGGCTAAGCAATTGGAAGAGGGGAGGCAAAGAAGTCTCAGGAAGAAGCATACAGATGGACTTATGAGAGTGGCCTCAAAGTGTGAGGATCTTTGCACCACATGTTAATATTACCCACCAGAAAACACAGACTACAGAAGAGGCACTGCTCTACGAAGTAGACCAGATTGATAGGGACAGAGTAAAGGGACAAAGCAGCTGATTCAATAGTTAATTCCACTAGGAATTGTAAGTAGAGAAAAAAAGTATGGGAGACTACTGTAAGTTATTACTCACGAAAGCAGGTTTGCTTTACCACAAAACCAAGCAGGCTTGCTTAGAAACAAAACCATGAAACAGAAGCATGAAACATGCCCCCAAGCAATGAAACAATGGTGGCATGAGACCACATCCTGCCAAGTGAGCTCAGTAAGTTAATGACCCCTAGAATATGCTCTCTGCATCCATAAAAGCAATAATTTGTGAAAAGATGACATTTCAAAGTGAAAGACCCTCACCGTACTGAGACCTGAAATAATTTTTCTATAGTGCCAGGATAGTCCCAGCTTGATCATGTAGGGAAAAGAAAATTTCCCTGCCCAACCTGAAAGAGAAGCTGATGATGGAAGCTTGGCATCTACTCAATAATGAGGAAGAAAGTGGTCTTTTCCTCCTCCCCACTTTTCCTTTGATTATAAAACTGGCCTATTGAGTTCTTTGGGTGTGGCATCCTCTTGCCTGCCTGCTTGGAAGCCTCACAAGCATCCTAGTCTAATAAATCACTTCTTATCTATCACTTTGCCTCTTGCTGAACTCTTTCTGTGCTGAGACGTAAAGAATTGGAGCTCCCTAGAGCTACCTTCACTGCACAAATGCCACCTAGTGTTATACCTAATGGACTGCTTGAGGAATTTGATCTTCCTGGCCCCAAAACTTCATGCTCCATTAGACTAGAAATCTTAACACACTTTTGCCAGGGGACACAATATTGATTCTACTAAAATTAAGGCTATAACTGCTTTCATGTCGGTGTCTTTACACCAGTATATCTATAAGCAAAGAAAGCATGAATGACAGAGTTGCTGTCATATGATGGAAGCCATGAGGAGTTTGTCTGGATCTTAGTGAGTTTGCTTGGGTTACAACTCTTGATGATTTATTTTTTGTTAATGGCTGGGGGTGAAGGGAACCTAGAAGTGGTACCGGAGAAATGAAATTATAGCAAGACCCAATCTCAGGACCAACTGGCCAACTGCAGCTTGTTCCATGAAGTTTCTTGTTACATTACTGTTTGTTTGTTTGTTTGTTTGTTTTGCTTATTTGGTAATTGGCAACTATCCTGAAGAGCAGTTGTTATAAGGGTAAACTCTCTACGGGTCACATGTGAACCTGAGACCATAGTAGATGCTGTTGGTGCCCCATTCATATCCCTCCTTCTTGTTGGATCACATTAATGAGGCAATTGACTTCAAATTGCCAATATCTATGTCTTTTGCCTGAAAGACTCTCTCCAAAGCCACATGAAGTCACTCTGCCTGCTTGCAGCACAATTTTGAAGTCCAAAATATCAGTAGCCCCCAGGAGTTTCTCCTCCCACCCACCCCA
>SJYQ01001389.1:6582-35284 GCA_006410935.1 Redunca redunca | reverse complement strand
ATGATATCCCAGCCCTGACTCAAGGGCAATAATACTAAGGCATATGTTTTATATTGTTTCCCAGAGGTTCCCTACAGAATTACACTTTAGTTAACTGTGGCATTATTTGTCTCTCAATAATGACCTCCCCTTTTTTGACCTGTTATTCCCTGTCTCAAGTTGCCATTTCTCCATCAACATTACAAAGTACCTCCCAGAAAAGTGACTTGCACTTTAATCTTTGTAGCAGGGACCACTTCTGGGGGAAACCTAAACTAATACATGTGAATACAGTGATTATGGGGGAAGGTAGACAGATTCTAAAGCTATTTTGAAGGTTGAACCAATGAGATTTGTAGATGGGTTGAATGTGACAAATGAAAGAAAGAGAAATCAGGAATGATGCTTAGATTTCTGACTTAAGCAACCGAATAGAAAGTAGCATCATTTACCAATGTACACCTGAAACTAACACAACATTGTAAATCAATTATACTTCAATAAAAATTTTTTTAAGAAAAAAATGTATGCAAGATCTTGGATGCTCCAATGTGACTTTATATGACCTTGAAATGTGAAAGCAACGTCAGAGCAATGTTTGTCACTTGCCTCTGCCACAGCAACCAGCATTATTCCAAAGAGCTGCTGCCCCATTAGCCTAGGTCCCAGAATTAAGACACATGGAACATGCCCCATAAGTGAGAAACATCTTTATTGCTATAAGCCTCCAAGAATTTAGAATGACATTATTGCAGCAGAAACTGGTTACCCTAACTGGTACAGAAATCCTTCCTTAATTAAAACAAGAGGAACGAAGGTTATGAGAGACATAATTTAAGGTAGTTTTGTGACCTGGTGTTGAGAAAATAAGTCCACATGTAGTTATATTCCAAAAGAAAAAACAGATGCAATTTCATTTCCCCAAAACCAACTGCTGGGGAAAAAAGCAGTCCAGTACTGTTTTTCCAACTAGCTTAACAGGAGCATGACCTTTACCTGGATTGACATCCTGGGGGGTATGCAGTCAAATGTGGAAAACTGATTATTTGATCAACTCTTGATCAGTTGCGTACACAGTGCAGGTCACATGATCCCGTGATCCACGTGCTCTGATTGCCTTAAACGGTGGTTGTCTTGTTGCTGGTTTGCTTTAGGTCTTGGTTTTATTTCTGCTCACATTAAAAGTCTGTTTCTCCTGACAGTCAGGTGGAGATAGGTAGGAATGAAGGTCTCAATGCAGATTCTCCAGGCACATCTACTCACAACTAGTTGAGAACTAGATGTATTTCCCCAAGTTCTTGAATGAGTGACTGCCTGGTGGGTGTGGGGTTATCAACAGCCACTCTCCCATTCAGAGTAGACTTTTGCAGCTGCTCAATGAAGTTTAAAATATTTATAGAAGACAAAACCTTTTTCCTCAGTTTAGAAAAAAGTTTCATTTGCAAATGTCCATTGGAAAGGGAGTAGGAAGGTTTGTGAAGATGGAAGGTACATAAATCAAGTCCAACCAGGAAAACAGCTCCTCTATGCTTTTATAATAGGAGAAATTTAGTTCAGCCAAGTGGTTGTATAAATGATATAAACCCAGAGATCAGCAAGAATAAAAAGTCACTGTTTTCCCTAGGCTGAGTACTAAGGGAAGAGGCAGGGTTTGTGAAGCCTAGGGACCAAGGTCACATCTGTGAAACTCAGTCCATGGAAGCCACATTGCCAGAGTTAGAGCCGTACAGAAAATTAACTGCTGCCAGATTACTATTCAGGATAGAAAAGAAACACCCCACTTCTCCCATCATCCAATCTATACCATTGACTGAACCCACCTTGGAAGCTAAGCTGGAAGGCTGGAGAAAGCAGCCTGCAGGAGGCAGACCCCTTGTGATACGGAATAAAGAACAAAAAGGGTAAAATATCAATCAATGGGGAAACATACGAAGGTATGGCACATAGGACTTGGGGCTTGCTGCCTAACCAAACACAATTCCTTCCATGAGTATGCCTGTGTCATTCCCCCATTCTTTCATATCCCTTAATCCAGAGATCCCCAACCCCTGGGCCATGGACCAGTACCAGTCCATGATCTGTTCAGAACCGGGCTGCAGAGTGGAAGGTGAGTGGCAGGTGAGTGAGCTAAGTTTCACCTGTATTTACAGCTTCTTCCTATCACCTGCATTACCTCCTGAGCTCCACCTGCTGTCAGATCAACAGGAGTATGAACCGCATTGCACAGGCAAGGAATCTAGGTTACAGGTTCCTTATGAGAATCTAATGGCTGATGATCTGAGGTAGAGCTGAGGCAGTGATGCTAGTGCTGGGGAATGGCTGCAAATACAGATTATCATTCAGTTCAGTTCAGTCACTCAGTCATGTCTGACTCTTTGAGACCCCATGAATCGCAGCATGCCAGGCCTCCCTGTTCATCACCATCTCCTGGAGTTCACTCAGACCCACGTTCATCGAGTCCACGATGCCATCCAGCCATCTCATCCTCGGTCGTCCCCTTCTCCTCCTGCCCCCAATCCCTCCCAGCATCAGAGTCTTTTCCAATCAGTCAACTCTTCACATGAGGTGACCAAAGTACTGAGGTTTCAGCTTTAGCATCATTCCTTCTAAAGAAATCCCAGGGCTGATCTCCTTCAGAATGGACTGGCTGGATCTCCTTGCAGTCCAAGGGACTCTCAAGAGTCTTCTCCAACACCATAGTTCACAAGCATCAATTCTTCGGCGCTCAGCCTTCTTCACAGTCCAACTCTCACATCCATACATGCCTTGACTTAGACAGATCTTGTAGGCGAAGTAATGTCTCTGCTTTTGAATATGCTATCTAGGTTGGTCATAACTTTCCTTCCAAGGAGTAAGCGTCTTTTAATTTCATGGCTGCAATCACCATCTGCAGTGATTTTTGGAGCCCCAAAAAATAAAGTCTGACACTATAGAGGAAAACAACAGAATGGGAAAGACTAGAGATCTCTTCAAGAAAATTAGAGATACCAAGGGAACATTTCATGCAAAGATGGTCTCGATAAAGGAAAGAAATGGTATGGACCTAACAGAAGCAGAAGATATTAAGAAGAGGTGGCAAGAATACACAGAAGAACTGTACAAAAAAGATCTTCATGACCCAGATAATCATGATNCCTAACCTGCCTCTTGAGAAATCTGCATGCAGGTCAGGAAGCAACAGTTAGAACTGGACATGGAACAACAGACTGGTTCCAAATAGGAAAAGGAGTACGTCAAGGCTGTATGTTGTCACCCTGCTTATTTAACTTCTATGCAGAGTACATCATGAGAAATGCTGGACTGGAAGAAACACGAGCTGGAATCAAGGTGGCCAGGAGAAATACCAATAACCTCAGATATGCAGATGACACCACCCTTATGGCAGAAAGTGAAGAGGAACTAAAAAGCCTCTTGATGAAAGTGAAAGAAGAGAACAAAAAAGTTGGCTTAAAGCTCAACATTCAGAAAACGAAGATCATGGCATCCGGTCCCATCACTTCATGGGAAATAGATGGGAAAACAGTGGAAACAGTGTCAAACAGATTATCATTAGCAGAGAGGTTTGACTGCACAGATATCGTAATAAATCAATTGCTTGCAGAATTATATCAAAACCCTATCAGTGAGTGGCAAGTGAAAATTAAGCTGCACCTGGTAGCAGTCTTTAAATCAGAATCTGACACATTTTAGTCTGTGCATGGCCTACCCATTTTTTTGTTTGACACTTCCTCTTTCTGGTACTGGGCACTTATCTCAGTCACAGTTTTGGTAAGCACACAGGTTAGCCCTAGGCAAAATGAGTTGAAAACAAATGTCACTGGAGAGGGTCTATGAAACCAGAGGATGGGGGGAAACACCCAGTGATGAGATAGCAAAGACTCGAAGACTGCTAACAACAACAACAAAGTTGCCTTTAAAAGAAAATACCAAGTTCAGTTCAGTTCAGTCGCCCTGCCTATCACCAACTCCCAGAGTTCACTCAGACTCATGTCCATCGAGTCAGTGATGCCATCCAGCCATCTCATCCTCTGTAAGAGTCCTACTTAAATTAAGGGTACATTGCAACAGGTGATTCACGTTCTTCAAGCCCGCTTTATATAAAATGTGGTGACAAAGCCATGAAATCTTCCAACAAAGCCATGAAATCTTCAGACCACTTTGCCACATGGAAACCAACCATCCTGCATTACAAGTCAAGCCTTTGCATTTTAAAAAAGAAAAAAATATATGAGCACAAAGAACAGAAGCAATTATCAAAGGCCACCATTTCATCAAATGTGTCTCCACTGAGAGCATTATTCTTGTGGCTAACCACATTGCTAAAGCTAAGAAGCCCTTTACTGTTGATGAAGGGTTGATTCTTCCTGTTGTTCAGGACACTTGTGAAATTTCAGGATAGGATGCCATTCAAAAGTTAGTACATGTTCCTCTTTCAGCTAGCAACTTAACTAGATGAAGTGATGAAGCAGCTATTGAGGCACAAATGTTAGAGAAGGTTGAGACACCGTGGTACAGTCCATGTTGACAAGTCTACTGTTGTTGACAGTAAGGCAACAATGCTTGCTTTTGTGCAATATATTCTTCAGGAGTATGTGCATACAATATGCTATGTGCCCTTTTGTTGCCAACCAAAACCACAGCTGCAAAACTATTCAAGTTTTTTAATGATTACATATCAGGAAAACTGAATGGGTCCTTTTGAGTCAGTATATGCATGGGTGGAGCAGCTGTCATGACTGGATGGCTTTCTGGTTTCACTACTTGAATCAACAGGTCGCTTCTGAATGTGAGTCTGCACTGAGTCCACAGAGAAATGGCTAGTTGAAAAATGTCACCTGAACTTAACAACAATCTGTAGGATGTGATCAAAACTATCAACCACATTAAAGTACATGCCCTTAACTCACTATTGTTCTCCTAGCTCTGTGAGAAGATAGATGCAGAACACACATGTCTTGTCTTCTACAAAGAAGTAAGATGGATTTCTAAAGGTAGATCACTGACCAGAGCTTTTACATTACTAGAGCCACTCCAGAGATTTCTTTCAGAAAAACAAGCACCATTGGCAACACACTTCAATGACACAGAATGGGTCAAAAAACTTGCTTACTTGTGTGACATATTTAACTCGTTCAACAAACTCAATCTGTCACTTCAGGGAAAATGACAACTGTGTTCAAGTTGCAAATAAAGTGGCCACATTCAAAATTAAACTGGAATTATGGGGGCACCACATCAACACTGAGATTTTTGACATGTTTCAAACATTAGCAGAGATTGAAAGAGACAGAGCCAGGGCCTTCTTTCTCCAAGCTGGTACATGATCACCTATTTCAGCTTTCAAAAGTGTTTGAGCATTACTTCCCAACCACAAAAGACCTCCAAACTGGGAAGAAATGGATCCATGACCTGTTTGTGAATAAGCCAGGTCAACTTTGTCCATGCTCTAAGAGAATCAACTGCTTAAAATTGCAAATGACAGTGGCCTTAAAAGTATGCTGCTGCTGCTGCTGCTAAGTCACTTCAGCCATGTCCGACTCTGTGAGACCCCATAGATGGCAGCCCACCAGGCTCCCCCGTCCCTGGGATTCTCCAGCCAAGAACGCTGGAGTGGGTTGCCATTTCCTTCTCCAATGCATGAGACAACGTCAAATCTCCATATATTCTGGATTAAAGTCAAGGCAAAATATCCTGAGATTTCCACAAAAACACTGAAAAGCCTGTTTCCATTTCCAACATCCCATCTTTGTGAAGCAAGGCTTTCTGCAGTGACAGCAACCAAGATAAAATTAGAAAGTAGACTGGAGATGAATAACACTTCAGGTGTCACTGTCTCCCATCACCCTGAGATGGGACCATCTAGTTGAGAAAACAAACTCAGGGCTCCCAATGATTCTTCATTATGGTGAGTTGTGTAATTATTTCATTATATCACAGGGTAGTAATAATAGAAAGTTCACAATAAGTGTAATGCATTTGAATCATCTGGAACCTCCCCACCCCAGTCAGTGGAAAAACTGTCCTCCACAAAACCAGTCCCTGGTGCCATAAAGGTTAGGGACTACTGGCTTAATCATAATCCCTCCTGACTTCTGTTTCCCAATCCTGACCAAGCCATGGGAACAAAAGAGATGTTATAGATCCCATTACATAATCTTCATACCCTGCCCATCATTATTGGGCAAAGGAAGGACATCTGACCAAGCTTGGCTAATCAGATCCTCTCCTGGATTTTTCATACCAAAAATGGTGGGTTCTTTCTGTTCTTATTGTAGAGCTGCTGTGACTCTTCATGTACCCCTAGTCTTCTGATGTGAGAAGAATGTGATTTTAGTAGGATGGATATAGCCATAGCTAATATGGAGAGGGAAGCAAAAAGAAAGAGAAAGAGAGGGCTTCTTTGAGAGTTACTAGATGGTTTCTCGGAGAAGGCAATGGGACCCCACTCCAGTACTCTTGCCTGGAAAATCCTATGGATGGAGGAGCCTGGAAGGCTGCAGTCCATAGGGTCACTGAGGGTCGGACACGACTGAGCGACTTCACTTTCAGGTTTCACTTTCATGCATTGGAGAAGGAAATGGCAACCCACTCCAGTGTTCTTGCCTGGAGAATCCCAGAGATGGGGGAGCCTTTTGGGCTGCCATCTATGGGGTCGCACAGAGTCGGACCTGACTGAAGTGACTTAGCAGCAGCAGCAGCAGAGGGTTTCTGGGTTCAGGGTTCTAGAAATTACTAAGAAGAATTCTGCCACTGCTCTTCCACAATGTAGTTGCTTGCGTCAATGGAATTCCTTTCTGGCTTAAAACATTATGTTATGTTTCTACCTTTATAAATACAACACAGATATATTCTGAGCAAGTATGGGAAAGAACAAAGAGTCTGACATCAAACTAAAACTATTGCTATGAAAAAAGAGAAGCTGAGAGGGCAGAGAAAGTCATGTGGCTCAATTAAAAATGGGTACCAGCAAGCAAGGGGCTGGGATATTGATATGCAGGATCATGGTGTTACCAAGAGAGTCCAGCTTCCCTACAGTTATGGGTGGCCAATGATATATAAGCTGAAGTCATGAAGTAGAGGCTTGTGGGAAGTTCTTTAAAGAAGAGCAAGGGATGACTGGGGCTTCCTTGGGGGGTCAGTGGTAAAGAATCTGCCTGCAAAGCAGGAGACTAGCAGGAGACACAGGTTTGATCCCCAGATCAGGAAGATGCCCTGGAGTTGGAAATGGCAACCCACTCTGGTATTCTTGCCTGGGAAATCCCCTAGGGAGAGGAGACTGGCAGGCCGCAGTCCATGGAATCACACAGAGTTGGACATGACTGAGTGACTAAACAGCAACAAACAAAAGGGGTGACTGAAGTGACAGGTTCTTTTGCCTCATACCCACCAACCACTCAGACATACCCACACTCTATTCCTTTTGCCTGCCACACAGGTGATTGCCATCTTGAAGTCACAGACTTGAGGACCCTTCCCTAGAGCTCAGCAGAACTGTGAGGTAGAAGAAGACTAAGTTCTGAACCATAGTGTGGGGCCACCTTACAGCTCTAGGTTGCTTACACCTCTCAATACCTGAAATAAAATCACTGTGTTCTTATCCTTTGGTGTTTTGTTCTTTTGTGCTATTTAAGCTACTATCTTATCTAGTCTTAACTATTGAGAGCTGATTAGAATCCATAACTGATGAACATCTGCCTTCTATTAGACATGTTTTTCTCCAGTGAAAATCTTAATCTTCAACTCTTCTTTAAGACCTCAAGAGGAAGCCACCAGCTGCCATGGCTTGTCAGGGCAAACCTAGCAAATGTGAAAATCCTCATCTGGCAAGGAGCTGCAAGGGACTTTTGGCCAGAGAAGCTGGGGGCCCTGAAAGGCCTGAAGGTAGGCATAAACCTAGGGAAGTGATACACGTGGATGGCCTTCCAATTCTCTGAAAGCACCAAGAGGCTCCCACCACACTGTTCACCTGCAGCCCCAAGGCTTTCCTCTTCCTCACACAAAACACTCTTTTGTTTCTTTAGTCCCAATCCAGCAAAGGTACTTGCAGATGTGAGGGTTTTCTTTGAAACATCCATCCTATTATCTGCTCTTTCTTCCTGTGGTGGTTAATTCCATGCATAAACTTGACTTGGAATGGCATGCCCAGATATATGGTTAAACATTATTCTGGGTATATCTGTGAAGGTGTCTGGTTAAGGCTAAAATTTGAATCAGTGAACTAACTAAAGCAGATCACTCTTCCCAATGTGAGTGGGCCTCATCCAATCTGTTGAAGACCTATATAGAATGAAAGATTGAGTAAGAAAGAATTCTTATATTCTACATGACTGTCTTCAAGCTGGGACATTTCTTCAAGCTTGGACTCCAACTGGAATTTATACCATTATCTTCTCTGGTTCTTAGACCTTCAGACTTAGGCTGGAAATATCCTATTGGCTATTTAAGGTCTTCAGTTGACCTTGGACTTCTCAGCCTCCATAATTATACGAGCAAATTTTTTCTAGTAATTTGTATACATTGATACTATTCCTCTGGAAGATGCAAATGAACATATTCCCCAAGACAAAGGCCCAGGTCAGAAGGAAAATGGTGGCTGCACTCCCAAGGCCTGCAGTAGAATGGAGGGTATTGCTTTTCACAAAAACCCCAGGCTTGTAAGAATCCAATCTTCAAATCTCAACAAGGACTATGGGTCTCAGAACTACAGGTGCATACTTTTCTAGTCTCATAAAAGCTCGGACTTTTTGTTTGGGGGATTATTAAGATGAACATCCTTAGAAAGCCATAGCCAGTTAAGATTCATTTCCAATGTAATACACCTTGATAGTTCTATTAGACACAAAATAAGTAGGGAACCAAAGACTGTTGTTTAAAGATCAAGACTTCCTGAGAGCAATTTTAATGTTTCTGTTTGTAATAAAGGAATAAAGTTCTAGAAAGTTACTTCTCTGAGCTTGGGAGGTGACAGAGGGGAGTGTAAAATGGTTTATCAGTGTCACATAAAAATAACAAAGACACTTGGCAGCCCTTATCTTGATTTTGTGATTCATGAAACAGGAATGAAAATTTCTTCCTGGGCCTTTATAACTTTTTTTTTCCTTTCCTGGGGGGAAATGGGGAGAACAGTGCACAGGATGAAAGAAGTTTATTTCTCTGTGGTCAACAGACTGGAGAGGCCAGGTTTCTCCCACAAAAATAAGACTCATGCCTGGGGTCCCTCAGGTGTCACGCTTTTACTTCTCTCAACATGGGGTTTTCTACTTGCCCACCTCAAGAGGATGGACATCTGGAAGGCTAGCATTTGGCCAGGGGTCTTCCCATGGAAGAAGGCACTCACCAGGGCTCTACACGTAGCAGACAGACCTTTCCTTCACAAGCATTTTCCTTGGAAATTCGTGGTGCTGAACAGCTTAGCACAAACCTGTGTTTCTCCTCAAATTCACACATCTGCATCCCTACTAGCAGCACCCGGGAAGCCAAGCCTTCTGGCAGCACCTTGCCTGACCACTCTTTCAGAGAGCTTCCTGGAAGGGGCTAGACAGAAAGCAAGGCCTGGAGGCAAGGTCTATTGTCCTACATCAATCCTGGCCTCTCAGCTCAGATGTGTCTGTAATGATGCTGGGCTGATCCAAGCATGTGTTTGACATCACAGCACTCAGACTGACTGTAAACCCAAAGGAAATCCACCAAAGAGTTTCCTTATGGAACAAACTCTGAGATGGAGAAGAGCAGGCAAGATATTTTATTAGGGGGAACTGTTGGGAATAACATCTATTAAGTGGGAAAATGAAGAGTAGAATTAAGCAGAGGGAAACACTGGGCCAGGATACAGCACCAAGAGAGGCCTCCGCCAACCCTGCAGAGAGCTCCACGGAGATGTTTCTGGTTGGTTTGAGGGCTAATCAGTCATTGACTGTGGGCTGATTTGGGAAAGGTACACGAACTTGGACAAGGCTATTTTCTTCATTCAAAATAATTCCCCTAGAGGGACAGCTGAGGATCATTGAATAGCCTCCCAGTTCTCTGACTGGAAAGAGTTCTGGGCTGCCCATCTCCCCTAGTCCCTAACACCAAGAATTTCTCTGGGGCTCCAGGAATATGCCTAGGACTGCTCTGTACAAATGACACACCCTGTTCTTGTTGTTCAGTAACTAAATCTTTGTGACTCCATGAACTGCAGCACACCAGGCTTCCCTGTTCATCACTGTCTCCCAGAATTTACTCGAACTCATGCCCATTGAGTCAGTAATGCCATCCGAATATCTCACCCTGTGTCATCCCCTTCTCCTCTTGCCTTCAGTCTTTCCCAGCATTAGGGTCTTGTCCAATGAGTCAGTTCTTCACATCAGGTGGTCAAAGTATTGGAACTTCAGCTTCAGCATCTGTCCTTTCAATGAATATTTAGGGTTAATTTCCTTTAGGATTGACTGATTTGATCTCTAGCTGCCCAAAGAACTCTCAAGGGTCTTTTCCAGCACACAATTTGAAAGTAACAATTCTTTGATGCTCAGAGTTCTTTATGGTCCAACTTAAAAAGCCGTAATTTGACTATAAGGACCTTAGTTGGCAAAGCGATGTCTCTGCTCTTTAGTATGCTATCTAGGTTTGTCATAACTTTTCTTTCAAGGAGCAAGTGTCTTTTAATTTCGTGGCTGCAGTCACTGCAGTGATTTGGGAACCCAAGAAAATTAAATCTGGCACTATTTCCACTTTTCCCCCAACTATTTGCCATGAAGTGATGGGACCAGATGCCATGATCTTCGTTGTTTGAATGTTGAGTTTTAAGCCAGCTTTTTCACTCTCTTCTTTCATCCTCATCAAGAGTTCCTCTTCACTATCTGCTGTAAGAATGGTATCACCATCATATCTGAGATTGTTGATATCTCTCACAGCAATCTTGATTCCAGCTTGTGATTCATCCAAGCTGCATATAATCTGCATATAAGTTAAATAACCAGGGTGACAATATACCTACTTGACATATTCCTTTCCCAAATTTGAACTAGTCCATTGTACCATGTCTGGCTCCAACTGTTGCTTCTTAGCTTGAATACAGATTTCTCAGGAGACAGGTAAGGTGGTCTGGTATTCCCACCTCTTTAAGAACTTCCCACAGTTGGTTGTGATCCACACAATCAAAGGCTTTAGTGTAGTCAATGAAGCAAAGCAGATTATTTTTGGAATTTCCTTGTTTTTTTCAATGATCCAGCGGATGTTGGCAATTTGATCTCTGGTTCCTCTGCCTTTTCTAAATCCAGCTTGAACATATGGAAGTTATTGGTTGATGTACTGCTGAAGCCTTTGGAAGGCTGATGTACTGCTGGAAGAACTTTGAGCAATATCTTGCTAGCATGTGAAATTATCACAATTGTATGGTAGTTGCAACATTCTTTGGCATTGCCTTTATTTGAGATTGGAACTAAAACTGACCTTTCCCAGTCCTGTGGCCACTGCTGTGTTTTCCAAATTTGCTGACATGTTAAGCACAACATTTTAACAGCATCATCTGCTAGTATTTTAAATAGCTCAGCTGGAATTCCATCACCCTCACTAGCTTTGTTCATAGTAATGCATGAATCAAGGTAATTTGGACATGGTGAAGTAGGAGATGGAAAGAGTGAACATTGATATTTTAGGAATTAGTGAGACAAAATGGACAGGAATGGGAAATTTTAATTCAGATGACCATTATATCTATTCCTGTGGGCAAGAATCTCTAGAAGAAATGGAGTAGCCCTCATAGTCAACAAATTTGTCCAAAATGCAGTACTTGGATGCAATCTCAAAAACAACAGAATGACTTCAGTTCATTTCCAAGTCTATGTCCCAATGAATAGTGCTGAAGTAGCTGAAGTTGAGTGGTTCTATGAGAACCTACAAGACATTCTAGAACTAACACCAAAAAAAAAAAAAAAAGATGTCCTTTTCATCATAGGGGACTGGAATGCAAAAGCAGGAAGTCAAGAGATACTTGAAGTAATGGGAAAGTTTGCCCTTGGAGTACAAAATGAAGCAGTGCAAAGGCTAACAGAACTTTGCCAAGAGAACACACTGGTCATAGAAATCAACCTCTTTCAACAAAACAAGAGACAAATCTACAGATGGTAAATACTGAAATCAGATTTATTATATATTTGCAGCCAAAGATGGAGAAGCTCAAAACAGTCAGCAAAAACAAGAGCTGGAGCTGTGGCTAAGATTATGAGCTCCTTATTGCAAAATGTAGGCTTAAATTGAAGAAAGGGAAAACCAATAGACCATTCAGGTATGACCTAATTAGAGTGGAGGTGATGATAGATTCAAGGTATTAGATCTGAAAGACAGAGTGCTTGAAGAACCATGGCTGGAGGTTTGTAACATATTCAGGAGATGGTGACCAAAACCATCCCCAAGAAAAGAAATGCAAGAAGGTAAATTGCTGTCAGAGAAAGTCTTAAAAACAGCTGAGAAAGAGGGGAAGCAAAAGGAAAAAGAAAAAGGAAAAGGTATACATAACTGAATGCAGAGGTCCATAGAATAGCAAAGAGAGATAAGAAAACCTTAAGTGAACAATGGTGAGAAATAGAGGGAAATAACAGAATGGGACAGACTAAGGATCTCTTCAAGAAAATTAGAGATACCCAGGGGGACATTTCATGCAAAGTTGGGCACAATAAGACATAAACACCAAGGACCTGACAAACACAGAAGAGGGGGCAAGAACACACAGAAAAACTGTATTTAAAAAGTCTTAATGACATGGATAAACACAATGGTGTGTTCGCTCACCTAGAACCAGACATCCTGAAATATGAAGTTAAGTGGGCCTTACTATGAACAAAGCTAGTGGAGATGATGGAATTCCAGTTGAGCTATTTCAAATCGTAAAAGATGATGCTGTTAAAGTGTTGCACTCAATATGCCAACACATTTGGAAAACTCAGCAGTGGCCACAGGACTGGAAAAGATCAGTTTTCATTCCAATCCCAAAGAAGGACAATGCCAAAGAATGTTTCAACTACTGTATAATAGCACTCATCGCACATTCTCACAAGGTTATGCTCAAAATCCTTCAAGCTAGGCCTCAGCATTCTGTGAAGCAAGAACTTCCAGATGTTTAGGCTGGATTTAGAAAAGTCAGAGGAACCAGAGATCAAATTGCCAGCATCCATTAGATCACAGAAAAACCAAGGAAATTTCAGAAAAAAAATCTACTTCTTCATTGAGTACACTAAAGCCTTTGGCTGTGAGGATCACAACAAACTGTGAAAAATTCTTATAGAGGTGGAAACACTAGATCACCTTTCCTGTCTCCTGAGAAGCCTGTATGCAGGACAAGAAGCAACCGTTAGAACCAGACTGGGAACAGCAGATTGGTTCAAATTTGGGAAAGGAGTATGTCAAAGTTGTATATTGTCACCATGCTTACTTAACTTATATGCAGAGTATATCATGAGAAATGCCGGGCTGCATGACTCAAAGCCAGAATCAAGATAGCTCAGAGAAATATCAGCAACCTGAGATATGCAGATGATACCACTTTAATAGCAGAAAGTGTAGAGGAACTAAACAGCTTCTTGATGAGGGTTAAAAAGAGTGGAAAAGCTGGCTTAAAACTCAATATTCAAACAACAAAGATCATGGCATCTTGTCCCAACACTTTATAGTAAATAGATGGGGAAAAAGTGGAAACAATGATGGATTTTTATTTTCCTGGGCTCCAAAATTACTGCAGACAGTGACTGCAGCCACAAAATTAAAAGACACTTGCTCCTTTGAAGAAAAGCTATGACAAACCTAGACAGCATATTAAAAAGCAAAGGCATCACTTTGCCAACAAAGGTCCTTATAATCAAAGCTATGGTTTTTCCAGTAGTCTTATACAGATGTTAGCATAGGACCATAAAGAAGGCTGGGTTCCAAAGAATTTATATTTTCAAATTGTGGTTCTGTAGAAGGCTCTGGAGAGTCCCTAGGAGAGCAAGGAGATATAACCAATCGTTCCTAAAGGAAATCAACACTGAATATTCATTGTAAGGACTGGTGCTGAGGCTGAACCTCCACTCTGGCCACCTGATGCAAAGAGCTGACACATTGGACAAGGCCCTGAGGCTAGGAAAGACTGAAGGCAAGAGAAGAGGTGCAGCAGAGGATGAGATGGTTTGGATAGTATCACTTACTCAATGGACAAGAATTTGGGGAAACTCTGGGAGATAGTGAAAGACAGGGAATCCTGGCATGCCGCAGTTCATGGGGGTCACAAGCTGTCAGACACATCTTAGCAACTGAACAACAATGCTTGCTCAGACACACTTGACTTCACATTCCAGAATGTCTGGCTCTAGGTGACTGATCACACCATCATGGTTATCTGGGTCATTAAGATCTTTTGGGGGTAGTTTTTTTGTGTGTATCTTCCCACCTCTTCTTAATCTCTTCTGCTTCTGTTAGGTCCTTAGAGTTTCTGTTCTTTAATTGTGCCCATCTTTGTATGTAATGTTCCCTTGGTATCCCTAATTTTCTTGAAAAGATCTCTAGTATTTCCCATTCTATTGTTTTATTTGCATTATTTATTTAAAAAGGCTTTCTTATTTCTCCTTGCTATTCTCTGAACCTCTGCATTCAGTTAAGTATATCTTTCCCTTTCTCCTTTGCCTTTCACTTCTTTTCTCAGCTATTTGTAAGGCCTCTGCAAACAAACATTTTGCCTTCTTGCATTACTTTTTCTTGGGTATGGTTTTGGTCACCACCTCTTATACAATATTACAGACCTGCATCCATAGTTCTTCAGGCACTCTGTCTATCAGATATAATCCCTTGAATCTATTCATCACCTTCACTGTATAATCATGGGATTTGATTTAGGTTACACCTGAATGGCTTAGTGGTTTTCCCTACTGTCTTCAACGTAAGCCTGAATATTGCAATAAGGTGCTCATGATCTGAGCCACTGGAGAAGGCGATGGCACCCCACTCCAGTACTCTTGCCTGGAAAATCCCATGGATGGAGGAGCCTGGTAGGCTGCAGTCCATGGGGTCGTGAAGAATAGGAGCAACTTCACTTTCACTAGCGACTTCACTTTCATTTTTCACTTCCATGCATTGGAGAAGGAAATGGCAACCCACTCCAATGTTTTTGCCTGGAGAATCCCAGGGACAGGGGAGCCTGATGGGCTGCCATCTATGGGGTCGCACAGAGTCGGACACAACTGAAGTGACTTAGCAGCAGCAGCAGCAGCAGATCTGAGCCACAGTCAGCTCCAGGTCTTGTTTTTGCTCACTGTATTGAGCTTCTTCATCTTTGGCTACAAAATATATAAACAATCTGATTTCTATATTGACCACTTGGTGACGTCCATATGTAGAACTATCTCTTGTGTTGCTGGAAGAGGATGTTTGTTATGACCATTGTATTCTCTTGGCAAAGCTCTGTTGGCCTTTGCACTGTTTCACTTTATACTTGAAGGCCAAACTTGCCTGTTATTCCAGATATCTCTTGACTTCCTACTTTTGCATTCCAGTCCCCTATGATGAAAAGGACATCTTTTGGTGTAGTTCTAGAATGTCTTGTAGGTTCTCATAGAACCATTTAACTTCAGCTTCTTTGGCATTAGTGGCTGGGGCAATAGATTTGGATTACTGTGATGTTGAATGGTTTGCCTTGCAAATGAACTGAGATCATTCTGTTGATTTTGAGATTGCATCCAAGTACTACATTTTGGACCCTTTGGTTGACTATGGGGGCTCCTCCATTTCTTCTAAGGAATTCTTGACCACAGGAGTAGATATAATGGTCATCTGTATTAAATTTGCTCATTGCCATCCACTTTTGTTCACTGAATCCTAAAATGTCAGTGTTTACTATATCTCCTCCTTGACCATGTTCAATTTACCTTGATTCATGGACCCAACATTCCAGGTTCCTATGGAATATTGCTCTTACAGCATCGGATTTTACTTTCATCACCAGACACATCCACAACTGAGTGTCATTTCTGCTTTGGCCCAGCATCTTCATTCTTCCTAGAGCTATTTCTCTGCTCTTCCCCAGTAGCATATTGGACACCTACCAACATCGGGGGGCTCATCCTTCATGTGTCATATCTTTTTGCCTTTTCATACTATTCATGGGGTTCTCAAGGCAAGAATACTGGAGTGGTTTGCCATCCTCTTCTCCAGTGGACCACATTTTGCCAGAACTCTCCACCATGACCCATGCATCTTGGGTGGCCCTACATGACATGGCTTTATTGAGTTATACAAGGCTGTGATCTATGTGATCATTTTGGTTAGATTTCTGTGATTGTGGCCTTCATTCGGAAGTTGTGGGATTGTAGTTCTTGCTTTTTCTCTCTGCCCTCTGATGAATGAGTATAATAGGACTGTGCAAGCTTTCTGCGGGGAGGGACTGTCTGTGGGGAAAGTTGTGTCTTGCTCTAGCAGACATCCATGCTCAGTGGATCTTTAATCCAGCTGTTGCTGATAGGTGGAACTGTGCTCCCTCCCTGTTAGTTGTCAGCCCTGAGGTGATCCAGTCCTGGAGTCTACAAGCTATATGTTAGGGCTATGGTGACCTCCAAGAGGACTCTTGCTGCCCATGCCTCCCAGGACTGCTGCTGCCAGTACCCCTGTCCTTGCAGTAGGCCTCTTCTGACCCACACCTCTGTAGGAGACCTTCAAACACTCAGGTAGGTCTTCCTCTGTCTCCCATGGGGTGACTGCTCCTTTCCCCTGGTGCACACAAGGTTTTGTTTGTTCCATCTAAGAGTCTCTGTTTCCCCTAGTCCTGTGGAAGTTCTGTAATCAAATTCCACTGTCCTTCAAAGTCAGATTCCCTGGGGATTCCCAGTCCCTCCCTTGTCAGATCCCCCAGTTGAGAAGTCTGCTGTGGGGCCTAGAACCTTTGCAACAGTATGAGAACTTTGGTATTATTGTTCTCCAGTTTGAGGGTCACTTACCTGGCAGGTATGGGACTTTATTTTAATGTGATTATGCCCCTCCTAACATCTCATTGTGGCTTCTCCTTTGTCCACCATTTATTGGTGGGTTACAACATCTTCCTGTTGATGTTTGTTCAACAGCTAGTTTCAATTTTGGTGTTCTCATGGGAGATATGTGCATGTTCTTCCACTCCACCATCCTTCCCTCATGGTTCAAATGGTAAAGAATCTATCTGCAATGCAGAAGACCCACATTTGATCCCTGGGTCAGGAAGATCCCCTGGAGAAGGTAATGGCTACCCACTCCAGTATTCTTGCCTGGAGAATTCCGTGGACAGAGGAGCCTGATGGGTTACAGTCCATGGGATCAAAGAGTCTGACATGACTGGGTGACTAACACTTTCTCTTGCAATGATACATCCTAGACTCCGGTTAAAATATGTAAAATAAAGTACACTTTACAGTTGGGAAGGATTTTGAGGAAAGATAGTGAGAAGAGCTCACTAGCTGGGAAAGGCATGATGAATGTTCTAGGTCAGTGTTGCTTTGCCCAGGTACCATTAACAATTTTTTTTTAATGTGCTTTACTTTTAATACACCTGAGTGAGACAGAAAAATCTCTTAGCCTTCTTGTGAGTGAGACTTGCCCATTCTCTGGACAATTCACCTTCTTTCTGGGCAATGCTTGATGGATAAACTTTGTATTAGACACATGTCAGGGCATCAACCTTGAACACAGCCCTTTTTCACAAAATCTATCCCTACCCAGGGGCCCTGCTAAGAATGTGACCTCCTGGCAATGGGCACCTGGGATGTGCAGTGAGCCTGGCCTAATAGCATGGCAGCAAGTCAGTTGAATTTGCTGCTGCAGTTTGCATAGGCCAGCAAGGACTGAGTCATCTGGCAGCAGGACCTGTGGCAGAGCACGATGACAGAGAAAGGACCCGCTGTTGGCCTCTGCGGGGGGCGCTCCACAGAAAGAGAGAGAGGCAGTGGAACTTCCCTCAGCAGAGAGCCGAGGGGTCCCCAGGAAAAGTGAGCCTGCTGTCCGCCAACCCAGCCCCTCGGCAAGCAAGAGACAATAAGACGCGACAGGGGTTCCGTCTAGTGCAGTTCCGCTTTATTGCTGCAAGCTCCCTGCTTATAAAGGCAAGCAGGGGGGGAGTTGCACCAATCACGTTAAAGGTCAAATCATCACGTGCTATCACTATAACAGGAGTCTATAGTGATCAGGCGCTGTCCACGTGCACAGAAACCAAGAGAGCCAATCAGAAGTTTTGACAACATAGACCACGCCCCCATCACTTCCGCCAGCCGCCATCTTTGTTTCCGTTTCCTACCGCAAAGGTGGTCGTTTCTATTTTAAGGTTTCCCAATTAGGGCCCCACAGGCCTCCACTTTGGGCCATGGGCAGGTGGTAGGTAAGCAGAGAGCTCTGCTCAGTGGAAAGAGGAGAATGAAGCTCAAGTTTCAAGAAGAGAACCTAGGTGAGAGGGTAGGAAGTGCACAGCTGCTGACCAGGCAGCCTCCTGGACACAGGTGCTGTGGAGCTGAGTACTCATGGAGATTTGACCTTCCCTGAGACCGCAGAGTGGGCACTAGCCTCTTCTAACCAGGAAATCCCTGTTCCTCAGGGTCACAGACCCCAGAGGGGTACCACTGAACTGGGGCCTTGGGGACCACCTCTGAGTCGCCCCCCTGCCAGTAACCCTTGTCTCATGCCCCAAACCAGGAAAGCTCTTCTTGCAGTGCTGGGAAGTTCACTGCTTTTTTTTTTTTTTTTTCCTCACGTCACTACAGCCGCTGAATTATGTCTCTTACCCACAGGGGACAAGCGCAGCAAGAGGAGGAGAGGGAAAGTCACCTGTCCTGCTGCCTCACCAGCATTCCTCTCCTGGTTTGTTATGCTCAGGCTCCAGGCTAGCTGAAGAACAGCTTTCCTGCTTTCACTCCAGCATTGCTCCTTATAGGAGAGCCAAGGCCTGTGGGCCTGGCTGCATTATTGTCACAGCCCAGCCACTGGGCACTGAGGCCCATTGACCTTTTAGCCATGGGTTCACCTCTGCTGAGGGTGAGGTGTCAAATCCATGAGAACTCTTCATTGTGAAGATCCTAGAAAAGGGTGCCAGCATCCCACAAGGGAGGGATGCTCACAAGCAAGGCCCCCCGGTAGGCCTTAGGAGAGAAGCAGGCCTGAATGAGCAGCCCTGTGCAGATGAGGATAAACCCCCAGGGTTTCACCAATGCTATCGATGTCTGAATGGAAGCCTCAGGGAAGGGGATTGAGAGGAAGTGGGGATGGGGAAGGTGGGGAGAGGGAGTTTGGGGAATGGAGGGTGGGGAGGATGAGGATGCCATGTACCCTTTTTCTAGCCTGGGTCTATGGACATTTGGAGGGTTCCAGAGAGAGAGAGGAGCCCTGAAGGGGAGGAAATGGCCATTTTCTAAGCCGTCTTTGAAGTCCAAGAATCCAGGAGGCATGATTCCAGGGCTGTAATTTGTTTCCTTTGCTGGAGAAGGAAATGGCAACCCACTCCAGTGTTCTTGCCTGGAGAATCCCAGGGAAAGAGGAGCCTGGTGGGCTGCCGTCTATGGGGTCGCACAGAGTCGGACACAACTGAAGTGACTTAGCAGCTGTTATAACAAATTACCAAAAACATAAAAATCTATTGTTTTACAATTTTGGAGGTTAGAAGTTAAAAGTGTGTCATACTGGATTAAAATCAAGGTGATGGCAGAGTTTTGTTCCTTCTAGAGACTCTGAAGGGAGCAGGGGAACAGCATGTGCCAAGCCCAGGAGCCTGAAGGAGAGTGGTGAACACAAGGACCAGCGCACCTGGAGCACTGGGTCGGGGGAAGCAGCCCTCTCAGCCAGTGTGAGCAGGTCTGTCCATAAGTGGCTTCTATGTAGGAAGCCTTGGGGAGCTTATTAAGTAGGTGACACAGCCAGATTCATGCTTCAAAATAATCATCCTGGCTCTAAAGTGGAGGAAACATTGAAGGTGGGACAGTATTGCTGCAAGGGACCTGTGAAGAGGCCTTGTCAATAGTCCAGGAGACAGGGGATTTGAATCAGAGTGTAACATAGGTGCATGCTAAGTTGCGCCAGCTGTGTCCAGTTCTTTACAACCCCATGGACTATAGCCAGCCAGGCTCCTCTGTCATGGGATTCTCCAGGCAAGAATGCTGGAGTTGGTTGCCATGCCCTACTCCAGGGGATCTTCCTGAACTGGGGATTGAACCCACATCTCTTGCATTTCCTGTATTGGCAAGTGAGTTCTTTACCACTAGTGCCACCTGGGAACAAGTGTCAAAGCCTGGACTCCACCCCAAGCCTGAGCTGGTGGCACTGAACTGAATCTTGTGGGCACCATATCTTAACCACTCCAGGAACTGCCAAGTCTGTTCCCTGAGGCTTGTTGAGAAAAACTCCCCAGCTCTGTGCTGGGGAAGGGCTGTCCTAAGAACAGCAAGTCTGTGCCTTTCCAGAGTGGAATTCTGAAAGAAAGGAGTCCACACCCACAGTTTCACATTTTCCATCCTATGACCTCCAGAGCAGGCCTTGTGGGGTTAGCTCTCCCCGACTGTCCTAGGAAGATTATGCTAAAGTGATCTCAGCAAGTCTCAGATGCTTCAGTCCCTGAGGAGAAGACACATTTTCAACATACAACATCATCTGGGCAAACAAAGAATTTTTGTCAGAGTTGGAAATCAACACCCACCCAGGTTTTTGGCACCAAATGGGTTCAGAGATGTAGCTGATGGTGCTGCTATAAAAACTTTATGCTGAAAAATACTGCACAAATTAAAAACCGTTAACTGGTTAGAATGACATAATTTTTATGCACATGTAAATAAGGTTAATGAATTTTATTCCACACACATAATTTAAATTATAAAACAATCAAATTACTTTTCAGATAATACTTTGGGCCCAAATCAAGTAAATTTCAAGTCATTATAACTTTAGAAAAAGACATTAATTTGAATATGGAATTTAGATCCATTAAAAATCTCAACCTTAAATAGTGATAATAGAAATCAGAAAAACTTGAGAGTGGTTAAGATTAATTAAGAGTGAATGCATTTGGGAAAAGAAAATTATAGCACTGTAATTTTAGAATGCAAATAAGGTCAAAGAGTTTAAACTAATTACATCTATATATAAACACTGCCTCAGAACAGAAAAATATTTCATTACAAGGATTTGTAAGTACTGTATTCTGTAATTCTTGTTACATAATTAGCAACAAATCGGTAAACTGCAATTGTTGTCAGCTCATCAGAATACCCTGATAGTTCAGCTGGTACCAATTTAAAATTCTAACTCCTCAAAGTTCGCTTCAGCCTGATTTCTTTGCCCTATGAGGTAAACAGTGTACATAACCCATTCAAGCCCCTTAAACCCCTCTCCTGGTTTGCAGACTTTGCTTCTGTAGGTTCCCACCTGCAGTGGTCTACTGGCACCTTGCCTGAGGTTCTGGAGCTGCCTCACCCATCCAGCTAGAGTAGGGTGCCTGTCAGGTTACACTCCCCACCCCAACCCCATCCCCACCCCTAGTGAGCTTAGCCAATGACTGCTCTAAGTGTTCTTTGCCTCAGGTTGGATGGACTCTGGGGTATAATTTATGCTCCAGAGCTCCATACAGGATGGGGCTAAGACTAGGCTTCACGTGAGACCACAGCCATGCTTAGCTTCTGCACTAGATCCAGTTCCCTTAAACTGGAACCTGGAAGAAAGAGTCTTATGCAAACCTTTCATAGAGGAAGTGTTCTCAAGTGAAACTTATAGGGAAGTAGGGCATTAAAAATAAAGTTATTCTAACACTTGTCACTTCACGGCAAATAGATGGGGAAACAGTGGCTGACTATTTTTCTGGGCTCCAAAATCACCGCAGAGGGTGATTTCAGCCATGAAATTAAAAGACACTTGCTCCTTGGAAGGAAAGTTATGACCAACCTAGACAGCATGTTAAAAAGCAGAGACATTACTTTGCCAGCAAAGGTCCATGTAGTCAACGCTATGGTTTTTTCAGTGGTCATGTATGGATGTGAGAGTTGGACTATAAAGAAAGCTGAATGCTGAAGAATTGATGCTTTTGACCTGTGGTGTTGGAGAAGACTCTTGGGAGTCCCTTGGGCTTCAAGGAGATCCAACCAGTCTATCCTAAAGGAGATCAGTCCTGGGTGTTCATTGGAAGGACTGATGTTGAAGCTGAAACTCCAATACTTTGGCCACCTGGTGCAGAGAGCTTACTCATTGGGAAAGACCCTGATGCTGGGAAAGATTGGGGGCAGGAGAAGAAGTGGATGACAGAGGATGAGATGTTGGATGGCATCACTGACTCGATGGACATGGGTTTGGGTGGACTCTAGGAGTTGGTGATGGACAGGGAGGCCTGGAGTGCTGCAGTTCATGGGGTCACAAAGAGTCAGACATGACTGAGCTGAACTGAACACTTGTTTAAACAGTAAGGAAGACTACTCACTACTTCTGTGATGTGTTAAGACTAGGCCAATAGGGGAGAAAAGTCAGTTTCCACTCTGAATACAACAATGTGAGGGGATTCTGGGTGGAAAATTGTAACGAGTAGACATCAAGAGTAGGGGGTGTTTCTTGCTAAACTGTCTTAGATCCTTACTGAAGTTAGGATAGGGTAATCAGATACCAAGTGTGGAAGGATTCTTGCTAAACTGACTCGCAGGATTCTTGCTACAAGTAGACTAAGCAGGCCAAAGACAAGGCCCCAGGATGAGGCCTAGTTGAGTACAAGGCTTTTCTGAGCCTCACTGAGTTTGGTAAAGGAGAGAGCATTTGTCAGAGGGAAGCAGGGAGGAGCAGGGGAAGAAGCAGGTAAAACTGTGGATTCAGTTGAAGTTTGGCCTCCACTTGATCATAAAGTGTCCTATCTTGAAGCAAGGGAAATGGACTTTTTCTAATATCCTCATATCAGTTAGTCCTTTGCTATGGACCAAACCCCAGAGGTTGTAATATATGCCAAATCTGGGCAATTCTTCCGAGACCTGTGAGTTACTAGGTTGGTGCAAAAGTAATAGCACTTTTGGATCCTGAATTAAATTTTTATAACTAGGCTCAAGCACATCTTTATAAATCAAAATAGGAATCATTACAGTCAACACACTTTTGCCAATGAGAAATAAGTTTATTCCTGCAACAAAAAATATCTGGGCACTAGGATTCAACAAACTCTTGAAAGCATTATCTTCATCCTGATGGTTGTAGAAACATTTTCCCTGCAAAAAGTTGTTGAGATGCTTGAAGAAGTGACAGTCTGTTGACAAGAGGTCAGGTCAATATGGTAGATGAGGCAAAACTTTGTAGCCCATATCATTCAACTTTTGAAGCCATGCATGGTTGCATGTTGTCATGGAGAAGAATTGGGCCCTTTCTGTTGACTAATGCCAGCTGCAGACATTGGAGCTTTTGGTGCACCTCTTTGATTTACTGAGCATTCTTCTCAGATGTAATGGTTTTGCCAGGATTCAAAAAGCCGTAGTGGATCAGACCAGGCAGCAGACCAGCAAACAGTGACCTTTCTTTTTCTTTCTTTTTTTTTTTTTTGGTGCAAATTTGGCTTTGGGAAGTGCTTTGGAGCTTCTTCTCAATCCAATCACTGAGCTGGTTATCACTGGTTGCCATATAAAATCCACTTTTCGTCACACATTGCAATAGGATTAAGAAATGGATCACTGTTGTGTAGAATAAGAAAAGATGAAACCTCAAGACAACAATTTGTGGTCAGTTCATGAGGCACCCACTTATTGAGCTTTTTCACCTTTCCAAATTGTTTCAAATGCCGAATGGCCACATAATGGTTGACATTGAGTTCTTGGACAACTTCTCACAAAGCTATAGGAGGCTCACCTTCAATGATGCTCTCAGTTGGTCTTTGTCAACTTCCAATGGCTGCCACTACACTCCTCTTCTTCATGCTCTCATCTCCTTTGCAAAACTTCTTGAACCACCACTGCACTGTACATTCATTATCAGTTCCTGGGCCAAATGGATTGATGATATTGCAAGTTATCTCCTCTGCTTTATGACCCATTTTGAACTCAAATAAGAAAATAGCTTGAATTTGCTTTTTGTCTAACATAATCTCATAGTCTAAAATACATATAAACATCAAGTTATAATTCATTAGCAAAAAACATAAAGCAAATACACATTAAAATGATGTATAACACGCCACATTTGTTGAAGAATGTATTCCAATATCAAATGGCAAATTTCAACAACACAAAATCACAATTACTCTTGCACCAGCCTAATATCACAGTCCACACTCAGGGCAGCTGAGAAAGATCGGCAGCCCAGCTCATTAAAGGCAGGTTGAGCAGAGCACCAGCACCCTCTACTGTAGTATTTCCCCTTTCCCTATCCTGCCTCCTGAGAGCACTGCCTGCACAGTAGGCCTCATCACAGGCACTGCTTCCAAAAAAACCCAACAGGGACACCCCAGAGCTCTAAGGTTCAAGAGTTCCCCTTGCTCTGGTGACCACAGGTGGCTGGAGTCCTGAAAGCCTCTCTATTCCAAGCTCTAGGAGAGTGCCTGCAGCAATTGGCTCCTGCCATTCCCCCCAGAACAGAATCCATGTTCCCTTCTTTTAGTAACAGCACCCTGATTTTCGGGATTCCCTCCTGGCTCAGAGGGTAAAGAGTCTGTCTGTAATGTGGAAGACCTGAGTTTGATCCCTGGGTCGGGAAGATCCCCTGAAGAAGAAAATGGCAACTCGCTCCAGTATTCTTGCCTGGAAAATCCCATGGACAGAGGAGCCTGGCGGGATACAGTCCATGGGGTCACGAAGAGTTGGACACGACTGAGCGACTTCACTGTCATTTTCACTTTCACCCTGATTTTCCTCTGTGGAATACACTACCCCTTCTCAGTCTATAAAGTTTGGACATAGCATATGTGCATGCATGCACACACATTCTCTCTCTCTCTCTCTCCCTCTCTCTCTCTCTCACACACACACACAAACACAAACACATACACACACACTTACACAGTTAGCCCTGAACAATCAGTCAAGGGATGGGAGTGTGATCCCAGCTGAGCCAGTGAGCCTCAGTCCTGAGATCTTTGCTTGGAGGTACCTGAGGATCATCTGCCTGCAGATATGAAGATTCTGCCTGAGACTGAGGCAATCACAGAAGCAAATTAAACCAAGTCAGAGAATTTCAAAGACATCTGACAACATTTGAATCCCAGGTCAGTCTCTGGACTCTTTAGTTGTATGAACCAATTCAGCCCTCTCAGCAGATGGGAACTGCTCCAGCCACCTGGAGATGAGTTTCAGTCACACCCAAGTGACCCTCCCCTGACTCATATCTCTGACGAGGGTCTGGTGAAAAGTCTCTTTTAGAAAATTGTCTATTTTGAGATGTATGATAGGGTGTAAGTGGTAAGTACTCAGTATCTACAGTCCTTTCTATGCATTCACTTCCTTATTTGGACTATTTGGTCCTGGATGTCCTGGCCTCTATGGAAGATTTCTTTTAGAGTGCTCCCTGGGGTTCTCAGCTCTCCCATTGCAACCCCCAGTCTCCCTCTCCCAAGACTCTGAGCTCTGGTGCCTTAGGAACACTTCATTCACAAGCACCATATCCTCTCCCTGCTCCTAACCCCACCTCCAGGAATCAGTCTAGGAAGAACAATAGGGCCTGACCTCATGTACACGTCTGTGAGCTGGGCCCATCCTGCGGATCCTCTGTCTAACTGGGGCAGCTCTCCTGGTTTTGGTGACTCTTGTTCATCATTTCACTCTCCGTGCAGACATCTCATGCCCCAGCCTGGGTACGGGCTGTGTGAGGGGGTTGGAGGGACCCTCTATGTGAAGGCATGTGGGGAAGTGGTCCTGCCCCTAAAGCAGGCCAGATGACAGCCTGGAGCTGCTGAGAGCCACTGTGTCCATAAGGCCAGCTTGAGAATGATGCCAATCCAAAGGAAGCACAGCTGAGAAGCACCAACGTCATGTGAGAGGGGGAGTGCACCATCATTTGAACATCTCATTTCAGTCATATCTGAAATCTGCAACCTCTTTGTTGCTAAGCCAATACATTCCCTTCTTAGCTTCAGTCAGTTTACACAGGATCTTGTCACTTTAGACAATAATTATGTGTAGATGAGATAGTAACTAGAGGCAAAGAGCTTTGTGTGGGCACAAGAGGGGACCTAGGCCCTGACTCACTGAACTCAGGGCTGGCTCTTTTTTGCCTTTAGCTTATAACTGACACCTGTAATGTGAAAGATGCCTGAATGGGTGTCACCTCCTCCTAAATCCTTTCCCAGCTGCTCTGTGCTGCCCAAATCTCACCTTTTAGGTAAAGGCACCCCACTTGAGGAGTGCATCTTGAGAGGAAACGTTCTAACCTCAGCTTCAGAGTCTGTCACATGAGTGCAGGGTTTGTGATAGAGGGAAGAGTTCACCTATCAATTGTTAGCTCTGAGTGAGCTAGGCTAGGAGAGCAAATAATCCAGTATGTCATCAGCTTAAAACACATGTATGTTTCAGACCTACAGAGTTCACTATGAATCCAAGAGACTCTCAGGGTAATTGGCCTCTGTGAAGTGACTCGGCGACCCAGGTGGCCCTGATCTGGTGAATCTGCGATCTCAATCCAAATGCCCTTGTGCCACAGTAGGGGAAAGATGCATACAGCTCTCTTGTGCCCCTCTTCCAAACTTCAGCCCACATGTGCCCATGCCAATTAGCCAAAGTCATCCCAAGGCCCTGTTCAACTGCAAGAGAGCCTAGAAAGTATGCTTTTAACGTGCCTAGAAAGAGAAGAGATCACTTGTGGGTAAGCACTAGTGATGTCCACCAAGCACTGTGGGCATAGGAGAGACCACTGAAAGGGTCAGTGAGGATACATGGCTCAAAAGTGAGCATATGACTGACTCCTGCTAAGAACCCCTGCTGCGGGTGGAGGGCAGGGCAGTCCCAGCCTAGATTGTGGAAGAGAAGCCAGGACTCCTCCCTGCCTTGGTTTGGTGTGCTCTCTGGGTTTTAAAATTATTTCCAGAGGCAGTCCTAAGATGGCAGAGGAATAGGATGGGGAAACCACTTTCTCCCCCACAAATTCATCAAAAGAACATTTAAATGCTGAATAAATTCCACAAAACAACTTCTGACTGCTGGCAGAAGACATCAGGCACCCAGAAAAGCAGCCCATTGTCTTCAAAAGGAGGTAGTAAAAAATATAAAAGACAAAAAAGGAGACAAAAGAGGTAGGGATGGAGCTCTATCCCAGGAAGGGAGTCTTAAAAAGAGAGAAGTTTCAAAACACCAGGAAACACTCTCACCACTAAGTCTATGGTGAGCCTTGGAAGCACAGAGGGCAACATGCTGCTGCTACTAAGTCACTTCAGTCATGTACAACTCTGTGTGACCCCATAGATGGCAGCCCACCAGGCTCCACTGTCCCTGGGATTCTCCAGTCAAGAACACTGGAGTGGGTTGCCATTTCCTTATCCAATGCATGAAAGTGGAAAGTGAAAGGGAAGTTGCTTAGTTGTGTCCGACTCTTCGCGACCCCATGGATGGCAGCCCACCAGGCTCCTCCATCCCTGGGACTTTCCAGGCAAGAGTACTGGAGTGGGTTGCCATTGCCTTCTCCATAACAGGGAGGATAAATAAATAAATAATTAAAACCCACAGATTATGAGTCCAACAGTAACTCCCCCAGCGGAGAAGCAGCGCAGACACCTGTGTCCACCATTAGCAAGTGGGGGCTGGGCAGGGAGGCGCGGGCTGTATTGCTTAGAGTGAGGACTGGGCCTGAATGCCCTGAGGGCAATCTGAGCAAACTAACTTGGGCTAGTAAACCAGACTGTGGGATAGCTACCACACAAAAAGCCCTAACCTAAGACACTACCAGACCCACACACAGAGCAAAGGACTGAACAGAACTAGCTGGCTGCAGACCATCCCCCTCCAGTGACAGGCAGCCAGAGCCAGAAGAGGGCAATCACATCCCCAGAGAGACATTATCTACCAAACTGCAAGCAGACTTCTTTGCTAACTAAGACTTCTTGGGGTTCTGGACAGTCAACATCCACCTGAGAAGGTGCGCCGGTTGTACACCCAGAAAACCGAGCAGCAGGGACAGGGGAGGTGACAAGTCGCAGCAACTGCACTCACCAAACACCTCATCACCTGAGCTGCTCAGACCTGGGAAGGGCACAAAACACAGGCCCAATCGAGTTTGTGCCTCTGAGGACTACCCAATTGCCTGAACCTGAGCTGCTTAGACCTGGGAGGTGTATGCAGTTCCCAGAGGAGCAACCTGGAGCCTGAGCAGTGTTGGCTGGGAGGGCACATGCGCCGTGAGTGGGGACAGGCCCAGTGTGGCTGAGACACTGCGAGCACATGCCAGTGTTATTTGTTTGCAGCATCCCTCCCTCCCCACAGCGCGACTGAACAAGTGAGCCTTAAAAAAGTGTCCACCACCACCCTCCTTGTGTCAGGGAGGAAATCAGACACTGAAGAGACCAGCAAACAGAAGAAGCTAAAACAGGGAACCACATTGGAAGTGACAGGGGCAATAGATTAAAACCCTGTGGTTAGTACCAACTACATAGGAAGGGGCCTATAGATCTTGAAAAATATAAGCCAGACCAAGGAACTATCCAAAAATGAACTGACCCCACACTGCCCACAATAACACCAGAGAAAGCCCTAGATATATTTTTACTATTTTTATGATCATTCTTTTTTTTAATTTTTTAAATTTTTAACTCCTCTATTACTCTTTTAATTTTCATTTTTATAACCTA
>SJYQ01001388.1:179938-198515 GCA_006410935.1 Redunca redunca | reverse complement strand
CGTTGGCATTCTAGCTTGCTTGGCAGGTTTATCCAGACTCTTGTAACTATGCATATGATTGTTCACAAACCATGACATGGGAAGCCTAAGCGTTCTAAAAATATAGAGCCCTTCGAGGGGTGAAAAAGTTTTATTAAAATAATACTAGTGAAGGGTTTCATTGTTGAGCCAATGCTTGGTGCTAAGTTTCCATATCCCTTATCCATTGTGTACCTGGGAGTGCATTAGTTAATATAGTTGGAATGTAAGAAAAACAAGCAGTAGCCTTGGTATTAATCACATCAGACTTTTGAGCTAATAAGTTCTTTTTTTGTTATAACCAACTGCACCTTTGGTCCATGAGAATGTAATTCTGTTTATTACTTTCTGAGGCTGACACAGATTAGAGGTATAAAGAAAAAATACTTCAAGGGAAAACAAGTTTTCTGGTTGACCTTTATCAAAAAAGGGTCATAAAATGTCAACAGGCCTCCAAGGCCAGAAGATAATGTACACAACATAAGACCCTTGTTTATGGGAAAGGTATGCAGAAAAAATCCTGCTTTCGATAAGGGTAAAACTGCTGGAATGTTTGAGCTGACTCTGCATGACCTCACATCTTTCATTTTCATCTATGTACAAGTGAGGGTATAAAAGCCCTTTTTGAAAATAAAGTTATGGGCCTCGTTCACTGAAGCTTGGTCTCCCCGTGTCATTCTTTTGCCAATGCCGTTCATCCTGAGGGTATCCCTGGACTCTGCTGAGGCTGGACCCCAGCATGTGACACATGGGGTTAGTTGCCCCATGGTGGGAGGGATCTTCCTGGACCAGGGATCCAATCCATGTGTCCTTCACTAACAGACTGATTCTTATCCACTGAACCACCAGGTCATCCCCAACAAGTGTTTTAAACAGCATGAGGTAGGATTATGATCATATATGGATATATTCTAATTTTAATCAAATACAGACCTCTTAGGCCATTTAAAATTAGGAATGTTGGTTAGAGCCCTCACGAAGAACTTAAGAATAGAAATCTTAGCCAGCACCCCCATTGCTTTTAACAAAAATCTGTTTTTTATCATTGAAATCAGCATAATTTCCTTGGATTTAAATTCTTCCACCATACTTTGGGTGGATTAGGATGCTCCAAGATGGTTTTTAAAAAGTGAATGATGCTGATGTGAAAACTCAAGATAGACTCAAGTGCCATCAGTTCATAAAGCTGTTGTAAACTTTTTGTGAGAACCATACAAAATACAAATTTTACACCCATGCTCAGTCTTATTATTCTTGTTGTTCAGTCACTAAGTCACACTGAATCTTTGCAACCTCATGAACTGTATCACCCCAGGCTCCTCTATCCTCCACTGAATCCCAGTTTCCTTAAATTCATGTCCATTGAGTCAGTGACGCTATGTAACTATCTCATCCTTCGTCATCCCCTTTCCGCCTAAGGTCAGTCATTGACAGCATCAGGCTCTTTTCCAGTGTTTTGGCTCTTCACATCTGGTGGCCAAAGGACTGGAGCTTCAGCTTCAGCAGCAGTCCTTCCAATGAATATTCAGGATTGATTTTCTTTACGGTTGACTGGTTTGATCCCCTTGCAGTGCAAGGGACTCCCAAGAGTTTTCTCTGGCACCATAATTCAAAAGCATCAATTCTTCAGCAACCAGCCTTCTTTATGGTTCACCTCTCACATCGATNTGACTACTGGAAGAACCATAGATTTGACCTTATGGACCTTTGTCAACAAAGTGATCTCTCTGCTTTTTAATATGCTGTCTAGGTTGGTCATAACTTTTCTTCCAAGGAGCAAGCATCTTTGAATGTCATGGCTGCCATCACCATCTGCTGTGATTTTGAAGTCCAGGAAAATAAAATCTGCCACTGCTTCCACTTTTTCCCCTTTGATGTGGCCAGATGCCATGATCTTCAATTTTTAAATATTGAGTTTCAAGCCTACTTTTTCAGTCTACTCTTTCACTCTCTTTGAGAGGCTCTTTAGTTCCTCTTCACTTTCTGCCTTTAGAGTTGTATTCTCTGCATATCTGAGGCTGTTGATATTTCTCCTGTAAACCTTGATTCTAGTTTATGATTCATCTAGCCTGGAATATCACACAACATACTCTGCATATAATTTAAGTAACAAGGGTGACAGTCTACAGCTTTGAAATACTTGCACAATTTAGAACTAATCCATTTTTCTATGCCCAGTTCTCACTGTTGCTTCTTGATCCACACACAAGTTTCTCAGGAGACTTGGGTTCAAACCTGGGGTCAGGAAGATCCACCAGGGGCTTGACCCTTGGTGGGCACTGTTGGTTCCAGGACACGAGCCTGTTTCCACTGCTGTGTCACTCGTTCCTTCAATGAGTTGATGCCAGTGGAGCTTCTCGGACTCCTTGCCCCCCAAGTTAAGGCTCCATGACACTCCCTGGAGGCTCACAGGGGACCTGCCCTCCCCCCAGCTCAGAAACCTTGCTCAGCCCCACAGTTCAGGGCGTCATGCTCTCAACATCATCCAGAGAGCTCGCTGAAGACAGAGAAGACACACCCTCCCTCAGACTTGGGGTTCATAGGTGTTTTCCTTCTGGGTTATTTTTCAGCTAAGTCGCTTCAGTTGTGTCCGACTCTGTGTGAACCCATAGACAGTAGCCCAGCAGGCTCCCCCATCCCTGGGATTCTCCAGGCAAGAACACTGGAGTGGGTTGCCATTTCCTTCTCCAATGCATGAAAGTGAAAAGTGAAAGTGAAGTCACTCAGTCGTGTCCGACTCTTAGAGACCCCATGGACTGCAGCCCACCAGGCTCCTCCATCCATGGGATTTTCCAGGCAAGAGTACTGGAGTGGGGTGCCATTGCCTTCTCCAGGGTTATTTTTACTTGCCTTAAATAAAAGTCGGCCTCTACCGTGTCGTCTTCTTCATCAAACTCAACATAATGGAATTAAATGTGGAATGGCCCATTCTCAGTGATCTTCTTTGTTACTGGCTGCGATGTAATGGGTTCTCCATCCTCCTGAAAGCTAACATCACAATACTATCATGAGGCTCAGTCCATCTCTTAATTCTGCCCAACATCATCCCTCAGTAGTTTCCCTGCCCTTTCACTTGGGCAGAAGTTACTTATCTTTATGAACACAAGCCTACATATAAAATCATATGAAAAGCCAAGTGAAGGAACGGAAGGAATTCAGGTATTTCTGAACTTGAGTTTTGTCTAATGCAGGAACTCCAGTCCAACAGGTGTGTGATCTTCCCTCTGTTTTATAAGAGCAGCGAACATGCATGAGAGCCAATCAGTAGATGGTAGAGATGATACAGACATCACAAACAACAGGCATGGAGCCAGTGAATGGAGCAGTTTTGAGTTGCACCGAGATGGCTGGACTTAGGGATCCACACGACAAAAACCTCAAAAAGGACATTCACACATATACACCCCTAGACCTCCTCCAAAGCTTGGACCACCCCTGGTACCTGTGGGAGAATTTGCTGAGCTTCACTTTGGCCAGCAAGCAGCAGGCTGAGGACAAGACTGAGCAGCAGGATCTTCATCTTGTTGACTCTCGTGGTCCTTCTGTAGAAGCTGCAGGTGTCACACTGGTTGGAGAGGATGTGAAATTGCTGCCACTTTTATAGCCCACATCTGTTGGCACGACATGTCATGAACCAATGGTTGTTCCTCATGCGAACACAGTTACACAGAAGTCATCTTCAGTATCCTGCTTGGCAGAGACAAGTTTTTCTGGCATTCTGTTATTTTCATAATGAAATTTGCTTTAAGAGAAACTTACATAGATTGTGGGTATTTGACCTTTCAGATAAGTGAGAAATCGCAGTACATATCTGATATTTCAAGGTCAGGAATATTTATTATCCTCTGTGTCCTGAGATTCAAAATGGGATGAGCAGTCCAAGGTACATATCCCTCACTCCTATATTGTTTCCTTAAAATGGAAGACAGTGCTTAAAATTTGTTATTTAAATGTAAAGGTTGACTGTGTGGGTGAGCCAAGGAAGATCTGTTTCCTAGGAGAATCTTTGAAAGTCTCCTATTTCTTCGAGTTGAGGAACATGTCAGCACAAAGCATTTGTCACCTCCTTTTGCACCAAAGCAGGCTCTTTCCTCCTTATAACTGAGAGGACAATCTGCTCAAATGTCCTTCAAGCTCATCTGAAGAAGGTATGTCTACAATTCATTTCCACTACTGCTTTTCCAGACACAATTTATTCATCTAATCTCTAATGTAGCATTTACTCACTGACTCAGTTGTCTCTCTGGGCATGCAAGAAAGCAGGATAGCAGTTATAATTTTTAGAATTTTGAATGAAAAAAATCTATTTCTTAACTTTATAGGTCTGTAACTCATTTCTTTCAAGGTCACTGAAAGACAAGGAGAATCTGTTTTAGGGGTTCTTTTTGTGTTTCTGCTTTATTGACGATGCCAAAGCCTTTGACTGTGTGGACAATAAACAATAAACTGTGGAAAATTCTGAAAGAGATGGGAATACCAGACCACCTGACCTGCCTCTTGAGAAANGTGGAAACAGTGTCAGACTTTTTTTTGGGGGGGGGGCGGGGCTCCAAAATCAATGAAAATGGTGACTGCAGCCATGAAATTAAAAGACGCTTACTCCTTGGAAGAAATGTTATGACCAATCTAGATAGCATATTCAAAAGCAGAGACATTACTTTGCCGACTAAGGTCCGTCTAGTCAAGGCTATGGTTTTTCTTGTGGTCATGTATGGATGTGAGAGTTGGACTGTGAAGAAGGCTGAGCACCAAAGAACTGATGCTTTTGAATTGTGGGGTTGGTAAAGTCTCTTGAGTGTCCCTTGGACTGCAAGGAAATCCAACCAGTCCATTCTGAAGGAGATCAGCCCTGGGATTTCTTTGGAAGGAATGATGCTGAAGCTGAAACTCCAGTACTTTGGCCACCTCATGCGAAGAGTTGACTCATTGGAAAAGACTCTGATGCTGGGAGGGATTGGGGGCAGGAGGAGAAAGGGATGACTGAGGATGAGATGGCTGGATGGCATCACTGACTTGATAGACGTGAGTCTGAGTGAACTCCAGGAGTTGGTGATGGACAGGGAAGCCTGGCATGCTGCAATTCATGGGGTGGCAAACAGTCGGACATGACTGAGCGACTGAATGAACTGAACTTGTCTTTTTTAATCAAATATTTACTTATGTTCATCTTCATTGATAGTAATTTGTCAATAAATACGTTAAAACATTAATTTTGTTCTGAGTCTAGAAATGGAAAAACAGTGAGCTTCAGGATTCCCAAGTCAGCTGAGCAAGAACCCTTGAAGCACTGACCAAGTATTGGCTGCTCCCAGAACAAATCAGAGTTCAGAATCCTTCTCTTAGATTGAAGTCAGACCTTTGAGAAGAGCTTGTCTCAAGGATATCTTCAGCTGATATCTTCAGTTGATCCCTTCCCTTCACGGTCACATGGATCCAACAGTATTATCCATTTTTTTCTTTTTGTTTTTTTTCTTTCAGTCGCAATATCATTTTTTCTCTTTTATTCTCACGTTATCCTGTTATTATCTGTTGTATTTTTAACTGTGAAATCTGTGTGGCAGAAGGGTTTCAAGTCACAAAATGTCCTGAAATTGTTTCCTCTTTTTGGTCTTTGATCCAGATAATCATTTGGCTTATTGTCTGTTTGTGAATTTTGGCTGCACCAAGCAGCATGCAGGTTCTCAGTTCTCCAACCAGGAATTGAACCCATACCCAGTGTGGGGGAAGTGCAGAATTCTAACCACTGGACCACTAGAAAAGTCCCCAGTTCAAATAATTTCCAACAGGGATTTGATCCCAGCTAACACCCCTTATAGCCTCCCATCATAACCCTTCCATCTCTACCTCTGTTCCTCCAACACTTGCAGTTTCCTTTTGAATTCTAACCCACATGCATCCTGTGGGAATGTTTCCTAGACCATTCAATCTTAGCAGGACTTTACTAACTGCAAACTAAGGGGAGGGAAATTAAACAGAGTTACTCTAAGAGGTTATTGCAACAGTTGTGATAATACCGATATTTTTTTCCAATTGTCTAACTCTCTCCTTCCCTCTCTATGTTCACAAGTCAGTTCTCTATATCTGTGTCACCATTCCTTCCCTGCAGATAATAGGTAGCTGTGAGAAATTGCTGAGATACTGGGAGCCCAACTAGGTAATCTATCATGACCTAGAGGGGGTGGGATGGAGTAAGGGGAGGGGGCTCAAAAGGAAGGTGATATACGTATAATTATGGCATATTTGTACTGTTGTAGTGGAGAAGGTGATGGCATCCCACTCCAGTACTCTTGCCTGGAGAATCCCATGGATGGAGGAGCCTGGTGGGCTGCAGTTCCTGGATGTTGTGAAGAGTCAAACATGACTGAGCGACTTCACTTTGACTTTTCACTTTCATGTATTGGAGAAGGAAATGGCAGCCCACACCAGTGTTCTTGCCTGGAGAGTCCTAGGGACGGGGGAGCCTGATGGGCTGCCGTCTATGGGATCGCACAGAGTCAGACACAACTGAAGTGACTTAGCAGCAGCAGCAGCAGTGGACAGAAACCATGAGAACATTGTAAAGCAATTCTTCTATTAAAAAACAAATTAAAAAAAAAAGAAAATTTGACATTCATAAGGTAATTTGTGCAAAAAAATCCTGTTGCTTTCTATGAAAAGGAAGTCATATGGCCTTTGATACAAACTATTTCATTAATAGTGGTCAAAATATGGGTAATCTCATGATAAATAAAAGGACAACCATCTTACCCTAATGTTACTCTTATAACCACCCCAAAACAATGCCAAGCTATGCTTGGTACATCTTCTTTGTTTCCCCTTTTCCAATTTATCTAAGTTTCTATAACTATGAAGCCTCTCTCTCTCAGTTTATTAATTTTGCATTAATTGTCTGTTTTCTCTGTAACCATGGTTTTCACACCTTAGACTGCACAACTCCTGTCTAAACAGTGCAAGGGAGCTATTGACTTTGACTACCAAAAACTCTGGGTTCACTCTTGGATTTAAGATCAAGGTTCCAATGCAGTTAGAATTTAAGTTAAGATAACAAACCACAAGTCCTCTGGTTTTAAAGAAAATAATTGCATATGTAACTTGTATTACCAAAAATCTCTTTAAAAATATTTATTTATTTATTTATTTGCATCAAGTCTTAGTTTCAGAATCTTTGTTTCATTATCGGGAGGTCTGGAGTTACAGCTCACAGGCTCTCTAGGTGTGTTAGTGACAGGCCAATGAATCCAAGAGATGAGATACTGAGGCAAGGAATATAACTTTATTCAGAAAGCTGGCTGAGTGAGAAGATGGCAGACTAATGTCTCAAAGTAAGCTTCTTGTCAAAGTCTGGACGTCAGGTCCTTATACAGAGCCAGATGAAGAGAAGCAATGAGGAACTTAGGTCAAAAGATAGAATAGAGACTGGAAGACAGTGAGAAAGTCAAACAAAAAGTGTCTTCAGTCTTGTAAAACATCTCCAGGAAGGGCCAACCTTTGGAAGGAGTGTGTTCATCTCTTTTCAGAGGTAGGAAGGGTCAGCTTATCTCCCCAGGAGCTGAAAAAAGTCACTTCAGTTAAATAGTAGGGCAGAGTGGCAGGTTCCTCTGAGACATCATGTATGATTATAAGAGCAACAGAAATGAAAAGCAAGTCAAAGAAACAGTTCCAACATGGAATCAAAGAAACAGTTCCAACATGGAATCAGAATTGGTTATTCTCTATAAGATTTCCCTACTGAGGGGGCTCTCCTAAGATGGCATGAGGAATAGGACAAGGAGACCACTTTCTCCCCTACAAATTCATCAAAAGATCAATTGAACGCTGAGCAACTTCTACAAAACAACTTCTGAATGCTGGCAGAGGACACCAGGCACCCAGAAAGGCAGCCCTTTCTCTTCGAAAGGAGGTAGGACAAAATATAAAAGACATAAAGAGAGACAAAAGGGTTAGGGAATGGAGACCCATCCTGGGGAGGGAGTCGTGAAGAATAAGAAGTTTCCAAACACCAGGATACCCTCTCACCGGTAAGTCTGTGCAGAGTTTTGGAAACTCAGAGGGCAACATAACCAGGAAAGGGGGGGTGGGGGGACAAGCCACAGAATACACGCCTAACTGCAACTCCCAGTGAAGAAGTAGCCCAGGCGTTCTATCAGCCAACAGAGAGCAGGGGCTGAACAGGGAGGTGTGGGTTGCATGCTTGGGCCAAGGACTGGGCCTGAATGCCCTGTGGACAATCTGAGGGAGCTAACATGAGATAGCAACCCAAACTGTGGGATAGCCAGAGAGAAAGAGAGAAAGAGAGAGAATCGCTGAAGCAGGAACTCTGTTTGAAGGGCAACAATGAGACAATAAATCTGGGTGATGGGGAACTGAAAATGTCAAACCTCTGACCTAATGCTTTTGTCAAAGTATAAAAGAAGACCAGATGCTTGAAATAAACATGTAGTCCTGTACCTCGAGTCAGAGGCTGCATCATTCTTCACTGACACCCCTCATCCCTTCCAGCTGATTCCCTGGCTGCTGGAGCTGGACTCTGGCAGACAACCTCAGAGACATCCAGGACAATGTTAAACACCCCAACATTCAAATCATAGGAGTACCAGAAGAACAAGACAAAAAGAAAGGCCACGAGAAAACACTTGAAGAGATAACAGTTGAAAACTTACCTAAAATGGCTAAGGAAATAGCCACCCAAGGTCAAGAAACCCAGAGAATCCCAAACAGGATAAACCAAAGGCAGAACATCCCAAGACACATATTAATCAAACTAACAAAGATCAAACACAAAGAGCAAATATTAAAAGCAGCAAGGGAAAAGCAACAAATAACTCACAAGGGGACCCCCTTAAGTATAACAGCTGATCTTTCAATAGAAACTCTCAGGGCAGAAGGAAATGGCAGGACATACTTAAAGTGAAGAAAGAGAAAAACCTATAATCCAGAAAACTATACCCAGCAAGGATCTCATTCAGACATGAAGGAGAAATCAAAAGCTTTACACACAAGCAAAAGCTGAGAATTCAGCACCTCCAAACAAACTTTTCAACAAATGCTAGAGGATATTCTATAGACAGGAAACACAGAAAACAAGAGAGACACATATGTAAAGGACAGACTTTTGCACTCTGTGGGAGAAGGTGAGGGTGGGATGATTTGAGAGAAGAGCATTGAAACATGTATATTACCATATGTGAAACAGATCGCCAGTCCAGGTTTGATGCATGAGACAGGGCGCTCAAGGCTGGTGGACTCAGACAACCCTGAGGGTTGGGATGAGGAGGGAGGTACCAGGGGGATTTGGGATGGGGTCACATGTACACCCATGGCTGATTCATGCTGTATGGCAAAAACCAGTTCAGTTCAGTGGCTCAGTCATGTCCGACTTTTTGAGACCCAATGAATCACAGCACGCCAGGACTCTGTCTATCACCAACTAGCGGAGTTCACTCAGACTCACGTCCATCAAGTCAGTGATGGCATCCAGCCATCTCATCCTCGGTCATCCCCTTCTCCTCCTGCCCCCAATCCCTCCCAGCATCAGAGTCTTTTCCAATGAGTCAACTCTTCTCATGAGGTTTGGCCAAAGTACTGGAGTTTCAGCTTTCGCATCATTCCTTCCAAAGAAATCCCAGGGCTGATCTTCTTTAGAATGGACTGGTTGGATTTCCTTGCAGTCCAAGGGACTCTCGAGTCTTCTCCAACACCACAGTTCAAAAGCATCAATTCTTCGGTGCTCAGCTTCCTTCACAGTCCAACTCTCACATCCATACATGACTACTGGAAAAACCATTGCCTTGACTAATTAGCCTGCAATTACAATAAATAGATTAATTTAAAAAGAAGAAGAAGAATTCCCTTTTGTCAAAACCCATCCCACAACCTTGTGGGAAAACAGGGCAATGACCTTTCTGCCCTGTGAGAAGGATCTTTCTGCAAGTGTCCCCCATTGGTGCCAGGGTCTCATATGTTGGATTTCTCTTCTTTTTGTTCATTCCTGTAAAGTGTCTGCTTTACAGCTGTCGACTTAGAAATACTGAACTTGAAATCCAGGAGGCAGAATTTCAAGTTACAAACTTTAGCACTTTTCCGTGTATGGAAAGGTGCAAGAGTCAGGGCTGGCTACAAATATTTTCTTGGTATGTACGTCAACCATCTGAGGGCCTGTGATCCCAGGTTCTCAGCGTTTCCTCCAGGTTCACCATAGGGAGTTGCTGTAATCTGATGGCTGCTAGATGGCAAATATTCTCCTTCCTCAGGGCTCACCAGCTCCTGCTGGAGGTCCACAGTTGCTGATTCCATTTCTCAGGTCTTCCCCTCTTGGTCAAGAATTTGACCAATATTTGGGAGACGTTTCGTGATTAACTTTTATCCCATGGCTCTGGGAGGCTCATCTTAGTCCAGGCGAAAATTTTCCATATGCCACTCCAGGTGTTAAGTTTTGGACGAGGCCCCATCATTAATTAAAAATTCTCTGGATTTTGTATAACTATAATCGAGGAGAGATTATCCCTTTTTCTTCTTTGCATAGATTCACACTGTAACATTTACTTCATGTTATAAATGTGATTTTCTCTAAATGTTTAGCCATAGAGGTTTTGCTGGAGGCTTGATTACACATTAGTAACTTCAAGAGACAACAATCCTATAAATATTAGTAACAAAGCTAGTAACATTGATGATGATGTAGTTCAGCAGAGAGGCACAAATCATGATTTGAACACATATGTATGGAATTTAGAAACATGGTAATGATGACCCTGTATGCGAGACAGCAAAAGAGACACAGATGTGTAGAGCAGACTTTTGGACTCTGAGGGAGAGGGAGAGGATGGGATGATTTGGGAGAATGGCATTGAAACATGTATACTATCATGTAAGAAACGAATCACCAGTCTATGTCCGATGCAGGATACAGGATGCTTGGGGCTGGTGCACGGGGATGACCCAGAGAGATGTTATGGGGAGGGAGGTGGGAGGGAGGTTTATGTTTGGGAACGCAAGTACACCCGTGGTAAATTCATGTCAATGTATGGCAAAACTAATAGAGTATTGTAAAGTAAAATAAAGTAAAAATAAAAATTTTTTTAAAATAAAAATAAATAAATGAAAAAGGAAAGAACTTTAATCAATGATTAGTATAACTCATTGTAATCCAGCTGCAATAATCAAGTGACTCAAGGAGCCATAACTGATTTAATGAGTTGTTTGCAATTTTACTGTCCTGGCTGTGCACATTTATCCATGGCTTTATTTTTGATACAATTGTATCTTACTGGCAGTATCAACCAGGTAGAGGAAAAGAGATGTTTCAGTTTTACTCACAAAAGGTATAACATACCAGGTTACGATACAGGGCTTCCCTGGTGACTCAGATGGTAAAGAATCCACCTGTCAGTGCTGGAGATGCTTGAGACATGAGTTCGATCCCTGGGTCGGGAAGATCGCCTGGAGAAGGGAACGACGACCCAGTCCTGTATTCTTCCCTGGGAAATCCCATGGACAGAGGAGCCAGGTGGGCTACAGTCTGTGGGGCCACAGGGAGTTGGACAGGACTGACTGACTAAAATGCATTCTATCAAGTTACTATAAGTCACAGTTAGTTAAAGGAGAAGATTTTTCTTATCCCCCAAAGCACTTATTTAAACCAGTAATTTTTTGATAGGAAGCATAAAAATTATATTCACTAGTTCACTCTTTCCCATGTAACTAATTCTTTATGTTAACAGCTTTATGAAGCCTTCAGGTTTCCCATTAAAATTCTTTAATACTTTCTAAATGGCACCCCACTCCAGTACTCTTGCCTGGAAAATCCCATGGACGGAGGAGCCTGGTGGGCTGCAGTCCATGGGGTTGCTAAGAGTCGGACATGACAGTGACTTCACTTTCACTTTTCACTTTCACCCATTGGAGAAGGAAATGGCAACCCACTCCAGTGTTCTTGCCTGGAGAATCCCAGGGACGGGGGAGCCTGGTGGGCTGCCGTCTATGGGGTCGTGCAGAATCGGACACGACTGAAGTGACCTAGCAGCAGCAGCAGCAGTTCAGCATTATGGTCTGAATGCAGGAAACTTGTGTTATCCAAAAACCTTTCTGTAAATCGTCTTGAAGAGGAGGCATTTTTGCCATGACATCAGAATGAAACCATAAGTATCTATAAAATAAAAGACTTCAGGCAATTCAAGACTTAAATCTGATTACAGTGCAGTTGACGAAGCAACCCGGTTAGTGCTGTGATATACAACATTTTCCAATAATAAATAGAATTATGACCAATAATATTCTACCAGGACATACCAGGTTTTTAGGAACTCAATATAATCTCTACAATATCTGTATCATTTACAATGTAACTTAAGATTTATTACTCATCTGACATCTCCCATGTAGTTTAACATACCAAGTGAACCTAATTAGCTTGATATCTTCCTTTGGGAGTGTTCCAGAGACCCTTTGAAACATCCTAAAGTTAGATAGAGATATTTTGATTTGAGAAATTGTATCAAAAAAGCATTCAGAAAAAAAAAAAAAAACACTTTTAAAGTGCAACACAATGACAGGTCACTGTGAAAAATAGTTATTTACTTAGGCAAAGTGACAAGAAAGGATTTCAAAGGCAAATACCGAACAGACCACTTAAAAGATAAACAGACCTAAAATCTGTTATCCAAGGCAATGTAACATCTTCAGAAAATTTGAGATTTTTAAAAAGAGAGAAAAGCCAAATTTACCTTTTGCCTCAGCTGACTTTAAAGGTTCATTGATTCAATGAAAACTGTTTTAAATGTAGTTATTCTTGATTGATTATGTACAAAACACTTTTGGGAGTCCATTTTCCACAAACCATCCATCACTGAATTTATTTTAGCACAAATTTAACTTTCAAGTTGTAAAATATCTGGACAGATCTTGAAACAAATAATTCTTTCTAAAAGTTCACTGAAAACTCTTGTCTCATTTGCACTTGTTCCTTAAATTTTTTTTTTCACATTGAGTTACTTTCCTGGCTAACAAATTTGTAACAGATATAGTAAGATGTTATTTAACTTATGTTAAACCTAAGCACAGTAAAGTGTTATACTTAATGATATGCATAATGAGGTGTTTAGGCAAGGAATATGAGTTTAATCAGAAAGTCGGCTGACAATGAATGGCAGACTAATGTCTTGAAATAACCATCTTGTTGCGGTGCAGACGCAAGGTTCTTGAATAGCAACAGAAAGAGAAGTGGTGAGGATCTAAAGTCGAAAGGCAGTGTAGAGAGTGAGAAGCAGTGAGGAAAGAGTGTAAAAGGGGTCCTAAGTCTTGCAAGACGTCTATCGGAAGTGAAGTGATGTGAACGTCGCTCAGCTGTGTCTCACTCTTTGCGACTCCATACAGTCCATGGAATTCTCCAGGCCAGAATACTGGAGTGGGTAGATTTCCCTTCTCCAGGGGATCTTCCCAACACAGGCATCGAACCCAGGTCTCCCACACTGCAGGCGGATTCTTTACCAGCTGAGCCACCAGGGAGGCCCATCATTGGGAAAAGCCAGCCTTTGAAGGGGTGTGTTCGTCCCTTCTGTCTCTTCTTTTCACAGATGGGCAGGATCAGACCACGTCTTTATGAACCCAGCAAAGGCATTTTACTTTGCATTCAGGCAGAGGGGCAGTATCCTTTGAGAGAGGTGATTATGTATGATGATGATAATAACAGCAAGGGCAAGCAAGCCGATGAAGCAGCTACAACATATAGTCCCAGCTGGTGCTTTTCTGCAACAGTTGTGGGGCACGGGCTCCATCGTGCAGCCTGTGGGCTTAGTTGCCCTGTGGCATGTGGCATCCTAGAGATCAAATCCATGGCCCCTGCATTGTTAGGGAGATTCTCAACCACTGTACCATCACTTTTTGAGATCTGACCTTCTCTACACAGTGCTTCTCGAAGGGCATCATGTTCAGTGACCTCCAGACAAGGTGACAGGTGCCCTGGTTTCTAATGGAGCAGGTGTAGTGTTGAGTCTGGAACCTGCACTTTTAACAAGCACCCCAGGAGATGTCATTGCTTCTGGTTCCAAACCACGCTTTTCAACAAGAAGTCTTCTGAAAGCTTAATCTGTGTTCAGACTTCCCTGCGGTACTCTTTCCCTTAACTAGCAGCTTTGGTTTGTCCAAATCTGGGAAGGGTTTCTAAGGCTGCTGGTGGGGTATTGCTTCTTGAGCAGACACCCCTCCACCTCTGAAGAGAGAAATTTGTCATGTGGGGTCATGTTTCTGGGTGTTACAATGGAAGATGTGAGAGGTGACACCTTCTATCTGGTCACTGGAGATGAATCAGGCTGTCTAACAGACTACAGCATACAGGAAAACACCTCACAGAGAATTATGCAGTCATGTCCATCTCGGGGAGGGTGAGAAATCCCGGATGACATGAGTTAACCTGCTGCTCAGACAGAAAATGAAGCCTCAGTCCTTGTAGGAACGTGCAGCTTTCTACAGGACGTGGTCCTCCATCCAGTGTCACAGCCCCACACTCCCTAAGTCCTTCTTACCACTTCATCATCTCTTGTTCTTTATATAAAAACAGTCTGCATGCACTAGTGAGTAACTTCCACATCGTCATGGTCCTGAATATTAGTGTTACTCAGTCTCCAGTGCTAGAGCTGGTGAGTGAGTAACGAAGGCTGTTTCATGCGGATTTTTTTCTTGAGTGGCAAATGCAGGCAACTGTGTGTACTACAGGGGCATTTCTTGGTGGAAAGAAAGACCAAAGCACCTGTTAAAGTCTAGAATCCAAAAGCACGTCCATGGGTCCTTAGTCACGCACACAGCAGTATGACTTCAGAAGAAGGGAGCCAGGACAGCATTGTTTTGTGGATAAGGTCAAAGGCTCTAGACATTCAGGGGTGAGGGACACTATCCTGGGTGTGTCTAGGAGCTACCCAGCACCTGGGCTTGGTGACTGTTTGTCCTGAGAACTGTGACCGTCAGGGAAACACAGCCATCAAGTTTCAGTTAGACAAACAGGAACGTACAAAGATGGAACAAAGATGCATACTGTTCTCTCGGGAGTCTCCACCTGGAAGCAGGTGACCCAGAGTAGGGATTCCTCTGAAACAGTTATCCAGGTTGTACATTTCAGCTCAGCTTCCAAGGGTGCCCCATTAGTGTGAGTCAGGAAAGATTGATCATTTTCCCACTCAATGTCAGGGAAATGCTCTGAGGTGCACTCAGCCCTAGGAAACAATGGATAAACAGCAATGGTTAAGAAATATCAGTCCTTCAGCTCAATCAGAAGCGTTGATGCTGTCAGAATAGACATTTAGCTTCAATTACAGCCCGTGGCATCTGACACTTTCTCTCTATGAAGCTCTGTGGGGCCAACAAAGTTCCTTTCCCTGTAATGCCCTGTAATGAATAAAGTGCTTTCTAGGGACATTTTCTTGATCAGACGCCCCACTGTCAGTACAGTAAGGGGATCCTGTCACCAGTCCAATGATGGCTTAGTCCTTTCTCTTCCTCTCACATGACAGGTGAGGCATTACTATCAAATCCTCATCAGAACTGTCTCTGATGAACATCTGTCCTAAAAAAGACACAGTTTCCTGGATAATCAATGTGGACATTTGTGTGTTTTAAATTAGATGACTTTTTCACAGACACACATGTGCAGGGCAAAAATTATATCAGTTTATTTGAACCCTCAGAGATCAAATACCACCAGACAGGACGTGATTTAGTGACCAGGAGAGATGAGATGGGAGAGGAAATGTGAGTGTGAAGACAGAAGGATCATATTGATCAGCAAACAAGAAGGTCATCTTCATGTTGTTGATGTTGATTCCATGAAGATAAGGATGAGTCTCATCTCAGGGACTCTTCCTGTAGATGAATGAAATGAGACCAAAGTTTTAGTCGAGTCAAATATGTGATAGCTGACAGGGGTGAGCCTCAGGCAGTAGGCTGTCCAGGGAATAGGAGCTGGTAGGTGATCCAGTGTTAGAATCCTGGTGGACCTCAACACTCCACATCTCAGTGACGTAGATGGGAGTCCCTGTGGAATTTGCCCCAGGATGTCCATGTGGGGAAAACTTTCTCACTGAAGATTGATTCTAGGAGTAATGGTTTCAGAATGTATGTTCATTGGAATGGTTCATCTAAAGAAGGTTTAAAGTCTCTGTTTTAAAGTTTGTGTTTTCTGAATTTGTTTCTTCTCCTAATTCCAAAAGGTCTGTCTTTTGGGTCTTCAAGAGTTACTTGTTTAATTTTAATTTTATTTTGAAGTAGAGTTGATTAACAATGTTGTATTGGTTTCAAGTGTACAGCAAAGTGATTGATTTATACATACAGATATGAATATCTGGGGTTTTTTTTAAGATTCTTTTCCCATTTAGGTTTTTACAGAGTGTTGCATATAGCTCCCTGCATTCTACAAGAATCTTTTTGTCTATCCTTCCTGTATATAATATTCTGCATCTGCTTATCTCAAACTCCGAGCCCTTTTCTTAGCCAACTTCCTTCATCTTTGCAACCACAAGTTTGTTCTCTATGTCTGTGAGTGTGTTTCTGTTTTGAAAATGACCTCTTCCAAGTCTTATTTTAGATTCCACATATAAGTGATATATGTCTTGTTTTTGTTTTTCTCTTTATGACTGCGTCACTTCGTATGACATTCTGTAGGTCCATGCATGTTCCTGAAAATGCCATGATCTCACTCATTTTTAAGGCTGAGTAATAATCCATTGACTGTTTTCAGCATGTCTTTTTTTTAAAAAAAAATTATATTCACTTGCCAGCTGGTGTTTTTATTTGCCTCTTTTCTTTAATTTTTTTCTCAACAGAAAATTAAAGCCCTAGATGTCCATCAGCAGACGAGTGGATAAGAAAGCTGTGGTACATATACACAATGGAGTATTACTCAGACATTAAAAAGAATATAATGAGGTGGATGAAACTGGAGCCTATTATACAGAGTGAAGTAAGCCAGAAAGAAAAACACCAATACAGTATACTAATGTATATATAGGGAATTTAGAAAGATGCTAATGATGACCCTATATGCGAGACAGCAAAAGAGACACAGATGTAAAGAACAGACTTTTAGACTCTGTGGGAGAAGAGGAGGGTGGGATGATTTGGGAGAATGGCATTGAAACATGTGTAATATCATATGTGAAATAGATCGCCAGTCTAGGCTCGATGCGTGATACAGGATGCTCATGGCTGGTGCACCGGGATGACCAAGAGGGATGGTATATGGGGAGGGAGGTGGAAGGGGGGTTCAGAATAGGGAACACGTGTACACCTGTGGCAGATTAATGTTGATGTATGGCAAAACCAATACAATATTGTAAAGTAATTAGCCTCCAATTAAAATAAATAAATTTATATTTAAAAAAGAAAGAAAATTAAAGGCACACCTTAGCCTAGATCAGTGTCATTTTCTAAGGCTGTCTTACTTTAGAAAGCTTAAAGATTCCACTAAAAGAAATCACCTTGTGAAGGGGAATATAATTCAAAGGCTTATTTCAGACAATGCAGCTGGAAGGGGTTCACTGGTTCTGTCAGCATGATGTGAGATTAAAAACTAGTCTCGCAGGAGAAGTGAACTGTCTTTAATCCTGGTTCTCCTGGAGAAGGGTCGTGTATGGACAACCACGAGGTCAGGACTCACAGGAGCCCTAAGTATCCACCAACTTGTGGGGATTCCTGCTTCTCTCTGATGAGTCTGGCCTGCCCTCACTAAAGATGCTCAGCATTAATCAACCAACCAGTTTGCAATTTAATATAGCTCCAGAGAAGAGAGATTACCTAATGTAACAAAGTTCTCTAGGGACAGAATGTAAGTTACTGGGGCAAAAAAAAAAAAACTACCTGTAAAATTTGGCATGTATGAAATTGGCAGAGGTGGTAAAGAACGAACCTGCCCATGCAGGAAATGTAAGAGGTGTTAGTTTGATCCCTGGGTCAGGAAGATCTCTTGGAGAAGGACATGGCAACCCATTCTATATTCTTGCCTGGAGAATCCCATGGACAGAGGCGCCTGGTCGGCCAAAGTGCATGGGGTTGCTGAGAGTCAGACAGGACTGGAGAGACTCATTAGGCATTAGGCAGGAAATAACACTGTGTCCTTTTTTATTTATTTGGTGGGGCAGCATTAATAATGGACCATGTCTACCTACAAAAGTGTCTGTATCCAAGTCACTTTCGTTCACTCCTCTGGACAGTCATCTATGGAAAAACAAAATGGGAGAAATAAAGGAGCCACCAGTTACTACCATTCCACAGTATTTCTAAGGTTTCTTTTTCTTTCTCAGTAATGTATTTTATAAGAGATTACTTCTGGGAGAAGAAATTTTAAATAAGTTGATCTTTTCATGATATTTACATATTTTACATATTTACAATTTACAGATGAATGATATAGTCAGGGAAAAAAGTATAATTTAATTACCATTATCGATGAAATTAATCATATTTTTTTTAATTTTTATTTTAATTTTAGTTTACTTTACAATACTGTATTGGTTTTGCGATACATTGACATGAATCCACCACGAGTGTACATGCATTCCCAAACATGAATCCCCTC
>SJYQ01001388.1:162518-178301 GCA_006410935.1 Redunca redunca | reverse complement strand
AAAAAAAAAAAAAAAAACATCTACTTTTGCTTTATTGACTATACCAAAGCCTTTGATTGTGGGGATCACAACAAACTGTGGAAAATTCTTGAAGAGATGGGAATACCAGACCATCTTTCCTGACTTCTGGGAAATCTGTATGCACATCAAGAAACAACAACCAGACAGGGAACAATGGGCTGGTTCCAAATTGAGAAAGGAGTACGCCAAGGCTGTCTATTGTCACACTGCTTATTTAACTTCTATGCAGAGTACATCATGAAAAATGCTAGACTGAATGAAGCACAAGTTGGAATAGATTGTCAGCAGAAATATCAATAACCTGTGATATGCAGACGACACCACCCTTATGGCAGAAAGTGAAGAGGAACTAAAGAGCCTCTTGATGAACATGAAAGAGGAGAGTGAAAAAGCTGGCTTAAAACTTAAATTTAAAAAAATGAAGATCATGGCATCTGGCCCCATCAGTTCATGGCAAATAGATGCAGAAACAATGGAAATAATGACAGACTTTATTTTCCTGGGCTCCAAAGTCATCACAGATGGTGACTGCAGCCATGAAATTAAAAGGTGTTTGCTCCTTGTAAGAAAAGCTATTACAAACCCAGAGTATTAAATAGGAGTGATATTACTTTGCTGACAAAGGTCGGTCTAGTCAAAGCTACGGTTTTTGCAATAGCTATGTATGGATGTGAGAACTGGACCATAAAGAAAGCTGAGCACTGAAGAATTGATGCTTTTGAACTATGGTGTTGGAGAAGACTCGAGAGTCCCTTCGACTGCAAGGAGATCAAACCAGTCAGTCCTAAAGAAACCAATCCTGAATATTCATTGGAAGGACTGATGATGAAACTGAAGCCCCAGTGCTTGCTTCGGCAGCACATATACTAAAATTGGAAACTGAAGCCCCATTACTTTGGCTGCCTGATGTGAAGAGCTGACTCATTCAAGAAGACTCTGATGTTGGGAAAGATTGAAGGCGAGAGGAGAGTGGGATGACAGAGGATGAGATGGTTGGATGATGTCACTGGGTCAGTGGGCATGACTTTGAGCAAGCTCTGAGAGTTGGTGATGGACAGGGATGCCTGGCATGCTGCAGTCGATGGGTGTGCAATTAGTTGGACATGACTGAGTGACTGTAGTGAAATCACTATTGATCATAGCAAAATATATTTTAGGGAATGCAATGGAGGAAGTCCAAATTATGGTGAGGTGAATAATGAGTGATAAAAATAGTTGCAGCAACTTTTTACCAACTGCTGGAAAAAGGTTAGTAGAGACATATAATTGATGTGTAAGATGCACAATAGTTCAGTTTTTTACTCCTTGTTTTATTCTATGGAAAAATGGAAAATATGTAATATCTAATAAAATATATAAGATATAAGTAAGAATGTGAGAGAGAGAGAAAAAACAGAAAAGTACAATCTTTCAATAACATAGGAGTTAGTGATATCACATGAAAAACAATATGTTCAACAAGAAAGTTCTAGGAAGTACAGGTAAACACAGGAGGAGCTTTACAGTGGACTAGCAAACCAGCAGCAAACTGTTAATACATTCCTCAAAAGACCACATATTGTGTCTTAACTAAACATTAGTCAGGCTTCTCTTCTGCCTGCAAGTTCCTGAATTTTAACTTTCCCCAAGTCTGAGCAAAAGCTGGAAATTCATCTTGATGTCTGGCTAACTGAGGGAGATGCTGTTTGCATCAGACTACACTGATCATTTCCTCTTGCTTGTGTAACTTTCCCCTATAAATTTTTGCTGACCTTTGTGACTATTCCTCCCCACTGCAGAGGGAGGAGCAGATTTCTCAGTCCCGTTGCTTCAGTCTAAAATATCCGGTGTAAATGGCTGAGAGGATATATAATTTGCCTTCAATGCAGAAGTCCTGGGTTTGATCCCTTTGTTGGGAAGATTCCCTGGAGAAGGAAATGACAACTCACTCCAGTATTCTTGCCTGGAGAATTCTACAGACAGAGGAGCTTGGCAGGTACAGTCCATGGGGTTGCAAAGAGTCAGACATGACTGAGCAACATTCACTTCATTTTAGCACTTCTCCACACAGTATGCTGTTGCCATCTTGAATTGCAGTGTCTTGAGCAGTCCTTCTGCACAAAGTCCCACCAAGTCCGAATGAGAAGCACTAGGCGGGCCCAGTGACTCTGTGCAGGTATCTGTAATCTTACATGTTAGGCATAAGGCCTTGGCACACAGACCCCTATATGCTAGGAAAACTAGACTAAGCACAGAAGAATAGATTAGACTGTATATCATTGCCTAGATTTCATCTTATTTTTCTGGGGGACGCCGGTGGGCTTTGTTGGTGACATTTTCTTCTTGGTATTTTTAAATATCCTAATTTTTTTTTTTTTTAAGGAAACCTGGGTTCATTAACTTTCACTCTTTGCGCTGTAAAGTTTTACGTATTTAAACATATCCAAAATGTCATATATTAACCATTACACAAAGTTCACTACCATCAAAATTCTATGTTTAAGTCTCAAACATTCCTGTTTAATCACAAACCACTGGCAATCTGTGAACCTTTTACTCTCTTGATAGTTTTGCCTTTTCTAAAGACATATAATTGGCATCATACAGCAGGTAGCCTTTTTAAACCAACTTCTTTTACTTAGAAGTAGATGGTTAAGGTTTGTCCACACTTTCCATGGCTTAATATTCCATTTACTGTTGTTACTGAAAAGATCCCATTTTATAGATGTGCTTCAGTTTATTTATTCATTAACAAAATGAATAAACAATCATTAACATGTTTATTCATTAACAAAGCAACATCTTGGTTGCTTTGATTATAAATAAAACTGCTAGAAATATGCGCAGGGTTTTATGTGGAAATAAATTTTCAAACCACTTGCGCAAATATCTAGAAGCACAACTGCTGAAGTATGGTTAAGACTTGTTTATTTTCAAAAGAAACTGTCACACTATGTTCTAAAGTGGCTACAAATTTAGCATTCTCACAGCACAGAATTTTCATGCAATTCCCTATCCTTGTCAACATTTCATAATGTCAGTTTCATTTATTTTTATTATTGCTAATATTCTATCAATAATAGGTGTAGCATGGCATCTCCTTTTCCTTACTTTGTAATTCTTCCATGATAGATTATTTTGGGTATCTTTTATATATATATATTTTCTTTGATGTAAGGTGTTTGTTCAGATTATTGGCACACCACCCTCCTGCGACTTTTAAATTAGGGTGTTTTGTTTTCTTATCTTGAAATTGAAAAGTTGTTTAGAGCTTTGGATAAAGTTCTTTATCAGATAATGGTTTTGTAAGATTTGTCTTTCTGAGGCTTGATTTTCTTTCTTTTAGTATTGATTTTCACAAAGTAGAAGATTTTAAATTACTAAAGTCTAATTTCTTCATTATTTTTTTTAATATATCATGATTTTGGTGTTGTGTCTAAAAGTTTATTTGCAAACCTAGGTGAACCAGATATTCTCCTATGTTTTATTCTAAAATTGTTATGTTTTTGCATTTTAAGTTTATGATTAATCTTGAGGTAATTTTGTGAGATTTATAAATTACTTGTCAAGATTAACTTTTTCTTGCATTTTGATGTCCAATTGTTCCAGCACCATTTTATGAATAGGCTATTTTTTTTCCTATTGTCTTTGTGCCTTAGTCACAAAACTTAGTAGAATATATTTGTATAGACCTATTTCTGGGCTCTCTTTTCTTCTTTAATCTAGATGTCCATTTCTTGCCAATACCACACTTTCCTTATTATTGTAGCTTTATAGTAAATTTTGATTTTGGGTAGACTCAGTGTTGTTTGTTCTTTTTTTCGCTGTTATTATCACTATTTTAGTGTTTTGTTTTGTTTTGTTTTGCTTTGTTTTCTTTCCATATAAACTTCAGACTGTTTCTATGATGAACCTTAAGACACCTCCAGATTCTACTGATTACCCAATTCCAAGTCAACTTCAAAGTTTTCAAGTATTTATTTCACCCGGACGTCACTGTCATTAAAAAGTCTGTATTAGTGTACTAGGTATTCCATAATGTACCACAATCTGAGTGGCTTTAAACAAGAGAAAAAAATTATTTGTTCTTTCATAGTTTTGGAATCTGAAGTCCAAAATAAAATTGTTGAAATGGTCATTTTCTCAGAAGGCTTTAGGGCACTATCTTTCTTTGCCTTCTTCCAGCTTCTTGAGGTTGCCAGTGGAGAAGGAAATGGCAACCCACTCCAGTGTTCTTGGCTGGAGAATCCCACGGACTGGAGAGCCTGGTGGGCTGCCATCTATAGGGTCGCACAGAGTCGGACACAACTGAAGCGACTTAGCAGCAGCAGCAGAGGTTGCCAGAAACCATTAGTATTCCTTGGTCTGCAGATGTCTCTCTCCAAATATCTGCCTTCGTTCTCACACAATATTATTTCTGTATGAAACAGTATTTCTCTGTTCTTATGAAGACACTAGTCTTTGGATTAGGCATCACCATAATCCAATATGATGTCATATTGACTTGATTACACCTCAAATAAGGTCATATTCACAGTAACCACGGATGAGGAATTCAACATCTATTTGGGAGATACAACTTAATTCACAACACTGGGTGATAAAAATTGATATAAATGAACCTTTCATATGAGGCTTCATGTTAATATGGTGACACTGGTATGTTTTTAATGTTTCCTGTAACTTTAAATGCAAAAGGCATTGAAACATGTATAATATCACATATGGAATGAATCGCCAGTCCAGGTTCAATGAATGATACTGGATGCTTGGGGCTGGTGCACTGGGAAGACCCAGAGGGATGGTATGGGGAGGGAGGAGGGAGAGAGGTTCAGGATGGGGAACACGTGTATACCTGTGGTGGATTCCTGTTGATGTATGGCAAAACCAATACAATATTGTAAAGTAATTAACCTCCAATTAAAATAAATAGGTTTATATTTTTAAAAAAATGCAAAACGCTTCACGTTCTCAGGTGTGCTTTCTTGCCTTCCCGTGTGTACGTTGTTTTCCCCAAGATAGCCTCTTCAATAAAGACTGAACCGTGCAACTCTTTCAACTCTCCTCCTTCGTGGACCCCTGGTGGTACAGTGTTGAGTAGCAGGAGAGGAAACAACCTTCTGTGATACTATGATTACCTTTCAGCATTGTAGTGAGTCTGTGCCTCTGAACTACAACCTTCACAATATTTCTTTCTCGTCTATTCTGTAGGTGAGAAAGGAAGGCCAGGACAAGCTGGAATCAGAGAAATACCCTTCTACCAGGGAACTAAGGCTCTGGAAGTCTTTTTCTGGAAAGTAGGCCTTTGTTATGGAAAAAACACTCCCAACATATTTCATAATGGTTATCTTCCTCTCTCGCTGCTAGAGATATGAGGTGCACTTTTTCTTGTGTCTTGATTTGTTTAAATGTATAACCTTGTGGTGTTCTTATAGGAGAAACCTAAGAAAATACTGGGTTCACCCCAAACTGCAAATCTCGTGAGATTCACACTATTTCATACACAAACTCCAGCAATTTGTCAAAGTTAATGTTTCTGTATTCTGACTAGTTTATGATCCTGGCAGCTTCTGCTCCAGTTAAGCTTTATCTGCAATGTTTTGCCGTTGCCTGTCCCTCTGGATCTTACTGTCAGTTTGGTCTGTGCTCTCTTTTCTCTGATGGATTCGAGAAAAATATATTTTCTCAGTTTGTTCCGAATTTTTCTTGTAAGAATGGGATTGAGAACTTCAAAGCCAGGGATGAAACTGGAATCTTGTTGCTTTCAATTTTTGAAAGAAAGTTTACCTGTTTATAAGATTCTTGGTTGACTAATGTTTTAAGCCCATGCCTCTGTCTTTGCATTGCCCTCTAAACTCAGTTGTTTTGTTGAATAGTCAGTCTTTAATTGCACTGGGTTTTTTTGTATGTTATGAGTAACTTTGCTTATTTCAAAATGTCATTGTCTTTGACTCTCAGCGTTTTTACTACAACACATCCAAGTAAGATGCTGACTTTTATCATGATTTTTCTACTTCTATCATGTTACATTGGTTGAGCTTTGAATATTCTTCGAATAAACATTCTTGGTATGAAAACAACTTACTTTTGATTTATCTTTTTATGTATTGTTGGATTTGTCCTCTCAATATATATGTGTGTGTGTGTGTGTGTGTGTGTGTGTGTATGTATATATATATATGTGTGTGTGTGNTTCCTCTCAATATATGTGTGTGTGTGTGTGTGTGTGTGTGTGTGTGTATATATATATATATATGTGTGTGTGTGTGTGTGTATATATTGCATCTGTATTCAGGAGACAACTTTCTGGTGCTGTCTTTGTTAGTGGTTTGTATTAATGTAGGCTGCTCTGAAATCATAAAAGGCATGGTAACATTTCCTTTATTCCTATTAAGTTTATGTAATTTTGATGTTATTTATTCATTAAATGTTTCAAATGTTGCAAGAGAAGATATAAAGTAGTATAGGTTTTATGGGGTGTGAATGATTTTTAACAATTACTGTGAACAAGACAAAGTTTATAATCTTTATTCATTGAGTCATATTTAGTTGTGCTTTTGAAAAATTCATTTTATTGAATCTGATTTTTCTGTGGAGTAAAACTGTTCCTAATACCCACTTATTTTCTTTCTCCACTATATACTAGTTCTTTAATATGGTGCTGTTTCCGTTATTTAGTTCCTCACATTTTCTTTCAGTTTCATTTGTATTTTCCCCTAAATGTTGTTATGAAGAATATATCACATATTCAGACTGATCCCTTGTTGCATAGTGCACATCCATACTTGGCTGTGTCTGACTCTTGTGATCTTTTATGCATTTTTTTTCCAGGTAAGAATACTGGAGTAGGTTGCCATTTTTCCCTCCAGGGTATCTTCCCAACCCAGGGATTGAACCCCCTGGCTCCTGCATTGTCAGGTGGATACTTTACCACTGAGCCACCTGGGAAGCCTATTCCTTTGCTTCCATATATCTACACATGAAATTTCCTCTCAGCTTTTAGACTCGTATACATTTTTGAAATATCATATTTGTTTCCTTATTTTATGAATTATCTTGTATTATTTAGAATTGTATCTTAAACTTTTATGTTTTTAAATTTTAATTGGAAGATAATTACTTTACAATATTGGGATGGATTTTTGCCATGTATGAGTGTGAATCTGTCATATGTATACATGTGTTCCTTCCATCCTGAAACCCTCTCCCACCTCCCTCCCCACCCTAACCTTCCAGGTTGTCAACAGAATGATCCTATGTGCAGGGCAGCAAAAGAGCCACATATATAAAGAATAGACATTTGGATGCAGTGGGAGAAGAAGAGGGTGGGATGATTTGAGAGAATAGAATTGAAAGATATAGCTTACCATATGTAAAATAGATAACCAGTGTGAGTTTGATGCAAGAATTGTATCTTAATTTTAAGGGGTGTGGAGGCATAGTTCCAGACTCGGTTCCTTCTAGAACTTCACAGGTCGACAGAACCATGTGAATGTTTTCCCTACTGATTTTTTCATCTTGATAAAGTGGTTGATTGTGGTGAAATACCACTAGCTGTATCTATAGCTGTTTTTTGCACTTCACCATGTTTGGAATGAATTAGCTAGGACTTCATTATTTTCCACTAGCCCAGTTACAACTAGATGACTTTCAGGTGCCAATAATTCCACATAGAGCTATGATCCCTGTTGTCTCTAATAATAAAACATCAGTAACTGCAATATTACCAGTATTCCAAGGGTCTTCCTCACCCTAAATAGCAGTATCAGGAAGTATCACCTCCACCACCAGCGATAGATCATATTCTAAAATTCCATCTTGAAGTTTTTTCTAGGGCTACCACTGGTACCAATTGCATTAGCTTTGGCCTCTGTAAGAAAGAGTTTGACAAGATTTGAGATCATACATTTTACTATGAAAAATAGTCTATGGTGAATTTGGCTAGTTGCTCATGATCAAGCTAGAGAAAATAAAAGGATGATCTCTGGGATTCAAATTACTAGTTTAAGTTCCACATAAATGACTGAGATATTCTATATCTGCTCTCAAATAAATTCATGTCCTGAAGCCTCAAGGCCACACTTTCTGAAAATCAAGTTCTGTGAGGAGCTAAATTACAATACAAATTGAATTCTCAACTTTGTAGTGAAACTTCAGTTAAAATTAGGGCATTTATATGGTGGGGGGGAGGGATAGCATCCTGAAAATTGAAAATGGAACATATGGTTAGATCCTGATGAACCTAGGAACACTGACATCTAGATGCTACCAAGTTGTATTTGCCTGTAAAAATGGCTCTTCTACCACTGACTGTGGAGTTTAACTCTCCTTTTCCCAAAGAAATTGTGATTATCTCCACTGAATTAGCTTCCATACATGGAACTGATAATGCTCTTCAGAACCTACTCCCATCACCCTTCTTTGTTTCTAGGCACAGAACAAATGCCATAAGGCCATAAAGGATGAGAAGCAAAGTGTTAGCCACATAGTTGTTCCATACAACAAGAAAACATGGCTGTTTAAATTAGAAAAAAAAAAATCTGAGAAGTATATTTAGGAAATAATTAAGGATATGGCCTTCATTGTAAAAGAAATATAAACTTGGATCAAGCCTAATTTTTTGACTTCTGTCCACTAAACCAAGAGTCTAGATTTGGTGTTTTTGCTTGAAGATTTTAAAATGTCTACAACAGTTTGTGTGGTATATCTTCTGAAACACAGACCCATTGTCCACCATAAATAAGTTGAATTGCCAGAACTTCTTTTATATGCTAGAGAGAAGTTCATGGAGGTTGGAATGTTAGAGCAGATTTATTTTGTAAAAATTGTTCACCTGCCCCAGCGATCTGGAAGACAAACCTTTTACCACAATTGTGAGAAAGCTCAACCATTCTTAAAGAGCTCTGTGGTGATCATGTGGGTCTCTCTGGTGGTTCAGATGGTACATAATCTTCCTGCAATGCAAGATACCTGGGTTCAGTCCCTGGGTCAGGAAAACCCTGGAGAAGGGAATGGCAACCCAGTCCAATATTCTTGCCTAGAGAATTCCATGGACAGAGGAGCCTGGTGGGTTAGTCCATGGGGTTGCCAAGAGTTGGACACAACTGAGCAACTCACACTGTCACTTTCTTTTTCATGGTCATTCTGTAAGTCAGAAATCAAAATGGAAATTTTAGCCTTGAACTAGGATCCCTAAATTCAATGGGTGTAACTGGATCCTAGGGCAACAGGACCAAATTATGGCATTTTAATCACTAATGGTAAGGAGTATGTGGTTACAATAATGGACAATGGAGTCAAAGCAAGTTAATCATTGTGTTGCTATAATAAATAGGGCAGTCTACTAAAAACTTTTTTGGCTTGTATAAGCAAATGAGTTTAGAATAGAATGAGCAGAAATCCAATTTTATTCATGAAAACAGAGCCATGACCCCTAAGGGGATGCTGGGTCCCTTTTATAAAGGACCCATCCAACCTGTCAACATTTGTACTGTTGAATATATCTCCCAGACTTCTCCATGGGGAATAGAGAAATTTACCAGGGTGACCATATTTTATGGAGAAGAAAAAAGTCATACTTTTCTATGATTACTATACATTGGCTCAAAACTGATAATAATTCCTGGAAATCAAAAACATCATCCCAGTAACCTTAGGATCTGATAGTCTAAAAGTGTAAATGTCAAAGAGAAATGTTTTTTCCAAGAGAGACAATAATAATTCTATTGAATTAGAAGTTTAACTTACATTAGGCCATTTTGTGGTTCTTCACGTCTTTAAATCAATAATCAGCTAAACAAATTATTCAACACTTTAGTATACTGTATGGGGTGATTTTTTTTTTTTTAAATTATTACCAAGGGGAAACTGTGGTCTTAAAAAATGGAGATAAGGAAGAAAAAACCATATCTGGAATATAAGAGATCCCTTACATATCCCTTACCATGTCCTGGGATTAAAATAAATGAAAAACTTCAACAATACAATTTATATAGGATAGCTAATGATGGAGGCCCATAAGATTAAGGTTTAGTTCACCTCAGCAGGCAAACATCCAGGGTCAGCTGAAGTGACTGATAACAGCAAAGGGAGTATGGAATGGTAGTAAGTGAAGGTAGTTATAAACACTAGGTGTAACCCCATGATCAGTTGCTGAAATAAGGGATGAAAAATTATGAGAATGTTTTTCTTATGAATGTATGTGTGCATGCTGCTTTGTCACTCAGTTGCATCTGACTCTTTGGGATCCTATGGACTGCACTGCACCAGGTTTCTCTGTCCATGGAATATTCCAGGCAAGAATACTAGAGTGGGTTGCCATTTTCTATTCCAGGAGATCTCCCTGACCCATGGATTGAACCTGTATCTCCTGCATCTCTTGTATTGGCAAGTGGATTCTTTACTATCGGAACCATGAAGGAAGCCCTATTAGTATATATAAATATTTTTTTTATCTACCACAAGACATATTCTTCATAGTTAGTTTTGTTATGATATTTAAGTTACAAATGTCAAAGGAGAAGAATAAACATTACCTGAAGATTTTGCATGCTTCTTTGGGGAAGGAATTACTATATTCTCAGATGTATTACATTGTCATCCCTCTTTATCTGGAGATTCCTAATGGATCAAGGATATGTGAATGGGCTCTAATGTGAGAAGAGGTAGTCCATGATCAGTTTTATGTGTCATGTTAGCAAGGCTGAGGTCTCCAGTTTTCCAAATACTAGCCTAGGTGATACTGTGAAGGCATTTTGCAAAGATGACTAAAGTCCAAATCAACTGACTCTAAGTGAGACTATTATTCTAAATAATCTAGATGGGCCTGATTCCATCACTTAAAGGCCGTAAGAACTGAATTGAGGCTTCACTGAAGAATGAATTCTGGTTGTAGATTGCAGCTTTAGGTGATGCCAGAGAGTTCCAGTTTACATTTCCTGACATTCCTGACAAATCTGACTAGTACCAATTCCAACAATCGTGTGAGACCATTCATAACATATGATTATCTCCTACTGGTTTTCTTTCTCTGGTTGGTCCGTGAGTGACACATATTCAGTGACCAAAAGTGGTATACTAGCCAAATATAGCCAAGCATAGAAGGAAAGTAACCAATAATTATGTATAAGCACATAGGCTAAATAGAAACATAAACTAACAATTTGAAGGATGATTTTCTATTGCATATTGAAATCTGAAACAACATATTAAAGTGAATTCCTTAAAGACATTAGATAANTTCTTTGGTGTTTAAGTGTCTCTATTTCATTTGGATGATTAATTGACATTTTTTGTTTCCAAAATTATTTATTATCATGAGATTCATTTTCCCTGTCATTTGTGAAGCATTCTGATTCACCTGATTTTAAAGAAACAAATGGTAAAAAATAGATTATTTTTCATTCATGTATATATATTTATGTACATATTATTTTTTGGTCTATTATGAACTGCATTCTCACTGTCTCCAGTGTCAGCAACATTTTGATTCTATTAATTTGGTTCCAGATTTGCCTAGATAAAGTTACCTTTTCTTATACATTACATAAATTGACACACTGAATTTCTAGAATAAAATGGCTCTTTACTATGAAGTTTAGAATCTAATGTTTGATCAATCTTTAATGTTTGTTCAGGGGCCATCTTATCACATTCAAATTGCCAAATGTGTTACAGAAGGACCAAGTGACAGAGATAAAACTTAACAGACTTCATCTTTTAATTGAAGATATTAAATGCACGAACTAGATATTCAGTAGTATACTGCTATGTTTGATCAGCATACATATTAATGTATACAATGTAGATTAATGTAAATTTCCTAGAGGTTGCTTTTATAAATACTCTGGGGATATACAACTCATTTTCTCATTTTTACATCAATATGGAGGAAACATAATAAAGTTTAAAATTATTTCCAGTAAGTGTTAAAAATAAATATTTACTTAGCTTGCTGACTCTCTTAAAAAATATGTATAAAATATAATACCTTGTTAGATTGTGGGCTAGACGTTTAGAGCAGATATTTTATTCCCTTAAATCCACAAAGCTACTAAATGGTTTAAACAGAATTTATAATCAATTTAACTGATGGAATAAATTATTGAATGTTATTGGACTCTTTTAGTACAAACATAAATAGTTTACACACTAATTTCGTAAAAATCAAATGGCAACAGCCAAAAAAAGGTAACTGTTAGCTAGGAGTAAAGGAAGGAATGAATCCAATTGAATGGGTCTCTCTCTTCTCCCTGGCCCCGTTGCATGAAAGCAAAAATACACGTGTGCACACACATGCACGTGCACATGCACACACACACACACACACACACACACTATCCCAGAGTTTTTAAAGTATTAATTTTAGTATTTGCTTGGCTCTGTTTAACATTAAAGATATGTGTGTGCTCACTCAGTCATATATGACTCTTTGTGACCCCATGAACTGCAGCCTGCCAGGCTGCTCTATCATGAAATTTTCCAGGCAAGAATACTGGAGTGTGTTGCCCTTTCCTAGTCCAAAGGATCTTCCTGACCCAGGGATTGAATCCTCCTCTTTTGACTTCCCTGCATTGGCAAGTGGATTCTTTATCACGGAACCACTTGGGAAGCCCAAAATATGTACCACAGGGTCAAAAATCAGATGTGAAATACAAAGGTAAAATAATTTATCTACAAAAACTATTTGGATAAATCTCCAATAGCACAAAGCTACTTTTTAATTTAATATTAAATGTGTAGAAATGAATGAAACATTCAGGCAGGTGAATAATGAAGTTTTATTTCTACCAGTAAATCACTTTTCCTGAGATTTAATTCCAAATAATGACATTGTTATATACCAATATGAAGAGAATATTTAGGACAAAAATTATATGCACATTCTGTTCTATTGGTTATAATGTGTTGTAAATAAGAAATAGAAACATCACAATGCTATGTACCATGTAAGTACATCCTGAAGAAATAAAATCGTTAGTTATTATGCTTAATTTAGACAATATATTAACATTAAACAGCACTTCAAAAAAAGAGGTAGACTATCTTAAGGGACATAAAATTTAAATAGATACTAATATATAATAAAATACTTTGGCCACCTCATGCGAAGAGTTGACTCATTGGAAAAGACTCTGATGCTGGGAGGGATTGGGGGCAGGAGGAGAAGGGGAAGACAGAGGATGAGATGGCTGGATGGAATCACCAACTTGATGTACATGAGTTTGGGTGAACTCTGGGAGTTAGTGATGGACAGGGAGGCCCGGTGTGCTGCGATTCTAGGGTCGCAAAGAGTTGGACATGACTGAGCGACTGAACTGAACTGAATATGTCCACACTACAAGGATAAAAAAATTAATAAAAAAGACATTATTTCCCATAGACTCCTACCTACCATAGGGGGGAAGAAATCATTTGAGAGAAAAACAGAATCAACAGGAGGAAAAAGACAATGAGCATTAATTTGATATAGTTTTAATGACATTTAAAAATTTTTGAAGGAATGAAATAATTTACTGAATCAAGAATACAAGAAATAGTAGAGAAAAAACAGGGAGGCCTGGCATGCTGCAATTCATGGGGTCTCAGTCTCACGACTGAGCACCTGAATTGAACTGAATGAAAAAATTAAGAAAAATTGCAGAGAATGGAATACTTCCAAATTCATTCCCCAATGCCACCATCACTCTGATAACCAAAACCAGACAAAGACAAAAAAAAAAAAAAAAGAAAAGAAAAAAAGAAAACTACAGGCCAATATCAATGATGCAAAACTCCTCAACAAAATTCTAGCAAACAATTCAGCAACACATCAAAAAGTTCATATACCATAATCAAGTTGGGTTTACTCCAGGGATGCAAGGATTCTTCAATATATGCAAATCAATCAATGTGATACACCATATTAAAAAACTGAAAGATAAAAACCATATGATAATCTCAATAGATGAAGAAAAAGCCTTTGACAAAATTCAGCACCCATTTATGATTTAAACTCTTCAAAAAATAGGCCTAGACGGAACCTACCTCAACACTCAGTTCAGTCACTCAGTCGTGCCCAACTCTCCACAACCCCATGAATCACAGCATGCCGGGCCTCCCTGTCCATCACCAACTCCTGGAGTCTACTCAGGCTCATGTCCATTGAGTCGGTGATGCCATCCGGCCATCTTGTCCTCTGTAGTCCCATTCTCCTGCCCACAGTCGCTCCCAACATCAGGGTCTTTTCCAATGAGTCAACTCTTCTCATGGGCCATATATGATAAGCCCAGAGCAAACATTCTCAGTGGTGAAAAACTGAAATCATTTCCTCTAAGATCAGGAACAAGACAAGGGTGTCCACTCTCACCACTATTATTCAACATAGTTTTGAAAATCCTAGCTACAGCAATCAGAGAAGAAAAAGAAATGAAAGGAATCCAGATCAGAAAAGAAGTAAAGCTCTCATTATTTGCAGATGACATTACACTATACCTGGAAAACCTTAAAGATACTACCAGAAAATTACTAGAGCTAATCAGTGAATTTATCAAAGTTGCAGGATACAAAATCAATACACAGAAATCACGTGCATTACTATATACTAACAATGAAAAATCAGAAATAGAAATCAAGGAATCAATCCCATTCACCATTGCAACAAAAACAATAAAATATCTAGGAATAAATCTACCTAAGGAGACAAAAGAACTGTATACAGAAAATTATAAGCTAGTTAAGCTTAAAAGCTTTTACACACAAAGGAAACTACAAACAAGGTGAAAAGACAGCCCTCAAAATGGGAGAAAATAATAACAGTTGAAACAACTGACAAAGGATTAATTTCCAAAATATACAAGCAGCTCATACAAGTCAATACCAGAAAAACAACCCAATCAAAAAGTGGGAAAAAGCCCTAAAGAGACATTTCTCCAAAGAAGACATACAGATGGCTAACAAACACATGAAAAGATGCTCAACATTGCTCATTATTAGAGAAATGATAATCAAAACTACAATGAGATATTACATCACACTGGTCAGATTGGCCATCATCAAAAGGCTACAATAAATGCTGGAGAGGGTGTGGAGAAAAATAACCCTCTTGCACTGCTGGTGGAAATGTAAATTGATACAGCCACTATGGAAGATGGTATGGAGATTACTTTAAAAACTAGGAATAAAGTGAATATATGACCCAGCAATCCACTCCCAGGCACATACCCCGAGAAAACCAACATTGAAAAAAACAATGTACCCCCAATATTCACTTCAGCACTATTTACAATAGCTAGAACATGGAAAGAAACTAGATGTCCATCAACAGACGAATGGAGGGTTCATGTTGATGTATGGCAAAATCAATACAATATTGTAAAGTAAAAAAATAAATGAAATCTGAAAAAATAAAAAGAAGCTGTGGTACACATACACAATGGAATATTATTCAGCCATAGAAAAGAACACATTTGAGTCTGTTCCAATGAGGTGGATGAACCTAGAGCCTCTTATACAGAGTGAAGTAAGTCAGAAAGAGAAAGATAAATATTGTATACTCATGTGTATATATGGAATCTAGAAGGATGGTATTGATGAATTTGTTTGCAAGGCAACAATGGAGAAACAAAGAGAACAGAGTTATTGACACCGAGAAGAGTGGTGGAGAGGGTGAGATGTATGGAGAGAGTAACATGGAAACTTACATTACCATATGTAAAATAGATAGCTGATGAGAATTTGCTAAATGACTCAGGAAACTCAAACAGGGGCTCTGTATCATACTAGAGGGGTGGGATGGGGAGGAAG
>SJYQ01001388.1:131583-154182 GCA_006410935.1 Redunca redunca | reverse complement strand
CTCCACACCCTCTCCAGCATTTATTGCTTGCAGACTTCTGGATCGCAGCCATTCTGACTGGTGTGAAGTGGTACCTCATTGTGGTTTTGATTTGCATTTCTCTGATAATGAGTGATGTTGAGCATCTTTTCATGTGTTTATTAGCCATCCGTATGTCTTCTTTGGAGAAATGTTTATATTTTACTTCTTAAAATCCACAGAATGATCTCTTTCACCTTCTTTCTCCAGAACGAGAGACTTTTTCTGTGTGTTCTTTTCTTTTATACTTCTCATGTGAGATATACTATTCATTTATGTATAAAATCACTTTACATTTATTTTTTTCAGCTGATATTTGTGCCAAAGCACTGTATTTTATATAAAGATCAAATTAATTTTTATGAAAGTCAATATGTTTATAAAGATCTCAATATACATATATTCATACCTTTATCTTCTGAAAAGATAAAGTACAATTGGCTTTAGTTTGAATAAGAAGTAGAGCTGAGTGTATTATAAAATATCATCCACAAGAAAAAGGTTATACAGCAGAGCGTTTAGGTAAGCTATTTGTTTGTTTTTAATACTTTGCTTAATAGACAAGGAAACTACAAGGTAGGGTGGGGTAGAAAGAGGAAAAGTAGAATGCTTACATACATCAGGGAAGTCAAATGAAAGATAAGAGTTTAAACGTTTTCTGGTTCTTGGATATAGACAAGAGTGGCACAGCTTATCTATCTTGATCCTGGGGAACTGATATAAAAACCTGAGGAAATCTAGTTGGACTAGTTTCCAGGTAAGAATTTTCTTGGCATTCTTAGGAAGTTTAATGTCTGTTTGCTTGTTTTGTTTTTCTGAATCTTATAGTCTGTGGAGGGCTTCCCATGTGGCTCAGTTGGTTAAGACTCTGCCTTGCAAGAGAGCTGGGTTCGATCCCTTGGTTGGGAAGATACCCTGGAGAAGGGAAAAGCTACCCACTCCAGTATCCTGGACTAGAGAATTCCATGGACTGTATAGTCCATGGGGTTTCAAAGAGTCTGAAATGACTGAGTGACTTTCAGTCACTTAATCTGATGAAAATTGTTTAGTGCCTTTCAGCCATAAGAATTAGGTTTTTAGTAGTCAGTGGATGTTACTGGTACAAAGGGACCCACTGACATCAAATCAAAAGCAAGGTCAAGACAGGCTGCTGTTCCATCAAGGCATAGGTTGAACATTTCTGAGTCTCAGTCAAGGACCAGACAGGACAGGAAGTGGTCATGATCTAGTCAACAAGCCCTGCTTCCTGTCATCACAAAGTTAAAAGTGAATGTTTGTGATGTTTGTGGCCCTGTCTTTGTGAAAAGTGAGCCATTGTATAAAGAATATATTGTTTATACACAAAGTACATGTTATACAAACCCTATGATTGGTAATAACAAAAAAATAACACACTTTTGGAGCAAATTATGCCCTAACCTTGGTATTTTACAAGGAAACTTGAAGGCTATGTTTACTTAAACATTACCTAATAACATTTGCTGGAATTTCTCAGTTCATCCTTATTTAACACAGGCTACAATCCATTGTGCTGCTGCTGCTGCTGCTAAATCGCTTCAGTCATGTCCGACTCTGTCCAACCCCATAGACAGCAGCCCACCAGGCTCTGCCATCCCTGGGATTCTCCAGGAAAGAACACTGGAGTGGGTTTTCATTTCCTTCTCTATTGTAAGCAGTGCTAAACTTGTATTTCTTAGGCTTTAGTTTTTAGATACATCTATACTGGTGAGTAAAATGTACAAAAATATTAAAAACACGTTTTAAATGACTCATGGCTCTAGAATTCTTAGGGATTCTGATTCCATATTTCTGAATCCCAAAGATTTAACCCTCTCAGCAAACGGGAAATGAGTAGACTACAATGTGTGAAGTTCTAAATTGTGATTGACTCTGTTACTGTACATTTATCTTTGCACTTGAGAAAACTCCAACAAAATCTAAAATCAAGCAGAGATTGAATAAGTTCAGTTCTATAATTGCTGTATTTCTGGTAGTATCTATAAGTAACAATGTTTTACTCATTCTTTTTTCAAGGTGCTATAGAATTTTGCTCTTCTAAATCTAAGGAAAATGCCATCACTGCTAGCACAGGATAACTTGTTTCCTTAGTTTCTGCTTCCACTATTTGACACTTACCTCTTACCTCTTATGCGGTCTTTTTAAGTGAAAACTTTATTTCTTTATTCCTTATATTAATAATCATTTTAGTCCTCTTTTAAAATGCAAATAATCCCTCTAACTTTTAAAAAAGTATTATTTCCCTCATTTCTGTCTTTTAAGTCTCACAAAACATCTTATGGCCCACAATAATTTGGAACAATAAAAAAATGGAATTCTAGTTTAATTAGGCTGATACCATATGAACCCACTACAAATAAATATCAGGTTAGTATTCACACATACTACTTTTAACCAGATTTAATATATACTGTAAGTAAATATATTCACAAAATCAAGTTTTAATAAATGAAATATCTACTCTTATACCTGAGAACACAGCAATCATTTCCAAATTGGATGGGAAGTATTTTTACCATCTTGAATTTTTTCCTCTTCAAGCTGTGGAATTCCTCCTTTAATATCCTGTAACTTAATACTGAGATACATGGTTAACTAATCTTAAACTATTATGGATGTGATAAGAAACAGGAGAAGAGAAAAAAATATGTAGAAATTATCTCAAACTAAGTTTTTTTAAATTCTTACACCTATTAAAATACTCAATTCTGAATTGGATCACATTTTGGAGCTATTGTAAATCTGTTTAGTGAGCTCATTGCAATAAACTCAACCTAATCCAGCTAATGTCCTTTCCACAGTTATCCTCAGTTTGAAATTTCATCCCTGTGTGTTCCTAAGTTTCTGTTACTATTTGCTATGTATCACATTTTATGGGTCATACTTTGTCACACACACACGTTTTTTTAACCTGAGTTTAATGATAGATGCAGACAAGAGAAAGTGGAAGAGTATAATAAACCAAACAATAGATGCACTAAAATGTTTCTGTCTTTATCCTTGCAATCTGGGAATATGTCACCTGTTTATGGCAAAAGTGACTTTGTAAGTTATGACTAAGTTAAGAAACAAGATGAAATTTTATTCTGGGTTATCTGGGTGAATCTAAGAGTAAGAGAGAAAGACCAAAATCAGATAAGGAGACGTGGTGGTGATGCAAATGGAGTAAGAGTTTGGAAGATGCCACACTGCTGTCTCTGAAAATGGAAAAAGAATCCCCAAGCCAATAAATATGAGAGCCCACTTGAAGGAGGGCTTCCCTGGTAACTCAGCTGGTAAAGAATCTGCCTGCAATGCAGAAGACCCCAATTTGACTCCTGGGTCAGAAAGATCCCTGGAGAAGGGATAGCCTATCCATTCTAGTGTTCTTGATCTTTCCTGGTGCCTTAGTTGGTAAAAATCCATCTGCAATGTCAGAGACTTGGGTTCAATCTCTGGGTTGGAAAGATCCCCTGGTGGAGGACATGGCAACCCATTCCAGCATTCTTGCTTGGAGAATCCCCATAGACAGAGTAGCCTGGCAGACTATATCTGTGGGGTCACTAAGAGTTGGACTCAACTGAACGACTAAGTACACACACACACACACACTAGAAGGTGAAAAAGATAAGGAAACAAATTCTTTCCTAGTACTCAGCAGAAATTGTTACAGTTTGTTTATAAAAACAATATGAAACTAAGGGGATAAATCCTGAAGTTCATCAGTGTCTAATAAAACAATTATTTCAGAGGAAGCCATAGATTTTGAGGCAAGGGAAGATTAACCTCCTTGTAGAAGGTGTGAAGAGATATTTTCACAGTTAAAGGAGGATCAGAACAATTTAGAAGTTTAAGTTCCATGGGATTCAACTGTAGGTGCATTCCAATTTTCAAAATTCCACTCCTACAAAATTGATTCCCTACTTCAAAATAATGGACCTTGAATATTTTGGAATTTATTTTGTGGTATAACTTGATCCCTAGCAGGATTAAATTTAGGGCTTTATATTCAGAAATTTTAACCATGGAGCTGTAAGAGTTTAGGATATTCAAAGAAGCAAGAGGTTGGGCTTGGCAGTTAATATTATGAGTTCTTCTTTTAATCCCTAAATTCTCTAGTATATTTTAAAACAAACACCTAACCTTATTATACTGTTTATTTTGACAACATTTCTTATGGTACCAAATAATTTGTTACCTAATACCCTTTGTTGTCTAATCTCTTGATTACAAGTGATGTTTTAAGTCATTGTTTTGTGAATTTCCATGTTTTACCACATAATATGATGTACGAACACTGTCTTTATCATTGGAAATACTGTCATTAGTATTTGTAATCATATAAGATCACTATGGATAAACTACACAATTCAAATTACCCATTTTAGGGTTCTGTTCCACTAAAAACATTTGCTGTACTAAATTTTATATCTGAAAACAAGAAAAGCAGAACTTACTAAAGAATATACATAAAAGCATTTGTTAGAGGCATCATTGAAAGTGAAGTCACTCAGTCACGTCTGACTTTTCGTGACACCATGGACTGTTACCTCCCAGTATCCATCCACAGGGTTTTTCAGGCAAGAGTACTGGAATGGATTGCCATTTCCTTCTCCAGGGGATCTTCCCAACCCAGGAATTGAACTCTGGTCTCCTGCATTGCAGGCAGACTTTTTAACATTTGAGCTACTATTTAATCCCTGCGACAACATTGGGGATCATTAAAAATCTAAGTAAGGCTGATTTTTTTTTTTTCCATCTACAGTTAGACCCTGAAATCAGTAGGGCTATCAGCAAAGAAATATAGGCACAAATTAGGGGAGGCAAGGAAATTCTTGAATCTCTGAGGATGTGCTGGGACCCACAGTTCAGTTCAGTTCAGTCTCTCAGTCGTGTCTGACTCTTTGCAACCCCATGAATCCCAGCATGCCAGGCCTCCTCGTCTATCACCAAATTCCAGAGTTCACTCAGACTCATGTCCATCGAGTCAGTGATGCCATCCAGCCATCTCATCCTCTGTTGTCTCCTTCTCCTCATGCCCCCAATCCCTCCCAGCATCAGAGTCTTTTCCAATGAGTCAACTCTGCATGAGGTGGCCAAAGTACTGGGGATTCAGCATTATCATTCCTTCCAAAGAAATCTCAGGGCTGATCTCCTTCAGAATGGACTGGTTGGATCTCCTTGCAGTCCAAGGGACTCGCAAGACTCTTTCCAACAACACAGCATCAACTCTTTGGCACTCAGCTTTCTTCACAGTCCAACTCTCACATCCATATATGACCACAGGAAAAGCCATAGCCTTGACTAGACGGACCTTAGTTGGCAAAGTAATGTCTGCTTTTCAACATGCTATCTAGGTTGGTCATAACTTTTCTTCCAAGGAGTATCTTTTAACTTCACGGCTGCAGTCACCATCTGCAGTGATTTTGGAGCCCCCCAAAATAAAGTCTGACACTGTTTCCACTGTTTCCCCATCTATTTCCCAGGAAGTCATGAGACCGGATGCCATGATCTTTGTTTTCTGAATGTTGAGCTTTAAGCCAACTTCTTCGCTCTCCACTTTCATTTTCATCAAGAGGTTTTTTAGTTCTTCTCTTCACTTTCTCCCATAAGGGTGGTGTCATCTGCATATCTGAGGTTATTGATATTTCTCTCAGCAATCTTGATTCCAGGTTTTGCTTCTTCCAGCCCAGCATTTCTCATGATGTACTCTGCATATAAGTTAAATAAGCAGGGTGACAATATACAGCCTTGATGTACTCCTTTTCCTATTTGGAACCAGTCTGTTGTTCCATGTTCAGTTCTAACTGTTGCTTTCTGACCTGCATTTAGGATTCTCAAGAGGAAGGTCAGGTGGTATGGTATTCCCATCTCTCTCAGAATTTTCCACAGTTTATTGTGATCCACACAGTCAAAGGCTTTGGCATAGTCAATAAAACAGAAATATGTTTTTCTGGAACTCTTTTACTCTTTCTATGATCCAGTGGATGTTGGCAATTTGATCTCTGGTTCCTCTGTCTTTTCTAAAACCAGTTTGAACATCTGGAAGTTCACGATTCACATATTGCTGAAGCCTGGCTTGGAGAATTTTGAGCATTACACCTAAACCCTCCTTAGTCTCTCAATACCTGGGTGTCACCTAGATAGAGATATTCCACAGGAAAAGATAATGCCCTTTATCATAAAGCAAAACATACACCTGGCCCCAGTATTGGATGATCTTAAGAAATCCATCAGGAGGTAAAGGAGCCTAATTACTGCCTCGCATCAATGGCAGAAGAGACAATAATGTGACCAGCTGTAATCTCTCATACCCTACACTGACTTTTTGGGATTAAAAGAGAAACATAGCTACTGTTTCTCCTCCATCTTCAACATTTCAAGCTGTTTCTGTTTCCTTCTGTACAGTGAAGAGAATTCTGGGAAATGTAGTTGATTGAATATCAATCCTGTAATAGCACCCAGAATGTTGGAAACCATATAATGCTATTACTGCGTATTCACTGCAGATTGGAATCAGAGTTGAAGTAGTGTCCAAATGACCACTAGTTCTACTTGAATTTGAGTCGTTAATTGTAGGGAGTTTAGGGGCTCTGCTATAAAGCTCAGGATGTTGGAGAAGAGCAGTAGTGGGAGGATAGTGGGCTAGTGGCTAATCAGTTCACTTCAGTCGCTCAGTCATGTCCGACTCTTTACGATCCCATGAATCGCAGCACGCCAGGCCTCCCTGTCCATCACCAACTCCCGGAGTTCACTCAGACTCACGTCCTTCAAGTCAGTGATGTCATCCAGCCATCTCATCCTCTGTCGTCCCCTTCTCCTCCTTCCCCCAATCCCTCCCAGCATCAAAGTCTTTTCCAATGAGTCAACTCTTCGCATGAGGTGGCCAAAGTACTGGAGTTTCAGTTTTAGCATCATTCCTTCCAAAGAAATCCCAGGGCTGATCTCCTTCAGAATGGCCTGATTGGATCTCCTTGCAGTCCAAGGGACTCTCAAGAGTCTTCTCCAACACCACAGTTCAAAAGCATCAATTCTTCAGTGCTCAGCCTTCTTCACAGTCCAAATTTTACATCCATACATGGCTACTGGAAAAACAATAGCCTTGACTAGACAGACCTTAGTTGGCAGAGTAATGTCTCTGCTTTTGAATATGCTATCTAGGTTGTTCATAACTTTTCTTCCAAGGAGTAAGTGTCTTTTAATTTCATGGCTGCAGTCACCATCTGCAGTGATTTTGGAGCTCAAAAATATAAAGCCTGACACTGTTTCCACTGTTTCCCCATCTATTTCCCATGAAGTGATGGGACCAGATGCCATGATCTTCGTTTTCTGAATGTTAAGCTTTAAGCCAACTTTTTCACTCTCGTATTTCACGTTCATCAAGAGGCTTTTTAGTTCCTCTCCAGTTTCTGCCATAAGGGTGGTGTCATCTGCATATCTGAGGTTATTGGTATTTCTCCTGGCAATCTTGATTCCAGCTTGTGTTTCTTCTAGTCCAGCGTTTCTCATGATGTACTCTGCAGAGAAGTTAAATAAGCAGGGTGACAATATACAGCCTTGATGTACTCCTTTTCCTATTTGCAGCCACTCTGTTGTTCCATGTCCAGTTCTAACTGTTGCTTCCTGACCTGCATATAGGATTCTCAAGAGCAAGGCCAGGTGGTCTGGTATTCCCATCTCTCACTGAATTTGTCACAGTTTATTGTGATCGACCCAGTCAAAGGCTTTGGCATAGTCAATAAAACAGAAATAGATGTTTTTCTGGAACTCTCTTGCTTTTTCCATGATCCAGTGGATGTTGGCAATTTGATCTCTGGTTCCTCTGCCTTTTCTAAAACCAGCTTAAACATCTGGAAGTTCACGGTTCATGTATTGCTGAAGCCTGGCTTGGAGAATTTTGAGCATTGCTTTACTAGCATGTGAGATGAGTGCAATTGTGCGGTAGTTTGAGCATTCTTTGCCTTTCTTTGGGATTGGAATGAAAACTGACCTTTCCCCGTCCTGTGGTCACTGCTGAGTTTTCCAAATTTGCTGGCGTATTGAGTGCAGCACTTGCACAGCATTATCTTTCAGGATTTGAAATAGCTCTACTGGAATTCCATCACCTCCACTAGCTTTGTTGATAGTGATGATATCTAAGGACCAGTTGGCTTCACATTCCAGGCTGTCTGGCTCTAGATGACTGATCACACCATCGTGATTATCTTGGTTGTGAAGATCTTTTTTGTACAGTTCTTCTGTGTATTCTTGCTACCTCTTCTTAATATCTTCTGTTTCTATTAGGTCCATACCATTTCTTTCCTTTATCGAGCCCATCTTTGCATGAAATATTCCCTTAGTATCTCTAAATTTCTTGAAGAGATCTCTAGTCTTTCCCATTCTGTTGTTTTCCTCTATTTCTTTGCATTGATCACTGAAGGAGGCTTTCTTATCTCTTCTTGCTATTCTTTGGAACTCTGCATTCAGATGCTTATATCTTTCCTTTTCTTCTTGGCTTTTAGCTTCTCTTCTTGTCCCAGCCATTTGTAAGGCTACCCCATACAGCCATTTTGATTTTTTTCATTTCTTTTCCATGGGGGTGGTCTTGACCCCTGTCTCCTGTACAATATCACGAACCTCCATCTATAACTGATCAGCCACTCTATCAGATCTAGGCCCTTATATCTATTTCTCACTTCCACTGTATAATCATAAGGGATTTGATTTAGGTCATACCTGAATAGTCTAGCGGTTTTCCCTACTTTCTTCAATTTCAGTCTGAATTTGATAATAAGGAGTTCATGATCTGAGCCACAGTCAGCTCCTGGTCTTGTTTTTGTTGACTGTATAGAGTTTCTCCATCTTTGGCTGCAAAGAATATAATCAATCTGATTTCAGTGTTGACCATCTGGTGATGTCCGTGCGTAGAGTCTTTTCTTGTGTTGTTGGAAGATTGTGTTTTCTATGACCAGTGCAATTTCTTTGCAAAACTCTATTAGCCTTTGCCCTGCTTCATTCTGTATTCCAAGGCCAAATTTGCCTGTTACTCCAGGTGTTTCTTGACTTCCTACTTTTGCATTNCAGGTGTTTCTTGACTTCCTACTTTTGCATTCCAGTCCCCTATAATGAAAAGGACATCTTTTTGGGGTGTTAGTTCTAAAAGGTCTTGTAGGTCTTCATAGAACCATTCAACTTCAGCTTCTTCAGAGTTACTGGTTGGGGCATAGTCTTGGATTATCATGATATTGAATGGTTTGCCTTTGAGACGAACAGAGATCATTCTGTCATTTTTGAGATTGCATCCAAGTACTGCATTTTGTTGACCATGATGGCTACTCCATTTCTTCTGAGGGATTCCTGCCCGCAGTAGTAGATGTAATGGTCATCTGAGTTAAATTCACCCTTCCAGTCCATTTTAGTTCGTTGATTCCTAGAATGTCAATGTTCACTTTTGCCATCTCTTGTTTGACCACTTCCAATTTGCCTTGATTCATGGACCTGACATTCCAGGTTCCTATGCAATATTGCTCTTTACAGCATTGGACCTTGCTTTATCACCAATCACATCCACAACTGGGTATTGTTTTTGCTTTGGCTCCATCCCTTCATTCTTTCTCGAGTTATTTCTCCACTGATCTCCAGTAGCATATTGGGCACCTACTGACCTGGGGAGTTCCTCTTTCTGTATCCAATCATTTTGCCTTTTCATACTGTTCATGGGGTTCTCAAGGCAAGAATATTGAAGAGGTTTGTCATTCTCTTCTCCAGTGGACCACATTCTGTCAGACCTCTCCACCATAACCCGCCTGTCTTTTGGTTGCCCCACGGGCATGGCTTAATTTCATTGAATTAGACAAGGCTGTGGTCCTTGTGTGATTAGATTGACTAGTTTTCTGTGAGTATGGTTTCAGTGTGTCTGCCCTCTGATGCCCTCTTGCAATACCTACCATCTTACTTGGATTTCTCTTACCTTGGACGTGGGGTATCTCTTCACGTCTTCTCCTGCAAAGTGCAGCCGCTGCTTCTTACCTTGGTAACAANGAGGAAACTAAAGTTAATTTGACCCTTAAATCTCATTTTATTCCTAAAACTCTAGAGATTCTAGTACATTATTTCTTCAATTCTAATAGTATTTTCCTGAGTATATAAAATCTCCATTAACAGATAAACTTGATTTGCATTTTTATAATATCTTTTGGCCTTGACCAATCTACCATTAATATATGTGGTAAATCTAAATGACAGCAATTTTAAAATTGCAATCCATTATGCTATTTGTAGTGATAGTCCTTAGGTCCTTTTAATAGGTTATATTTTAAATAATTCAGTTTTTTAGATAAAAGTAGTTTGATAACTAGTATTTTCAGGTAATTTTTTTAAAAAGTGTTTGATGAAGGCTTTGCCTGGAAACCCATCTGGGAAAACCAATGAAATATGTCCTACAAAGTGAGTAAAGTCATGGTTGATGAATTTGGTGATTGTCTTAATAATTTATTTCACCTTTCTATATTCAATGATAATGGTGTAGAAGAGAACGTATTGACTACTTAGTATGTCCCAGGAAATTTCTAATGACTTTATGTAGTAGCATGATTCAGTTCAGTTCAGTTCAGCTCAGTCACTCAGTCGTGTCTGAATATTTGAGACCCCATGAATCACAGCACGGCAGGCCTCCCTGTCCATCACCAACTCCCAGAGTTCACTCAGACTCACGTCCATCGAGTCATTGATGAGATGACATCCAGCCATCTCATCCTCTGTCGTCCCCTTCTCCTCCTGCCCCCAATCCCTCCCAGTATCAGAGTCTTTTCCAATGAGTCAACTCTTTGCATGAGGTGGCCAAAGTACTGGAGTTTCAGCTTTAGCATCTTTCCTTCCAAAGAAATCCCAGGGCTGATCTCCTTCAGAATGGACTGGTTGGATCTCCTTGCAGCCTGATTACTCATTTTTAATCTTTTGTACTTTCATGACAGTATGCCATTCATTCGTTCATGGACTACTTGCTGCATGGTGGTGAATAATCTTCTAGGGTGGATAGCCCCTATTTAAGGTTATTCATTCTGGAGAAGGAAGTGATTTTGCAAGCATTACTAACCAGAGTTCTTGAACTCCTTAATCAACAGAAATTGACCCGTGGTCAGACAAGAAGTTCAGGCAAGGTTTTCATAGACTTTGTGCTACAGCACAAGGGAATAAAAATAAGGAACAGGTTCCCTTACTCCTGTGGGAGTAAATGTGCTTGTTTCTTATTGAGGGTGAGGGTAGCGGTGGGTTCAGAGATTGGATTGGAGGGGTGGCTTAGGGATGGCTTACCCAACCTCTTATTGATGCTGTGTGCAAGGTGCATGTGTAGCACCTTGCTTTTGTTCCAAGCAGTCTATTTTTGCTGGGTTTTTTTTTTTTTTTTGGTCATTTTGTATCTTCTTCATAATTTGGGTTGAGATGAGGTTTCCATCCTTGGGTCCAGGGAAGATTCCCTGGAAAAAAGTATGGCAACCCACTCCAGAATTTCTTGCCTGGAGAATTCCATGGACAGAGGAACCTGTTAGGCTACAGTCCATGGGGTTGCAGAGAGTTGGACATGATTGAGTGCACATGATCACAAACACACACTTAATCCAATAGAATTAGTACCTTCAGAAGAAGTGAGAAATGTCAGGAATAAACGTGCACAGAGGAAAGGGCACGTGAGGTGACAGAGGTAGTAATCTGAGCTAGAGAGGCTTCAGGAGAAACCAAAACTTCCACTAAATTGATATAGGTTTTTGAGTCAACAGACCTATGAGAGAACAAACTTCTTTTGTTAGGCCGCTCAGTTGTTGATTTTTGTTATGTTCAGTTCCGTTCAGTTCCGTTCTCAGTTGTGTCTGACTCTTTGCCACCCCATGAATCACAGCAGGCCAGGCCTCCCTGTCCATTACCAACTCCTGGAGTTCACTCAAACTCATGTCCATTGAATTGGTGATGCCATCCAGCCATCTCATCCCCTGTTGTCCCCTTCTTCTCTTGCCCCCAATCCCTCCCAGCATCAGAGTCTTTTCCAATGAGTCCACTCTTGGCATGAGGTGGCCAAAGTACTGGAGTTTTAGCTTTAGCATCAGTCCTTCTAATGAACACCCAGGGCTAATCAACCAGAATGGACTGGGTGAATCTCCTTGCAGTCCAAGGGAATCGCAAGAGTCTTGTCCAACACCACATTTCAAAAGCATCAATTCTTGGTGCTCAGCTTTCTTCCCAGTCCAACTCTTACATCCATACATGACCACTGGAAAAATCATAGCCTTGACTAGACGGACCTTAGTTGGCAAAGTAATGTCTCTGCTTTTCAACATGTTATCTAGGTTGGTCATAACTTTCCTTCCAAGGAGTAAGCATCTTTTAATTTCATGGCTGCAATCACCATCTGCAGTGATTTTGGAGCCCCCAAAAATAAAGTCTGACACTGTGTCCACTGTTTCCCCCTCTATTTCCCAATGAAGTGATGAGACCAGATGCCATGATCTTAGTTTTCTGAATGTTGAGCTTCAAGCCAAGATTTTCACTCTCCTCTTTCACTTTCATGAAGAGGCTCTTTAGTTCCTCTTCACTGTCTGCCATAAGGGTGGTGTCATCTGCATATCTGAGGTTATTGATATTTCTCCCAGCAATCTTGATTCCAGCTTGTGCTTCATCCAGCCCAGCATTTCTCATAAAGGACTTTGCATATAATTAAATAAGCATGGTGACAATGTACAGCCTTGACATACTCCTTTTCCTATTTGTAACCAGTCTGTTGTTCCATGTCCACTTACAATTGCTATGTTGAAGTGAAGTTAAGTGAAGTGAATTCGCTCAGTTGTGTCCGACTCTTTGCGACCCCATGGACTGTAGCCCACCAGGCTCCTCCCTCCATGAGATTCTCCAGTCAAGAGTATTGGAGTGGGTTGCCATTTCCTTCTCCAGGGGATCTTCCCGACCCAGGGATCAAACCCAGGTCTCCTGCATTCCAGGCAGACGCAGCTAATTTAATAGCTCAACATTCCTGCTCCAACTCAGGAACAGTTTGATGGCTTTTCTAGCTTCAAAGCTCCTACAGGGTTAGTTGCGGCTTTGTTGTGACTACTTTGATGTCTAACTCTTAATTTTCTTTAAAGGAAACTTAGCTTCCTTTCCTATCGTCTTCTCAGCCCCACAGTGCTTGATACCAAAGCATTCCTTATTCAACCTTCAACATGCTAATACCCACCTCACTGCATGCTGATGAGCACTTCACCTGCAATAATCAGTCTTTATATGTATCCCTTCCTGGTTTATGTACGTCAAAGTTTTAGTAATAAAAATGCTACAGCTTGCCAGTATAAATTATTGATAACTTAAAAAAAAATCCAAAAGTACTGATAGTTGTGGGGGGAAAATTGCTTTTTTAGGAATTGGAGAAAAACTTCTAAATTACCTATGTTTTGCTTTGAAATAGGTACACAACAATCACTCAACTAAATTGTTGACTATTTGGTATTATATTTCTGAAAATTTGAAATATATACACATAATATATTTCTGTATATTTTTGAAATATGTACATATACAAAACTGTGATATATAATTTTGATATATTTGATATGTTTTCTGGATATATATAGACACAGTTTAAAATGCAGTTACAAATTTTCCCAAGAGAGGGGGAGAGAAGATGGCGGAGGAATAGGACGAGGTGATTACTTTCTNNTTAACAAGCAATTATTCCTACGTGTTTTCTAAATTTTTCCAAATAACGAATATATAAAAAAGGATAGACCACCCAAAGAGAAATACTTGTACAGAAATTCAAGAAGTCTCTTTATAGAAAGCAATGTCAAAGGTGCATTTGAACAACCAATCTCTAATAACACTCTTCTGTTTGGCTGACAGCTTTCTCGAGGGAGATCTTGACACACTGCACTCTCTTTTGTTTCTTCTCTTCTATGACGAGGAAGTCTAATTCTCTAACTATATATATTTAAAATTGTTTCTAACTGTAGAGAATGCTTGGCTATTGAATGCATTCCTTAAGGTCATATCTTTCATTATCTTCTCTCAGGGCTCACTGACTGTGAGAGAGAATATATTTTTCCCATATCTGTGGCCTCAGAGAAATCTAGACATAGCTCTGCAGCCTTTCCTAATTTTTTGACAAAAATTTCTGTCCATTTCACTCCTAGCCATATCATTCACTATGTTTCTACCATCAAGCAATGGATTATTTGCTTTCTACCATTCCAGTTCTTCACTTTGATATCACATCATAAAAAGTCACTGATATCATTGAAAAGTGAAAGTAAAGGTTGCTCAGTTGTGTCCCACTCTTTGCGATCCATGACTTTCTATACAGTCCATGGAATTCTCCAGGCAAGAATACTGGAGTGAGTAGCCTTTCCCTTCTCCAGGGGAATCTTACCAACCCAGGGATCGAACCCACGTCTCCCACATCGCAGGCAGATTCTTTACCAGCTAAGCCACAAGGGAAGCCCATTGAAATGTCTTGACAAATGCAGGTGGAAGTACAAATTAGGTGATTATGTGAAAATGGAACTCAAAACTCCATTGAAGGAATTATCTGTTCATATTCTGGAATCTATGGTGTTATAGCAACTGATGGGGTGAGGTTCATAAAATTCCCTAAAACAGGCTGGGCCTATTTTCCATGAAACATCTCCAGATGCTCATATCTAAGAGAACAGTACTGCAAACTTGATAGTTGGCATGTGTTACTAAATACATCATTTTTTTTTTCCTGTCTAGAATTAGGTATACCTTTGAAATAATATACTGTCCATCTTTATTCAGGTTATACTGAGATTCGAATAAACTATGAAACTATGTAGAAAGTTTCAATGTAAAGTAAAATCTTATCTGTAGTGAAAATAATGTCACATGTTCTTTTTTTTTTAATTGACATTATATATCTGTACANTAAAATCTTATCTGTAGTGAAAATAATGTCACATGTTCTTTTTTTTTTTAATTGACATTATATATCTGTATAACTGAGTATCTTATTGTAATATATATACACTTTATCTCCCCTCTACATTGACTCTTTATAGTTAGTTGAAAATAGAAAATCTTTTTATTTCTTGACAAAGAATATCATCATGTTAAAACATTATATTGTTTTGACTTAATGAATTTGAGGAAATGAAACATTCTTGTTTTGAAAGAAAGTCAGTTCTTTGATTCATCAAAATTTAGCATGTGAAAATGTCATTACATAAATTATATGTAAATCAAGTTATCTGAAATTACCAATGAACTACTTTCAACTATATTATCTCAAGAAACTCATATATAACAATTTCAAAAATGGCAATACACAAAACTCCTAGACTGCATACTAATTCTGAAAGATGCTGATGAAATGAAAGTTTCTCTACCTATACTATGCCAAAGCTTTTGACTGTGTGGATCACAACAAACTGTGGAAAATTCTGAAAGAGATGGAAATACCAGACCACCTGATCTGCCTCTTGAGAAATCTGTTTCCAGGTCAGGAAACAACAGTTAGAACTGGACATGAAACAACAGACTGGTTCCAAATAGGAAGAGGAGTACGTCAAGGCTGTATATTGTCACCCTGCTTATTTAACTTATATGCAGAGTACTTCATGAGAAACGCTGGACTAGAAGAAACACAAGCTGGAATCAAGATTGCCAGGAGAAATATCAATAACCTCAGATATGCAGATGACACCACCTTTATGGCAGAAAATGAAGAAGAACTAAAGAGCCTCTTGATGAAAGTGAAAGAGGAGAATGAAAATGTTGACTTAAAGCTCGACATTCAGAATACTAAGATCACGGCATTTGTTCCCATCGCTTCATGAAAATAGATGGGGAAACAGTGGAAACAGTGTCAGACTTTATTTTGGGGGGCTCCAAAATCACTGCAGATGGTGATTGCAGCCATGAAATTAAAAGATGCTTACTCCTTGAAAGGAAAGTTATGACCAACGTAAACAGCATATTAGAAAGCAGAGACATTACTTTTCCAACAAAGGTCCATCTAGTCAAGGCTATGGTTTTCCCAGTGGTCATGTATGGATGTGTTTTGAACATATAAAGAAAGTTGAACTGACTGACTATACTATGAACTAGTCTGAACTAAGAACTAAGAACTGACTATACTATGAACTGACTGACCATACTATGAACCAGTCATTCTTGCAGAGGCCAATAGTTGCTTCCTCTCTCCTCTTACTTTATCAGATCTGTTATATTTTTTATACTCTAATTCATGAACAGTTATTTTCCATTTATGCCACTTTTCAGTGGCATTTTAAAAAAAATAAGATCTTCCAAGGTCTCAGTTCAGTTCAATTCCTCAGTCATGTCTGCCTCTTTGTGACCCCATGGAAAGCAGCACGCCAGGCCTCCCTGTCCATTACCAACTCCCAGAGTTTACTCAAGCTCATGTCCATTATGTCAGTGATTCCATCTAACCATCTCATCCTCTATCATCACTTTCTCATCCTACCTTCAATATTTCCCTGCATCAGGGTCTTTCAAAATGAGTCAGTTTTTCCCATCAGGTGGCCAAAGTATGGGAGTTTCAGCTTCAGATTCAGTCCTTCCAGTGAACACTCAAAACTGATCTCCCTTAGGATGAACTGGTTGGATCTCCTTGCAGTCCAAGGGACTCTCAGGAATCTTCTCCAACACCACAATTCAAAAGCATCAATTCTTTGGAGCTCAACTTTCTTTAGAGTCCAACTCTCACATCTGTACATAACTACTGGAAAAACCAAAGTTTTGACTAGACGGACCTATGTTGGCAAAGTAATGTCTCTCTGCTTTTTATATGCTGCCGAGGTTGGTAATAACTTTCCTTCCAAGCAGTAAGTGTGTTTTTATTTCATGGCTGCAATCACCATCTGCAGTGATTTTTGAGCCCCGCAAAAGTAAATTCAGCCACTGTGTCCATTGTTTCCCATTTATTTCCCATGAAGTGATGGGATCAGATGCAGTGATCTGAGTTCTCTGAATCTTGAGCTTTAAGCCAGTTTTTTCACTCTCCTCTTTCATTTTCATCAAGAGCTCTTTAGTTCTTCTTCACTTTCTGCATAAGGGTAGTGTCATGGCTCAGACGGCAAAGCGTCTGTCTGTCTGGGTTCGATCTCTGAGTTGGGAAGATCCCCTGGAGAAGGAAATGGCAGCCCACTTCAATATTTTTGCCTGGAAAGTCCCATGGATTGTGGAGCCTGGTAGGCTACCATCCATGGGGTCACAAGGAGTCGGAAACGACTGAGCCACTTCACTTCCACTTTCGTTCAGTGTCATCTGCATATCTGAGGTTATTGATATTTCTACCAGAAATCTTGATTCCAGCCTGTGCTTATTCCAGCCCAGTGTTTCTCATGAAGGACTTTGCATATAACTAAATAAGCAGGGTGACAATATACAGCCTTGATGTACTCCTTTTCCTATTTGGAACCAGTCTGTTGTTCCATGTCCACTTCTAACTGTTGCTTCCTGACCTGCATATAGGATTCTCAAGAAGCAGGTCAGGTGGTCTGGTATTCCCATCTCTTTCAGAATTTTCCACAGTTTATTTAGATCCACACAGTCAAAGGCTTTGGCATAGTCAATAAAGCAGAAATAGATGTTTTTCTAGAAATCTCTTTCTTTTTCGATGATCCAACGGATGTTGGCAATTTGATCTCTGGTTCCTCTGCCTTTTCTAAAACCAGCTTGACCATTTGGAAGTTAAGAGTTCACATATTATTGACACTTGGCTTGGAGAATTTTGCACATTACTTGACTAGCATGTGAAATGAGTGCAATTGTGTGGTAGTTTGTGCATTCTTTGACACTGCCTTTCTTAGGGATTGGAATGATAACTGACCTTTTGCAGTCCTGTGGCCACTGTTGAGTTTTCCAAATTTGCTGGCATATTGAGTGCAGCACTTTCACAGCATCATCTTTTAGGATTTGAAATGGCTTACCTGGAATTTGATCACCTCCACTAGCTTTGTTCATAGTGATGCTTTTCTAAGGCCCACTTGACTTCACATTCCAGGATGTCGGGCTCTAGGTGAGTGATCACACCATTGTGACTATTTCGGTTATGAATATCTTTTTTGTATAGTTCTTCTGTGTATTCTTGCAACTTCTTCTCAATATTTTCTGCTTCTGTTAGGTCCATATAATTTCTGTCCTTTATTGAGTCCATCTTTGCGTGAAATGTTCCCTTGGTATCTTTAATTTTCTTGAGGAAATGTCTAGTCTTTCCCATTGTGTTTTTCCCCCTCTATTTCTTTGCCCTGATCACTGAGGAATGTGTTCTTATCTCTCCTTGCTATTCTTTGGTACTCTGCATTCAAATGGGTATATATTTCCTTTTCTCCTTTGTTATTCACTTCTCTTCTTTTCACAGCTATTTGTAAGGCCTCCTAAGAGCCATTTCACTTTTTTGCATTTCTTTTTCTTGGTGATGGTCTTGATTCCTGTCTCCTGTACAATGTCATGAACCTCCATCCATAGTTCATCAGGCACTCTCTATCAGATTTCTCATGTCCACTGTATAATCAGAAGGGATTTTATTTAGGTCATACCTGAGTGGTCTGATTTTTTCCCCTACTTTGTTCAATTTAAGTCTGAATTTGGCAATAAGGAGTTAACTATCTGAGCAACAGTCAGCTCTTAGTCTTGTTTTTGCTGACTGTATAGAGCTTCTCCATCTTTGGCTTCAAAGAATATAATCAATCTGATTTTGGTGTTGGCCATCTGGACAGCTCCATGTGTAGCATCTTCTCTTGTGTTGTTGGAAAAGGGTGTTTCTGTGATGGCAACGGTGGCTCTGGGGCGCTGGATCACTGAGAGGTTGAGAGGAAATACTCCAGTCAATGGTCAGAGAAACCCCAGTAAGATTGTAGGCGCTGAGAGAGGGCAGACAGACTAAAATCACACTCATAGAAAACTAACCAATCTAATCACATGGGCCACAGCCTTGTCTAACTCAGTGAAACTAAGCCATGCCATGTAGGGCCACCCAAGATGGCAGGTCATGTTGGAGAGTTCTGACAAAATGTGGTCCACTTGAGAAAGGAATGGCCAACCACTTCAAGTATTCTTGCGCTGAGAATCCCATGAACAGTATGAAAAGGCAAAAAGATAGGACACTAAAAGCTGAACTCCCCATGTCAGTAGGTGCCCAATATGCTACTGGAGATCAGTGAAGAATTAGCTCCGGAAAGAATTAAGAGACAGAGGCAAAGCAAAAACACCTAGTTGTGGATGTGACTGGTGATATAAGCAAGGTCTGATGGTGTAAAGAGCAATATTGCATAGGAACCTGGAACGTTAGGTCCATGAATCAAGGCAAATTAGCAGTGGTTAAACAGTGAGATGGCAAGAGTGAACACTGACACTTTAGGAATCAGCGAAATAAAATGGACTGGAATGGGTGAATTTAAATCAGATGACCATTATATCTACTACTGTGGGCAAGAATCCCATAGAAAAAATAGAGTAGCCATCATAGTCAACAAAAGAGTCTGAAATGCATTACTTGGATGCAATCTCAAAAAAGACAGAATGATCTCTGTTTGTTTCCAATGCAAACAATTCAGTATCACAGTAATCCAAGTCTATTCCCCAGTCAGTAATGCTGTAGAAGCTGAGGTTGAACGACCTACAAGAAACTTCTAGAACTAACACCCCAAAAAGATATCCTTTTCATTATAAGTGACTGGAATGGAAAAGTAGGAAGTCAAGAAACACCTGGAGGAACAGGCAAATTTGGCCTTGGAGTACAGAATGAAGCAGAACAAAGTCTAATAGAGTTTTGCCAGGAGAACACACTGGTCATAGCAAACAATCTCTTCCAAGTTTTAATGCATATTTAAAACAAATTTTGGAGTATATATGCTTTAACATATTGTGTTTTTGCTGTACAACAAAGTGAACCACTTATGTGTGTGTGTGTGTGTGTGTGTGTGTAACCTCACTTTTGGATTTTCTTCCTATTTAGGTCACCACAGTGTACTGAGTAGAGTCCCCTCTGCTATACAGTACATTCTCATTAGTACGAACAATAAATTCTGTAGAGGCTGTGAAGATAAATGAACTCTCTTATTCTGGAATGTAAATTCATGTTAATTTTATCAAAAGAAAACGCAAACAGGTACACATAACATGTTATGGACACAATTTGAGCAGTAGTTACTTCTCTATGCAACAGTTGTAAATATTTTCTCTTAGGAATATCTAGAAGTAGATGTAGAAAATTTAAATATATAGCAATTTGAAGACCTGTTCAGGAACTAAATTAAACATTTATTTTTTCTTAATAACTAGAGTTTATTGTATTAACATTGGTACATTAATATTTTGTTATAAACTGTATTTCAGTATAGTCCTGAATATTCATTGGAAAGACTGATGCTGAAACTGAAACTCCAATACTTTGACCACCTGATGCGAAGAGCTGACTCATTGGAAAAGACCCTGATGCGGGAAAGATTGAAGGCAGAAGAAGGGGATGGCAGAGGATGAGGTGATTGGATGGCATCACTGATGTGATGGACATGAGTTTGAGTAGGTTCCAGCCATTGATGATAGATAGGGAAGCCTGGTGTGCTTCAGTCTGTGGGGTCGCAAAGAGTTGGACATGACTTAGCAACTGAACTGAACTGATACTTCAGGAATTCATTAAGAATTGGGCAAAGAAAATACTACTGAAGACATCCTAAATCATTTGTAGCCACATTTTTAAACACTGCTGTTTTGATGAAAATAGATCATTATTTAATTCCATACAAAAAATAAGCTTAAGATATATTAAAGACCTAAATGTGAGACCAGAGACTGTAAAACTCCTAGAGGAAAACAGACAGAATACTCCCTGACATAAATTACAGAAACATCTTTTTTTTGTTCCATCTCCCAGAATAACAGCAATAAAAACAAAAATAAACAAATGGGACCTACTCATACTCAAAAGCTTTTGCACAGCAAAAGAAATGATAAATAGAACCCAAAGATTTGGAGAAAATATTTACAAATGATGTGACCAATAAAGGATTAATCTCCAAAATTTACATATAGCTCATGACATTTAACAGCATCAAAGCATACAGCCCACTTGAAAAATGAGCAGAAGACCTAAGAAGATATTCCCCCAGAGAAGACATACAGATAGCCAATGGGCACATGGAAAGATGTTCAAAACTGTTAATTATTATAGAAAGTCAAATCAAAACTACAATGAGATATCATCTCACAACAGCCAGAATGACTATCATCAAAAAAATCCACAAGCAGTAAAAGTTGGAGAGGGTGTGGAGAAAAAGGAATCTTCCTACACTGTTAGTGGGAACATAAATTAGTGCAGCCACCATTGAGAGCAACATGAACATTCCTCCCAAAATGTTAAATATAGAGCTACCATGTCACCCTGCAATCCCATTCCTGGACATATATTCGGAGAAAAACATGATCCAAAAGGACACATACAGCCCCATGTTCATTGCAGCACTGTTTACAACAGCCAAGAAAGAGACTCACAGACTTAGAAAGCAAACTTCCGGTGACCGGTGGGAAGGGATAGTTACAGAGTTTGGGATGGTCACGTACACACTGCTATATTTAAAATGGGTAACCAACAAAGACATGTTGTATAGCACATAGAATTCTGCTCAATGTTATGCAACAGCCTGGATGGGTGAGGGTGGGGGTGGGGGCGGAGGGAGAGGAGCCTGAAGGAGAAATGGATAAATATATATGTGTAGCTGAGTTGCTTTGCTGTTCAGCTAAAACTATCATGACATTTTAAATTGGCTATACCCCAATACAAAATAAATATTTTTAAAAAATGTTGGAGTCTTGAGAAATCATCTAGTGGTGGGGACCTCACCAAAATTAAATTTTCCCAAGATGTTTGACAACAATGAACAACCAATAGCTTATAAAATGTAAGAGCTGTGTAAACATGGATAATTCATTTTTTAAATAGGAATTCTCCCATGTTCAAAGTAGTATTATTCACATACAGACACTGTGATGATATATCTTACCAAGATCAGAAATAACATGGTGTGCATACTTTATTGGTATTTATGGGCATATGAAAAATCAAGTAGTGGAAGTGGGTCCAGTAATGAGTAATGAGGGTGAATATGTAAAGGAAAATATTAAACTATGAATTTTATTCTTGTAAGCATGGTTGGTGTTCTAAAATGCATTCTTACCCTTGTTTATTGGTTTCAGTTTCAGAAAATGAAATTTGTTACTGCATTCACTTCTTGTATCTTTTTATGACAAGTGGAAGATATAACTTGGAGCCAAGTGCCTTGGATAAGCTCCCACAGAGACTAGATTACAGGTTGCCACCTCCTTGATGCTAATATTCCAAGACTCTCAAGAAAACCACTCCTGGAATGCAAAACTGGCAAGAAATTCATTTATCTTTTTGAAAAGAATTGTACACATCTCAAAGATGCAGAGGAATAACATACAAACACGTTTTTAATAGGAAAAATGCTAAAAGAGAGGTTTAGTTCACTCTCCCTTTGGCATCAGAAAAATCTAAAATTTATTATTTTTAGATGTGTGTTTGCCTATATGTTGTCTCCTATTATTGTTCATAACCGT